>JALXJV020000016.1:15817359-16203729 GCA_024633595.2 Lepomis macrochirus | reverse complement strand
GGAGAGCTAGGACTGTATGTTGAATTAGAAGAATCTGCTGGAACACCTCATCCACACAGACACTCCGATTAGAGAGCGAGTCCGGACACAGTAGGACAGTCAACTTGGCTTTAATTGGTGAAGCACAACTCCAAATTGAATACAGCTCTGTGTTTCTGGTTTGCTGTTTACAGATTCGTTAGATATTATCTCTATTGACTGTTCTGTCTGAGACTTTACATTTGTCTGATTGACTCTCTTTCTGTACTGGTATCTGAAATAAACAAAACACAATATACATGAGAATACTAGCTTAGTGAGTACATGTTAACTTCGAACCTAGCTTAGCTTATTACCATGTCAGTTGGCACATTAAACATGTTAACAATAAACACAAATAAACACTGCTATGTCCGTAGCGTTATGTTATATTAGCGCTGAAATTCACCGCTTCATTTGCATATCAAAGGAACTAATTAGCGATAATTCACAGATCGTTACCACCCACCTTCATCACAAACGCAGACAGCATCAATGTGAAAGGAACGAGAATGCGTGAATGGCTCAATATTATAAGGACCCCTTAGCTGCCCGACAAGGTGCCTGATGTAAAACACTAAATTCAGCACTGAACAAGAACAAATCCTGCACCACAAATACAGTAATCATCGGGAATTTACAACAGCCGCCCCCAGAATAGCCTAGCTATTATGTAAAGAGTACTAAATTCCCGAAGGCGCTGCTGGAGTCCCTGGACTGGTTCCGCCGTCATCTGAAATGGCAGGCAGCTGGACCAGACGTGCTACTGGCCGCAGGTAGGTCTTCTCCCCAACTCGGACCTCGGCCGACCGGACACAACCATCTGCACTCTCGATCACCTTGACGACCTTCCCGATGGGCCACTGCGCTCTCGGAAGCTGGGGATCGATAATCATGGCAATCATGCTCTGGGCGATGTCATCAGTGGGCCGCCGCCACTTCTGCCGGACTTGTAGGGAAGGAAGGTAATGTCTAAGGAACTGAGCCCAGAAGTGGTCCACCATCATCTGACAGTGGCGCCAACGTCGTCTTGTGAGGGTGTCAGGAGCGTAGGACACTTGTGGTAAGGAGGCATCCCTCCGCCCCATCAGCAGCATGTTCAGGGTCACTGGATCGGGATCAGCTATGTCTGACGATACATAGCCTAAGGGCTTCGCATTGAGGATGCCCTCGACTTCGATCAGAAGGGTGAGAAGGACGTCTTCATAGAGGGATTGCGTGCCAACAACCACCTGGAGAGCTTTCTTGACGGACTGTATTTCCCGCTCCCAAGCTCCGCCGAAGTGAGGCGCTGCTGGTGGGTTGAGCTGGAAGTTAATCTGGTTCTTGGCGAGTCTGTCCTTTAGATCTGGGCCCATAGCTGCAAAGGCCTCTTTAAGCTCCCTCTCAGCTCCGCGGAAATTAGTCCCCTGGTCGGAGAGTATCTCAATGGGGGTTCCTCTTCGTGCTATGAACCTCCTCAGCGCCAAGAGGAAAGTGTCTGTGTCGAGGCCTGCCAGCAGGTCTAGGTGGACACAGCGTGTCGTGAGGCACTTGAAGATCACTCCCCACCGCTTCTCGTTCCGGCGTCCGACTTTGACGACGTATGGACCGAAACAGTCAACTCCCGTGGAGTAGAAGGGGGGCTTAAGGAGTCGCAGGCGGGCCGGTGGAAGATCTGCCATCATGGGGACCGAAGGCTTTCCTCTCCATTTGGTGCACTCCAGGCAGGTCCTCTGATATTTCCTCACGGCCTGTCTGCCACGTAGGATCCAATACTGCCGCCTGAGCTCGGCGAAGACTCTGTCTGGGCCCGGGTGGAGCAGACGTGCGTCCGTGTCTTTGATGAGGAGTCTGGTGACAGCATGGCCGGCATCCAACACAACTGGGTGGATGTCAGTAGGACCGGATTCAAGGTGCCTAAGTCGGCCTCCAACTCGAATAAGGCCAGACTCTAGGTCTATCTCTGGAGCAAGTGAACTCAGCTTGCTGCTGGGGGACACGGGCTTACCAGCTTTCAGGCACTTGACTTCTTCAGGAAAACTCTCTGCTTGGCTGGTCTTTAGCAGGTGGACCTCTGCGTACGGAGATTAGGAGGAGGTGATGATGGGTCTGCGGCCGCCCCGTGAAGCAACTGGTGCGTAGCTTTAACCAGGTCCGCCCAATTGTTGAACTGTGAGGTGTCAAGCAGTGGGTCTGGGGGGCAGGTTTGCGTAAGGCCGCAGAAGATTGTCTGCTTGAGCTCAGAGGGATCCGGTGGGTTGACAGAGTCTGGAGCTGACGGCCATTCTTGCGGTGGAGAGCGGAGGAAAGCTGGACCCTGGATCCATCGATTTGGAGTGGTTAGCTCGGCCAAGGTCTTACCCCTCGTTAGGTCATCAGCCGGATTGTTTGTCGTATCTACATACTGCCAGGTGTGAGAGGCAGTCAGGTCTTGGATCTCGGAGACTCTGGTCCCCACGAAGACCTTGAACCTGCAGGACTCCGATGTCAGCCAGGTCAGGACTGTAGTTGAGTCAGTCCAAAGATAAGTCTTTGTGATGTTTAGAGTGAGCTCTCGATGGATGAGGGAGGACAGCTGGGCCCCTGTTAGTGCTGCACAGAGCTCTAAACGTGGCATTGACTGTTGGCGCTTTGGGGCTACTCTTGACCTGGCCATGACAAAGGAGACGTGAACTGCGTCCTTGATGGTGGTTGTGGCGAGATAGGCGACCGAACCATACGCCTGTTCCGAGGCATCACAGAAGACATGGAGAGTGTACTCTGTAGCTTCAGTAGCCGCTTCCAATGGAGCGTATGTTCGGGGAATAGAGATACCAGCCAGTTCAGGAAGCTCACTCTCCCAGCTTGACCAGGCATCAATGATCTCTGGAGGAAGGTTAGGGTCATCCCAGCTCCTCTTCTTGGCCCACAACCTTTGAACGAGGACTTTAGCTCTCGTTGTGTAGGGGACAATGATCCCAAGCGGGTCATATTGCCGGGCGAGCACCTTGTAGACATGGCGCATGGTGAGTGTTTGACTCTCTGGAGGCTTGGCTCGGAAGCCGAGTCGGTCGGTTGGACAATACCAGCGCAGGCCCAGTGCTGGCTCTTGCGGTCAGGGCTTTTCTCTGCCAGCCATTGCTCTGCACCTCGGAGCGGGCAGTAGGCGGTAGATGGGCCGACGACAGATGGGACGTTGCTCGCCCATTGCCGTATCTCAAAACCACCCAAAGCGAGGAGTTGCCTTAGCTTGTCGATGAGAGACTTTGCTGACTCGGGTGTTGAGAGGCTCTGCAGACAGTTGTCAACGTAAAAACACTGTTCAATGGACTGCAGGATGTCCTCATTCCCTTCAACATGGTCCTTGGTGTGTCTATGCAGCGCAAACGTGGCGCAGCAGGGGCTGCTAGTCGTACCGAACGGGAGGACACGCCACTGGTAGACCTCGGGTTGCTGCTCCTGTTGCAGGTTTCTCCAGACGAATCTCAATAGCGGCTGGTCGTCAGGCAGGAGACGAACCTGGTGGAACATTGCTCGGATATCCCCGCTTATGGCCACTGCATACTGACGAAAGCGCAGGAGGACACCGATGAGAGACGGACCGAGGGTGGGACCTGCGAGGAGCTGTTCATTGAGTGAGAGGCCGTTATGGACAAAGGAGCAGTCCCACACGAGACGGGGCTTGTTGTTATGGTGAACGAGGTGATGGGGTATGAACCATGACTCAGTGGATGCCTTTACCTCGTCTTCACCGGCTTGACAACACAGCCTCCATCGATAAGCTTCTGGATCTCTGCCTCGTATTGTTTAGCTAGAACTGGGTCTCTTCGTAGTCGCCTCTCTGTGCCACGGAGGAGGGGCATGACTGCTTCAGGTGTGGCCTTGAGTGGTGGTGCACCTTTGATACGGAGTAGTGGTGTGGCATAGCGTAGTGTGTCAGCCACTTTGACTCTTTCAGTGCGCGTCTCAAGGATGTTGATGGCTTCTTGGTCTAGACGAGATCGGACTGCTAGCTTCTCATTTCGAAATGGGAGGATGTCTAACTGCCAGAGACGTTCGACGTGTTGGAAGAGGTCATCTGGCGCTGGTGTGAGGGAGGTAAAGTAGCAGGAGGCAGCAGTAGAAACCATACTATCTGGACCTTGAAGTGCCCAACCGAGGCGTGTGTGGATAGCTGTTGGGCTGCCCTTTGGACCAACTCTCACCGGCTCTTCAGCTGTGATCAAGTGTGTGTGATCTGCGCCGATAAGTAGCGATGGTTGCACTTCCCGAAAGTCTGGGAGTGGGAGACCCTGTAGATGGCGGTAACGTTCCTGTAGTGCAGCCATGGGGTAGGATTGCTCTGCTAAAGCAAGTTGGCCCGCTGTATAGGCGTCTTTAATGAGGTAGCGCTCTTTCGGGTGTGCTAGTGGGGCTACATAGCAAGACACAGACTCACCAGCAAGATGGGCGACGTCTTGGCGGATGGTGCGGAGAGTGAGGGTCTCTGTTTTACCTTTGAGGCCTAGACGTTGGGCAGCTGCTGGTAGTATTATTGTTCGTTCAGCCCCATCATCCAGGATAGCGTAGGTCTTCAGTGACTTGCGGCCGTGACTTATTATGATGGGCACTACCTTAAGATATACCTTTCCTCCTTGCTTAGAGTTGCTGAGGGTGGCTTGGTTACGTGGAGTGATGAGGTAAACACGTGAGTCGGACTTGGCAACGTTGTGTAGAACTCTCAGGTGAATTTCTTGACACTCGCTGCATGGTTTCTTTAAGGTGCATGCTTCAGGCTGATGGCTAGTCCGACCACAGTTACGGCAGCGCTTACTACGTTCGAGCCATTTCCTGACGTCATCTGGTGAACGCTGTATGATGTCAGTGCACTGTGACAGATAGTGCTCTGTGCTCTTACAGAAGAGACATAACTTCTTGGACCTTTGTAACTTGGGATTAGAATGGGCTGCCTCTGCAAGATGACTGTTATCAGGTTCGGGCTTGTCAGAGCCGTGATAAACAGACACAGACTGCACTCGGGACTTGGATGCCGGAGCGTGCCTGTCTCTCCTGGAGAGACGGGGCTCTTCAGGACGATGGCGCTGTGCCATTTTTGCAGATAGTCTTTGAGCTTCTGCTTTAACTTTAAGCCAGTTAGCTAGGTCTCTGAGGTTGTAGGGGTTGAGTCGACTTGTGTTGAGATGACCTTGTGTTTGGAGGTGCTCTACAAAACTGTCTCTCATATGCTTGGGCAGCTTACTCAGCAGTCTGTCGACATGGCCAGTTGACATCATTTCTGTCCCATTGGGCCCCTCTAGTGAAGTGAGCATTCCTACTAGCAATTCAACACTGAGGGCGAAACTCTGGAAGCCTTTGGTGTCTCCCGATCTAACATCAGGGGCATTTAAGATTGCAGCAATCTCACTTTGTGCGAGCTGATGTGGTTGTCCGTACTGGCGCTGTAATGCTTCCATAGCAGCCGAGTAGGGTTGGGTATAATGTCTGCAGGACTGAGCAATTAGCTTGGCTTCATCAAGAACTAGGTGCTCCATGAGTACACGGTACTTGTAATGCTCTGACAGCTCTGTGTGGGGGCCAAGCAGGTGGTCTAGTGCCATCTTGAGGTCGGTGAATTCTCTCTCACTGTCACGGACCAGCTTAGGCAGTTCAGGTACAGGAACAGGCTGCTTCGGCATCTGGAAACTGTATGGAGACTGCGGCATGGCGTACTGTGGCAAGGGAGTATTGTATACCTGAGTAGAAGGACCTGGCATTATGGGCACCGGCTGGTAGACAGGCTGCACTGTGAAGGGAGGCTGAGGCTGGAGAACAGCTTGTAGAGGCGAACCTGGCTGATAGCTTTGTGACTGGGTCATAGGCTGCGCCGTAATAGTTGGTGGAGGCTGGTACACAGCGTGTGCAGTAATAGCTGATGGAGGCTGGTATGCAGCGTGTGCCGTGGTAGCTGATGGAGGCTGGTACACAGCGTGAGCAGTAATAGCTGATGAAGGCTGATATGCAGCGTGTGCAATAACAGCTGACGGAGGCTGGTACGCAGGCTGTGGGATTGCAGCAGGAGTGTATGACAACTGGTAGTATGGTGCAACGTTACTTGAGAGAGTTGTAGGTTGAGGCACAGGGGAGCAGTGCTGGTGGAGCCAGGGGTTGGCATGTTGGAGTTATCACAGTTGGAGATGGCTGGTGTACAGGATGGGCTGGAGCTGTAGAACAGGGCTGGTATTGGACTGGCATGTGTGTAGATGGGCCACTATGCTGGAAGCTTGCAGCCGTAGTCACAGGATGCATTATTTGATAGGCTGGTTGGTATGATGTAGATGCTGTTGGCTGTAGCATACTGGATAGTGTGGGGAGTGGTTGCTTGGGGACTGGTGCAAACTGTGATGTAGACGTTAATGTCACTGGAAGGGATCGGGTTAGAATGTCACGTTGGCCATGGCTCTGGCTTGAGGTAGTGGATGTTATGACTTGGGACAGTAATACTGTACTTGCGACACTGGCAGTAACTGTGGCTGCTTGTGTGTTTGGCCAAGTTGTATTATCTGGCAGGAAGCTTGGGTTAACTTGTACTGATCGCTGTGATGCTGGAGAACCTGGGTCACTGAGACCATAGTCTGTGAGGGAATGGCTTCGCAGGCTGCATTCACTCAGGGCGGGTGATGGCGGCCTCTCCCACACTATTGGAGAGCTAGGATATGTGCTAGCTTGTGGTGTTGTGTTCCACTGGCTCACCTTATCGACTGCTGCTGCAGGGGAATGATAGGGTGGGTGCCCGAGTGCTTGAAGCAGCTGGCCATCTTGAGAAACAGACCCGGTCTGCAGGCTGAGTGACTGCAGCTGCTGTGCACTGGCACCTAAGCTTTCATCCGGATGAGAAGCAGTATAAGGCATGAGGGACTGAGGGAGGCTGACCTGGTAGCCCTGGAGGTAAGCTGGTAGCTGCCGTGGCCGTCCTGCCGCTTCACTTGCGATAATTGATGTTCTCATTGTGTCCATTTTGCTGATATGGGTGAAGTAATCCGGCTCGAAGGACCAGTGTTGCGGAGAGCTAGGACTGTATGTTGAATTAGAAGAATCCGCTGGAACACCTCATCCACACAGACACTCCGATTAGAGAGCGAGTCCGGACACAGTAGGACAGTCAACTTGGCTTTAATTGGTGAAGCACAACTCCAAATTGAATACAGCTCTGTGTTTCTGGTTTGCTGTTTACAGATTCGTTAGATATTATCTCTATTGGCTGTTCTGTCTGAGACTTTACATTTGTCTGATTGACTCTCTTTCTGTACTGGTATCTGAAATAAACAAAACACAATATACATGAGAATACTAGCTTAGTGAGTACATGTTAACTCGAACCTAGCTTAGCTTATTACCATGTTAGTTGGCACATTAAACATGTTAACAATAAACACAAATAAACACTGCTACGTCCGTAACGTTATGTTACATTAGCGGCGAAATGCACCGCCTCATTTGCATATCAAAGGAACTAATTAGCGATAATTCACAGATCGTTACCACCCACCTTCATCACAAACGCAGACAGCATCAATGTGAAAGGAACGAGAATGCGTGAATGGCTCAATATTATAAGGACCCCTTAGCTGCCCGACGAGGTGCCTGATGTAAAACACTAAATTCAGCACTTAACAAGAACAAATCCTGCACCACAAGTACAGTAATCATCGGGGAATTTACAACACAAGGTATCCAAAAGAAATAAACAATCCAAACAAAACCAGTAATCCAAAAACTTAAAAAGCAAACTCCAACGAACCAAAGACAGGGCAGGACAGGGCATGAGACAAGACGGAGAAACAACGGCAAAAACTCTGGAACACACTTCCAGACACACTGGACTTACTATGCAAACTGAGCACACTGAACAATGACTGGACAAAGACTAAACAGAAACACCAGGTATATATATACACACACACACACAGGACTAACGAGCTGGGCGGGAGCAACACAGGTGAGTGGGATCAAGGTAACGAGGCAGGCAGAGAGACAGAAGGGAAAACAGAGAGGCAGACAGAAACAACAGGGGGCAACAGAGAGGCAGGCAGGCAGAGACAACAAAGGGGACAGATGGAACACTAGACAGGCAGTCATGGGGTAACACACAGAAGTACACAGACCAGGAGAAAACACTAAAGATGTGAACAAGGTACAGGACTAAGAACTAACATACTAGACAAGACAGATACTAAGTAACAAATACATGAAACTGTGATAGAACTGAAATCAGGAAAATGCCAAAACACAGACTAACAGATACAGGAATAAACTCAGAACTAAACAGAACAGATGACAAGACTAACATGCAGCTACAAACCCAAAACCCTCAGAACAAAAAACCCAAAACCACAGCACACAGGACAGGATCGTGACAATTATAGCAACAATCTCGTTTCTAATATTCAGCCTTGCTAACCGTTTCGTTATCGTGCAACGCATTTAGCTGTGTTGATGGTGAAAGATACACAGATAGCAATGTTAGCCTACTGAAAAGCAACAGGCGATGTATCACGTCAGCCAAAGGCAGTAAATGTAACATTATCATGTAGTGAGCATGGATTAGTTCAACCTCAAGCAGCTGATAAAAATGTCACTGTAATGTTGCAGTGGGAGTTTTCAGCATGTTGTGTGAAGCTGTTTCCCTATCTGTCTATAGCCGCTGTCACGCTGCCTTTTTTCCCAAGAGGATTGTGCCAATATGTGGCTTGCGTATGAAAGATATGGATCCGGTGTAGACCTGCCTCCTAGCCGGGAACATTGAAGTAACACAGCCTGAACATGTCTGGAGAAAAGCTAGTCGGCGTGCCAGTATTTCTGCCTTTATAGCGCAATCTCTGCATGAAAGCAGCGGTGTTTCGGATTATGCTTGCTCATGAATTTAAGCAAGCACGCAAAGGAGCACACACCTGACTGCAGTCTTAACACTGCACCACTAGTGGCCACTGAAAACTACATAATGCCCTGTTACGTCCTCACGTGGCTCAAGCCCAGAGGTGGAGCGAGGAGTAACAAATATAAATGAAAACCCAGCAAAGAAAACGTTAGAGAGATTTAAGATTGATATTGAATATTCCTGTACCTTTTGTGGTAGTTATGATGAAACAATTTGTCATTTGTTTTATGATTGTACATACAGTATGATATTTTGGAGAGATGTTGAAAACTATATAAGACGTAAAACTGGTCAAACTTTAACATTGAGGAGAAAAGATGTTTTTATTTACTTTGAAGATGGTAGAACAGATAAGGATTTTTCTTTTTTTGTCCAGTTGTTTTTAGTCTTAGGAAAATTCCATATTCATAAGAAGAAATGGGCGGAGTCCAAAAAAAATTTTGAACACCTTTTAGCGGAGCTAAAACAATATCACACCACTGTAAGAGGTCTTAAAAATAGAAAGGCTATTAAGACTGACCTTGTACTTTCTAAATATGTTTAATTCGCATCCTTTTATGTAATTTGGTCTTGTTTTATTTATTTTATTTTCTAATTTTTTTTTTTTTTTTTTTTTGGTCATTGTTTGTCTTGTATGTTTGTTTAGTAGTGTATTTTGTGTAGCAACCCTGGCATAAACAGATGTTGTTGTACTATATTGTTAATATTGAATAAAAAAAAAAATATATATATATATATATATATATATAAATGAAAACCGGGTCTAAAGAAACAGGAAACAGATTATGTGCAAACAAATAGATATTTATTAACAAATATATGTTATAGAGAAACAGAAAAGACACAGACAAAGAACTAGACTACTTAACAAAAGGTGGTGATATGGCTTTTAACCAAAACACAAAAACTAGCAACTTTAATTAACACATTTAACACGCTTCTGCTTGCGAGGGAGTATGCGAGCCCACAGCTCCGCTAGTCCCAAGCACACAGCTCCTAGCAGGTCCCTCCTGCTGCACCCAAGCACACAGCTCCAGACGCAGCACCACTCCTGCTGCACCCAAGCACCGCCATCTGACCCACTGGTCGGCAGCCACATAAGCTGGCCCCCACAGGACCAACCTCACACACTGGCCTCTCAAGACCAGCCACGTAGCTCCTCTACTGCAGTCTCCTTGTTCTCTTATTCTCCAGGTACTGATTGGGGAATCAGCTGCTGCCCATTACTAACTGCAGCTGCATGGTGGGGGGAGGGGGGGGCAGTACCTGGAGAAGTACAGGAGAAGAGACACACCAAACAAAACACAAGACCCACGTCTCTAGGGCAGTAACAGCCCCTTTAAAATAGACACTGTGTTTTATGTTCTGTTCCTCAGAATAACAATATAAGAGCACTTATGACCAGAAGAATACATATTAATTAGAACAAAAGGATATACCTAATTTTTCCTAATTCTAAGATTTGTATATGACTATAGAGTTATTTTATTGTTGACATGCTGTGTGAAAGTTGCTCTGAGCAGTTGACATTAATTAATTAGTCAGCGCAGTGCATGTCTTAGAAAATTTAGAACAAGAACCGCAGCACTATATAGCACATGTTCGGATAGTTTCTTAAAGTTTCATAGATCCATACCATTCATTGACATTGACACAGGCTTCATCTAAGAGTATCTGCCAGTGATTCATTATTCTACATTAGATGCCCTGGGATGACCGAGGTGGCAAAGCTAGAAGGATTGCACAGCATATTAAATCTGTCTTGCTGAACATCAGTAGAATGAAGAAATCCCATGAAGATCCAAATGCAGATATGAAATAACAAGTCGCAGGTTGAAAATTAATTAATTTTAACTCACATGTAATCCCAGCTTATAAAGGGTAGTATAAATTGCAGGCAGTGATATGAGAGATTTAACAAAGCGAGTTAATGTTTTAAAATACCCGACCATGTCCCTCTGTGGTCTCTGGATGATTCAAAGCATCATGGTAAATTAGTGTTCTGCATGTGAAAATAATTAGTAGTAGTAATTAGTAGTAATTGTAGCTACTCATATTTACTCATTATTAAATTAAATTGTGAACACATGCTTAATGTTCTAATAATTGCAAAAACTACAACAACACAATGAAAAGTTCTTTGTTAAGTGTTTGTACTCACCACAGCCTTTAAAGACCACTTCCACCTCCATAAAAGAGCCCAGACTAGACTGGGGCAGCCAAGGCCATAAGACTAAAGATAAATCATTGAAATGGTCAGGTCTAATGGCAGCACACTTATCTTTATGTGCTAATCTACCTAGTTTATTGCTTTACCCTGGATGTTTGCTAGTGTTTGCAGCTTCTGTCAGGTGGAATTCCTCTCTGCATGACAGTCCACATTCAGATTAGACTGCAATCCAGTGTTACGAGAATGCTAATTAATTTTTAAGTCAGCAGTTCCCAGGAGACGATGGAGTTTGGGCTTTGCTGTGGACAAGATCAGAAAGGATAATAATTTAATTTTTTTGCTTTTGAGGTTTTCAAACTACAGTTCATTTTAGTTTTGATGCCACTGCTTAAAAGAGATAGATAGCAGACACAGGATTTATCATAGAAAAAATGTGTTTTGTTGTTTGCTGTATTTGCATACTGTAACTGTTGATCGTTCTTCATTATATAATGGATTCATTTTTCATAGTCAGCCCAAGACATGCCCCAAAGACATGTTTGTTTCTAATACAATGAACAATTGCTGAGCTGATGAAGAATGAGTAATAAAAATACATTCAGTCTTCCCTTGCCTTGGGCTTCTAGAGAATGTGTGGGACCTCTTTGTCCATACTTTACAGAAGCTTCATTGGTGAACAATGTCAGCAGAGGATAATAGTGCTGTCACTGTCAGCAATGCACACAATTATCACACATGTCTTAATTTTCCTTCCTTTTGTATGTACCTGTAAAGGCTTGTGCAGACTACACGATTTTCAACGTCGGCCGATGGCCGTGCCGTTCACACTACACAACTTGCCGTTTTGTGACAGGAGTCTTGAAGTCATAGTGGCGTTCACACTATGTGACTGATCGGTGACAGGGGGTCACCCACTACACGAGCTGACAGTGACTCTGTCACCCAACGCTGGTCTCCAAACCACGTTCTGTCAAGAAAACACACATGAAATGTGAAACGGGAAATGACGCGAACCTACACACAAAACAGCTTTTCTTTGTTATTATAAAGATAACAATTATAAAGACAAAAAATCTGGGTGAAAGAATGGATTAGCACACTCAGGTAGCAGGGATTGTCTGTGCTACTGAGAGAGCTGGAGGGGAGTTAAAAAGTGTTTTGCATTGAAAAAGTAGCTGCCTCCTCTGCCAGAAGCCTGCTCTCATTGGCTGGATGTGGATGCAAGTCGGCCGACTCCACCTGATATTTGGCATGCTAGATATCTGGCAGATGTCGGAGATGTGTCAGAAATGTGTCGGGGAGCCATTTTGATGTGTCATTGAGTAGTTCACACATAACGACAACGCCAAGCTCGGCAAGCGGCAAATCAGGCTAAACATCGTGTAGTGTGAACTAGGCTTAAGTGTTTAAGAAGTATTATGTGTATTACAATGGCACTATAAAGGAACAAGACTAAGATCTTATACAGGATTTTCATCCCAGCCATAAAGGTAATGAAGTATTTAGAAAAGATCGATAAATCTGCATTGCTATAGACCTTAATTAAATATCTTTACCAGGTTATTAGCTTAGCGTAACCCCTTACACCTTTCATCCATGATGGTGTAATGTGAGAAATATACCCACTTAATACCATCATGCCTAGAGACTAAAAGGGTCAGCCTTGCAGCCATCCATCATGGAGGAACAGCCTGAAATGATCATGGGTCTTGTGATCAGATTTCATCTGATTAACTGGGGTTATAATTTCTTTCCAGAGTATAATTAAGTAATGTAAATTAACTTAATTTCTTTGTTCTAATCTGAATCTTTTGGAAACACCACAATATTAACACATGACAATAACAGATTATTACTCTTGCTTGAGTCTGCACAGTAAAATATGCAAGTAGGAAGCCCTCAATGAAATTATTGCTCAGACTGATTCAATTAGAATCACTTGACTTGATTTCAGGTGATGGCAATTAGCTTTTTGTCTGTTGTTGAATGTGATTGATTTATTCTAAACAAAATTCCAATCTGCAGTTAAAAAAGTGTTTACAAATGAGATGTTTTAATGAGTCATGTCATCCCTACAGGAATACTGTTGAAACGAATATTGCAGTATAATGTAACATCCCATTAAGATACCTTGCTATTGCAAGTTACCACTTAGAATTGAGAATCATGAGACATAAATACATTTAAAAAGAAGCTGGAAGAGGTATAGGTTATTGGGAATTTATAAGGGGAAAGTGAAGATAATTCTGCTCAGTACAGTATTCATTTTGTGGATGTAATTATGTGTTCAGTATAAACTCCTGTGAACCTCCTCAGCGTCACAATACATTCAACTGTCTTATTAACTTACACTTTATATGAAATTTTAACTTGCACATTTTAATCACTCTGTCTCTTCAAATGCTTTTGCCTCTTATGTGTCAAGTGACACTTGAACTGCTTTCATCTTTTGCTCTTCAAACAACATGTCAGCTGCTTTCAGTGGTTACACATCAACTGACATTTCAATTGCTTTCATCTATTACTTAGATGCTTTCAGGACTTCACTTAGCCAGGGGCGTAGCACAAAATGTGGATCCCTGTAGATAGACATTGTAGGTGGGCCTCTCGAAGCATCCACGACCACCACATCTCTGTGCTCACATGAGGACCCCTGTGTACTCTGACCCCTTTGCCCTTAAACTTAAATTGATACTTCAACTTTATGTAGTGCTTACACTGAAACTGTATTGAACTTGTTTAAGATGTCCATTTCACCTGACGTTTGGGCTTCTTTTAATATTTGTATTTTGACTGCAGTTTTATCTGTTTCAATTTTTTCCACAGCTTAAGCATGTATGTTTTCTTCAAAAAATGCTGGTCAAGTTCTTCTGAGAAAAACAGAATGTGCTATGTGTTATTGGGAATAACGAAGATGTTAAATACTTCATTTGCATATATATATTTTTGCTTTTCAGACACATGGGTGGATTAGAATAAGAATAAATGAGTTAGTTAAACAGATTTTATTTGTGTGGTGTAGGGGTTTGTGAGCCCCTTGTTTTGATGCTCCCAGCACACCTAGGGCGAAGTGGTCTCAGCTGTAGGTCTAGAAAATAGGAAGTCAAGAAGAGTTCTACAAGTGATTTAATAAAAACCGAGTGAACCTCATCTGAGTAAAAACACTGGTTCTTACTGCTGGTGCAGGTTTGGGTGTACACAGTCAGGGGTGTGGTTCCTAAGTAGGCCCTTAGGCTCAAGAACTGTCTAATTATTTTGATTACTAATTTAGCATTGGTGAAGCCAGTGTTTGTTTATAATTCTCAGTGGTCCTCTGCCTCCCTGCTCAGCTGAAACACAGAAGCTTGTTTCACTGGGAGTGGATTAAGAGTCCCTGTCCTGTGAGAATCTATTGAGTGCAGCAGGAGATGTTATGCCTCCCCACAGCTCCAGATTACTCATGCAAAAGCCTGTTTTTGAATCTCAGAGAAGTATAAATGGGGAGACAGTTGCCAAACATAAAGACTCATGCAGGTTATTTCTCCCAGGAAGAATTTCAATTTTTCAATGCCAGAAAATTCTAAAAAAACTAAAATAGACATCAAATAAGATTTTTTTCAGAGACAAACACTAAAACTGTTTCATATGCACTTATTTACCCAGTTTGTAGATGTTCAGAGTCCCGCAGTGAGGAGTATGTTGGTTTGGCAGGTTTAGAGTTACTGTTGACTGCATAAAATAGTTGGAAGTGGATTTATAACTAACTGTTCAGAGGCTCTTAGTTTGAGGTAAGTTTGTGGTGTGTTTCTTTCACTTAAAGTGCTTCAGAGTGAGAAAAAAACAGATTTTTAAGTATTTTTATTAAATATATGCTTTTTATTATACTCCAGAGATGATGTTTATGATGTGACGTTCATTGCAATATTTAATAAATGTTAGTTGGAGATTATTAATATTTCATGGCTACAGTTATTTGGTGATCTGCTCTCCCTTCTCCCAGTCTATTTAAACAAAAAATCATCTGTTAATCAATAATAGGGAGACCAGGTATGGTTGTAACATGGGGAGAGTTATAACAACACCAATTCCACCAATTAGAGATAAGATGGGAGTTATGTGATCATATCAGTATTTACCTACTTCCTCCCTCAGGCATGCTCGTTGTCAAGGCTGGAAACAGGCACATTTAGAATATATAGAGAAAAAACAGATTTTGAGACCTGAAAGTCCTGGGGTACTTGTAACAAGGGAACACAATGCATTGGACATTAACTCACAAGGTCTGTGATATTCTTGAAGAGGATGGAATTGCCGCCACTTGTAGTGAACAAATGTGTTGTATAAAAGTTTGAGAACTCTAGCTAAAAAATTCAGCAAGTTATAGTTGCTACAGTGCTATAGTTAATTCAATGAAAAAATCCATTGTAAGAATTCAAGGCTAACTGATAAGATACATTAAACACAAAACTACAGGTGGTGCACTCTAGGCTACCGGGTGAGAACCATTCAAGAATTTAACTGTTTCATAGTTTCAAGCACACATGCAAACTTACCGTAACTACTAAATGAATCACATAGACCTGAAACCATATCTTTTTGAGTAGTGAGGGAAACTAAACTATCAGCTGATCAGGTGGAGAGTTCAATCATATCACAAAGGAGGTGGGTGAACACCCAGAGATATAGTGATGAGACAGTCCTCATGGGGAAAATTGCAGTGTCGCTTATTTGTACACATTTTCTTTACAAGCAGCCTCTTGCTGTCCTGCAAATAACTTTCCTCTCCAAAAAAAGACTGCAATGGTCAATAGCTTAAAACAACATGATTTTTATCCACATATGATGCTGAGAATACTGACTGAAGAATTACACTACACAGGCTTCCTGCCAAAAGCTAAGCTAAGCTGCTTGTAACAAAACTCAGGCTGTTGCTTGAACTTCGGATTCAGTAAAGGAGAATAATAGTGTTTTTTCTTAGGAGTTAAAGGAGAACTCCGGGCAATTTTTAAGTTAATCTTGATCGTTATACCTTTGTGAGTACTGTCTATAGACAAAAAAACGAGCCGGATTGGTGCTTGCAACACGGAGCTGCTACAGCTAATGCCCAGAGCTCCGACGTAGCTAAAACAGCAGTTATGGGGGCATTTACATAAAGAGTGTCTTTGTGCCTCTTAACGGACACAAAATGCAATTAAAA
Organism: Lepomis macrochirus; assembly: GCA_024633595.2. Classification (NCBI taxonomy): domain Eukaryota; kingdom Metazoa; phylum Chordata; class Actinopteri; order Centrarchiformes; family Centrarchidae; genus Lepomis; species Lepomis macrochirus. Next base: position 16,187,490 of record JALXJV020000016.1, on the reverse strand, counting down.
TGTCCGTCCAACATGAACAGGGCTCTTACATGACAACAAGATGCGTTTAGCAACTTACCCATTGTTTAAATTCACCTAAATAGTGTTTTTAGACGGCTAGCTGTAGTCTCGCAGTAAAGTCCCGTGGGAACTTTGTTCGTTGTTGCCGGAAAAAGGTAAATAGCAGTGTCCAGGTGAGAGGAGCGTAATGTGTGAAGAATGATGATTGGAGCTCACAGGTGAAGAAGAAATGGTTCGCGTTTGTGCCGTTCTGCATTGTGGCAACAGAATGCGAAAATACAAGAACTTAAATTTTCAATTTTCGAGATTCTGCAGTTGTGGCTAGTTCAACTTGATGTGCAAACTCTCATACAAGTACTACACGCTTAAGACTACCGCATTTGCAGCGAACACTTTGACAAGGATGACTAACGTTACACAGACACAACACAGTGGGGCCGGTTGAAGAAAAATGCCAACCACAGCGGAGGTAATGTAAACTTTATTTATCCTTCCATTTGGGCACACATCTAAATTCTTGTATTTTCGCAATGTTTTGTCACAATTCAGAACGACACAAACGTAAACCATTTCTTCTTGACTTGTGAGCAACTCCAATGCTATTTTCTCCTTTAACTGGATATGCTGCCTCTCTGCATGCGTTGAGGATTTGGTAAAGACCTATATTGTCAGACTTGCTATGAGTCATTTGTAAACATGATTCTGTAAACATAAGATGCTTTTTGATTTTGGCCATTTGCATAGGCCAACTTTTTGTGCATGTTGCTATAGTGGCCCATTTACTACACTGGTCCACTTTGTATGACAAATGCAAACAAGTCGTGGTATGATCTATGATGAGACCTACTGATGCAAAAGTTCTTCCTTGAAATGCCTGCATTATTAAAATATTTAATACCATATGCGTAACCCTCTAAAGTCTGCTGATATGCACTCCAGACCAACATGAACCTGACAGTCCTCTATGATATACGATATCCCAGTAGAAATTTGCAGTGGTTTGTGGTTTTTGCACCACATGGCTTTTTTTACAATTTCTGGACCGAAACAATGCATCACCCTCGACCTTTAGGTGTGAACCTGCCCTCAGTCACTTTTTTGCAGATGATATTGTCTTTCTGGTTATATTCTGGTCACATCTGACACCTGGTTATTGCTTTAAATAAACATGGATTTTCTCAACCATATGAGGAATGAGTAGTTGCATCAAATGCAGACATTCAGTAGGTATTGGGGTGCAATCAAAGACCATTAGGATTTCAGTCAGAGCACTTAGACTCAGTAATTTTCTCCATGAGGGAGAGAAATCAGGTTGCCTGTCTTTTCTGATCTAGTCAACTGCACATGCACTGTAACTTGGACAACTAATAAAACACAAAAATAAACAGAATTACCATAATATGTGTAACCTAGAATAAAAAGGTGCTGCCCACACTTTTTTCTATAGGGCAGGAGCGCTACACAAGTAAATTTGCAGCCCTACCCAATGCTAATATACCCAATACTAAACACAAATGGAATTGAATTATTTATAATTTAATTATTAATTATTTTTTATTCTCTCCAAGGGGACATTTGTCTTGCAGCCAGGTAAAACACCATGCACACACTTGTATATAAAATACATAAAACATATTACAAAGGTATGTAAAACATATGCCAAAACCCCAGCATATCACATGTCCTGGTGACCATTGTCATTCACTCATTCATCAATGGTTAAAACAGACCATTTACATTTAGCTGACACTTTTACCCAAAGTGACTCACAATTGCTGTACATGTCAGGTTACACGCCTCTGGAGCAACTAGGGGTTAAATGTCTTGCTCAAAGACACAATGGTGGATGGGTCACAGTGGGGGATTGAACCCAGGCCCCTCACACCAAAGGGAGGCGTCTTATCCATTGCGTCATAAGCACCCCATCAGTATCACAACCTTAGCATTCAATAGTTGGAGTCTCAACTGTAATGATTCATGCTGCATCATGTGTAGTTGGCTTTATTTAATGTATTACCCTGGTTTTGACCAAAAAACCAAAAGGATAGGACAAGCAGCCAAACACTCCACAGTACTTTTTACTCTGAGTTATGGTGAAAACTTTTAGCAGTCTCAGAGGATCTCAAAGCTGCACAATTGCCTTTACATCCAGTATTTGTTGGTGCTAGATGAGGTGATTCAGGTACCTGGAGGATGTGGCGCTCTCCAAGGTGCTGATGAAGCAGCTGTCAGTTGCACAGGAACTCTCCTGGGAACCTCTAGGAACTCACTCCTGGGTCGTTGCCAGTGCTGGGTGTAATGGTAACTGCCAGAAGGAAGTTGCCAGACAATGACTGAAATCGTTGAACTGTTAGATCTTCCAATTTATTTGATTACATGAGTTATTTCTATAAGTCTTCAGTAACTATTCCTTGTGGGCCTTCACCTGATAATGTGTTCTTCAGAGGCTAAAGTGTGACAGTTTGGAATATAATTTTATCCTGTTTGTTGCTTTCTGCTCTGCAAACATAATATTTTTTTTCCTTGGTGGCTGCTGTATTTTGCCAAGTTGTGTGTTGATTGCCAAGACAATAAAACTCATTTTTTTGCATCCTCAGTCTCCTGCCTTTCAACTGGTATTGAGTTTGTGATTTACTTTTTTCACACTTTTCTGTGGAGGAGAACGGGGTATGACCAGACGGGAGGAAGCCCCAAGATAAACTAAGATCACACGGCTCTGTCTACATCGCTACTGCAGCTGGTGAGGGAGTGGGAATCCTAAAAAAAAGAGTTGGAGTAAGTTGCTGGAGAGAGACATGTCTTGGCAACCCAATGTATCTGAAATAGGAAATGCATACATTATAACAAATGACATGCCCAGCCAGCACTGAAGGCAGCCTATATGCCTGCACATACACATACATTACCCTTACTGCAGTTCTTTACTGTCTATTGAGGCAACTTGACAGCTATCTTAGCTGAGAATTTCCCATGAAATAAATTTTTCATTGTATTAAAAAATTTCATTTGGATGAAACCGTCCCCTGAGTTTCAAAGTTGGATACATTAATTTACTGTGACAAGTACAGGTCAAAAGTCTCACTATAAAAGTAGAGCAGAGAATCCATGAAGGGAGCTGAAGGATGGATTAGACTTACTGCTGTCAGTATGTGAGACTACATTTGTAACTTAGATTACATGAAAAATAGTATTCAACTAGCTTATTTTTAGTACCACGTTTTAGTAGATACCAAACACTTTACCACTTAGTCTACACTCCACTCCAGTTATCTGAGAGATACATGGGAGTCTAAATTTGGTTTAGAAATTGTGTCTTTACTGGTTTACTTTGTAAGTGTTGAAGACCAGTCACCCTTTGGTGACTACCAAAGTTAACAATGCCAAAAATGTTTTTGACACTATTGTTTTGGATTAGACATACAATAGACATACAACTGCTCCTGTTGCTCCTATTACACCTTCAACCATCTTGGAGAGACATAAAGTATTTAAAAAACATTTTTACAAAAATGACTGCCATTCCAAAAAGCAATGCAATATGACCTTATTAAGGGTGGGGTTAGCGATTCAAATTCAATTCATGTCTTTTTGGCAAATTCAGTCACTATCTGTTCTGTGTGTGCGCTGAAAAAAAAATCCAGCATTTGTACACAGCCCCGGCTCTGAAAATGGGAAACAAACAAAGTGGCCTCAACTCTTCCACACAACACTATTCCAGCTGTTCCAGCCACAATTTGTGTTTCAGGTAATGTTAAATTGTTACTCCAACCTCCAACCCCACCACCAAACCTGCAATTGTGGATTGTCACCCTTTGAAATAAGCCAATGTCACTTTAAAGCAGGCCTGCTTTTTAAAATGTATCCCATACCAATAGGAATCCCTTGCACATTGATGGGAGCCATGTTAATCCACTGTTGATCTACCCTGAGATCAAGCTGTTCCAAAATCAATAAAGCCATGAAAGCTTGCCTTGTGGTCCTCATCACATCCTTTACATCCTCTAGTTAATGCATGTTAGATACCGTGCTACTGGTGTTTCACTTTGCTGTCAGATGAATGCAATTCAGTAACATCCCTGTCACTGAAACATAACCAGTATAGCCCAAGTAAGGGATGATTAAGTGTTTCGAATCATGTTTTTAAACAGAAAATGTAAGGCAAATAAACAACATTTTACATTTCACAAATATTGTGTTATTAAAAACACTCAAACATTATAAACTACTAAAATATACTTATAAGACACAACAGTGATTAGTACTGTCTAATAACCTTATTACATCACAAATACTCCCAAATAAGTGTAGGGTTTTAACTATGTAATAGTCCATGTAAAGCTGTTGGCCTATGTTTTGCACACTGTAGCTGATAAAGTTCAAATTGCTTCTTTGAAAATCAGACAAATTTTTATTATATCCCATTTTTCATCTACCTTTCTACAATGCGTTCTTTCTTGTGTATTTATTTCTGCTGCATCTCTGTTGGTAGTTGTCGACCTGCACCTCCATTAAAATGGATGAGGCTGGATTCCACTCCATATTTTGTGTCCCACTTTGCCTTGCCAGTATATCTGATCTGAGCACGGAGCGCTTCACTCCACACAGCATTTCCACTTCAACGCAGCGACCAGCGGTTTCGCCTGCTGAGCGAAGTTGAGTGAACACGCCGGGAGACGCGCTGCCTGGATTCATGTGGCACCTTCATACTCGCGGTCCTCTTTTCTGCGGCGCCGGGGGACTTTTAATCATTGTCGGTTGCGATAGAAACCCGTTCTGCTTTGGGAAATACATATGTAGACACTAATAGTTGAGTTGCAACCATTAAACCAGCTATTAAGTACCTGCGGATCCACTGCAGGGGGTTTTACCAGCAAGCGGGATACCGCGTGGATCTTTACAGAAGTGAACAATGCTCACACTAGAGACTATCATTTGCACTTTTTCTGTGCTGTCTGTTGCAGCAAGAGCAGATTTTAAGACGCGGAATTGCAGTGAAGTGAGGGAGGCTTGTGTCGGGAAAGGCTTCAGCTTCGCACACGTTCCTCTTCAGGAGATCCCAGGTAAGGTTGGGCTGATTGCGATTCGTCAATTAGGATCACGACCTGCCAAACAGAAAATTATAAATAACATCGGGAATAAACACTGCCCCTATTTAATGATTAGTGCTGGATGTAAAAGTTTTATAAATCCCCATCGCACTGATGCAAAGTCACTCCTTTTACTGTCGGCGTTTAACGCAGGTTGTGCTGCAGGGGTATCCTATGACTGCATCAGACTAATCGGTTATACAGCACCTCAACCACCTGTCACTCACCAAGTTGCTGCGAGTGTAACTGGCGCAAAGTTTTATAGCCTACCTCACACAGGGGATAGCCTGCTAAACTAGCAAAATAGTCAATTGACCTGACTGGATAAGCAGCCTCCTGCATCCCACAGCTGAAGTCAGTTAATTGGCATGCTGGCTTTAATCAGGAAACCCCCTCATTTAAAACGCCTGAACATGCAACCGTTGGTTTATGTGAGCTGGTTTACTGATTTCATGCTACCATAACATCCGATCAGACAGCATCCATAGGGTACAGAATGTGATAATAAAGAGCGCCCATGCAGCTATGGTCAGATCTGTCTGCGTTTAGCCAACATAGGCCTCCTACTGCGCTAACCAAGCAGAGATAATGAATGGTCAACTCTACAGATTAACTTTTTCCTCTGTCCTGAGAAAATTAAGTGATAAGGTGAAGTAGATCTGCTGGCTCTTGCAGTGCTTCAGTAGCAGTCCATAACCATGAGTCACTAATTCTACATGTCAAGCCATTATCCTTTGCAGCAGTTATTTCAAATACCTTACTGAATGAATGACACATTTTGGTCTGTTTGCATTTGGGTTCATGTGACACTAAAGCCTAACAGTTTTTTAAATACAAATATATGCTGTAAGTGGATATAATTAATACAGAAAATCAAAAAAAAATGACTCAAACGGTCAAAACAACTGACTACAGTATTTGTATTATTTGAAATTGATTGAAGTTCAATTTGTCACTTGCATCTGAAGAAAAACAATTATGAATAATAGTGTAATGTATATATACATTACACATATATGTAAAAATGATATTAACCCCAGATTAGTTTACTTTCCAGGTTGCCATTGTTATACTCAGTTCAGGGCCAATGATTCTCTCCATAAAGCAGGAAATCTGGCACAAGTAAAAGGCTGCATATTTGATAACAGGCACACCTGTTCAGAGACGAGTTGAATAACTAACTGATTAAATCCTTTGGATCCGTGTCCCTGACATCACAACTAATCTCCCAAATGAGGGGAAAATTCAGTCTCTCTCATCTCCGAATGATGTCACCCCGAATAAACATCTTTTGATCTGGTCTTTGAATGAGTCATAACCTTCCATGTCAGCTGGTGAGACAGCACGTTATCAACACCTCAGCAAATTCACACAGTGATAGGCTTAACATCTTCAGATCCCCCAAAATGTATCCACAGAAAGTAGCCCATCTAAAGCAGAAATACTTCTTCACTGTTTATATTTTGGAAATCCATATAAATTTTAGCTGAGTTTAAGTGTAATCTTGGCTTTGGTGTACTGTTTCCATTGAGTCTACTGAAAATAAAGCAGTTGCTTTGGTTAGTAGTTAACTTTTTGGATATATTTAAATTATCATTGAAGTATGGTCAAAGTGCACATATGTAAAAAGTCTAATTACTGTGTAGTTAATCTATGAAGGACAAACATGTTTTGGGGATTTGTGTATTTTTCTGATTATTACACAGCCTTTAATATTAATTATTTCCATGTAGCAGGTTTGTATTATTAGCTGTTTAGGAGCTGGCACTGAACGAGTTAGTAGTGCCCATGTGGCATATGGGGAGCATATTATAGACTCCAATACTTTTTAGATTAGTTGGTTTTTGTGCACTCTGTGTAGAGGGGCTCTTAAAGCGTCCTGTATAGCTTATTGTTTCTGTCAGATTTACAGCTGCCATCGCACTCAATTATCTCACTAATGATATAAAAACGTCAACCTTCATGTTTCTTGTCCACCTCTGCAAATGATGCTTTCACTGCTTATACATACTGTACATTTAAATTACTGCTCTTTGCCTTTCGATTTCTTGAAATATCTGTCACTGCGAACATCAAATTGTAGGGACAGTGCTTTTGATGTATGATGCCATGAGAGACCATGTTAGACATCAACTTAGCCATAAAATACTAGATTTCTCTTATCAAGTGACATATGCCATACCTTTTTTGACATAATCAGTTTATGTTAATCCCATTAGATTACACTGTTAAATTCTTGAACACATCTTAATGAATGCTGTTTGTTTTCATTAAGACCTATTTGTCCTTTTCAGAGTTTATTGTTATTCAAATTAGCTGTTGACATTCAATATGAAGCACTCATTACAACCATTACAAGTATAATAGAGAAATAAGGGCAGTATATTATTGCAGGAGTACTCTGCTGACCTCCACTTGTCGGAATGCCCAACCACTGCAACAGTATTTTTTCATGGAGCTAAAAATGAAAAGCTTAGAATCACATATTTTTGCTGTTGTGTCTGGTCAAAAAGAAGAAACCAGGTCAGATGGAATGACAGCAGTGGAGTCAGTTTTATTGACAGAATTGTTGTTATGATCCAAAGCCTAAAAGCTCAGTTTGTACAGTAATTCCACAAGACTTAAGCACAGCCAGGCTGGAGAAAGTCAACAGCTATGTGGTGAAGGCATTTTAAAACACGGGAGCACAAACGTATAGATTGGTCTAAAATGTTTTGAGTCTTCACACTTTTAAAAACACCCATCTTATGTCTGTTTAATTCAACTGTTAACAAATTCATAAAACTTTAGCCTCTTAGATTTACTTCTACATTGCGCTGGTTAAAGATTAGACCTGCACTCAGTTTTTCTCCTGCTGTCTTAGTTTCCTCTCAATGAGTTACCCAATGTCTGAGCAAGGTGGCAAGAAATGGAAAGTGAGTCATACAGCAGACTGCTGGATTCAATGGAACTTCTTAGCATGTCATACTCTGTGCTATCATTTGACGTCCAGCTCTGTTTACTCCCAGCCAGGAGATGGAGATGGGACAGAAATAACGGTGCTGATATTTTATGTGATACTTGGCCGTCTGCACAACGAGGCAAATGATCTCTGCTGAAGCGTGTAATGTGCACAGGTTCTCTACTGTCATGTAATGAGATGGAGAGGATTAAAAAGGGCTAAATGGGAGTGCCTGCAGAGAGAACGGCCAGGTGACATTGTTAGCCCCCCGCAGCATACGACAGTATTGCTGTGATGTATTGTCAGATTATTGTGACCTTCCTGTCAGTCACACATGTGGAGATAGATCTGGGAGTAAAGTCCTGAGAGCTTTTGCTGAGTTTACGATGTGTTTATGCTTTCACATTTCACTTTGCGAACATCAACGTATTTGTGATGAAATTGCAGATAATTGGACTTTTGGGATTGGCAGTTAGTGTTTGAGTTTGGACATGGTGGCACCAGCATTTAAGGCTGCATTCTGCATTCACATTGCATACGTAATGCAATGTGAATGCGTCCTACTGAGAAGCAGAGTGGGGCACTATCAGGGGAGAAGAATCCAAACAATCGTAATTTTTTCTGTGGCAGAGGGGATTTCTCAAACGCTGCCTCCATCTCAGCGTCATCAATCATGCTCATGAATGCCAAAATGGCCTTATGATGGGCTCTCTCTGCAGGTGTTCCCTCACTGAGAGATGTAGGAAGCATTGTGTCTCGCAAGTGTTTTAGAGTTTCAGCAGAACAACAGAACACTCAAAGCACATCAAAAAGCGTGAGGATGGGAATATTTGATAGAATCTATGAAGGACAAATTATAATGTTTACATCACACCCAGAACGTCCTGATGAAGCATATTAATATTAAAACATTATTTGAGTGTTAAACTCTAAATAATGTTGGGAATGGGAGTTTTTGCTTGTTTAACTTTAACATACAGTATGCAGTCATGAATATAAATAATTAATAACTGGGAATGGCTGATTCCTTAACTTTAACTTACAGTATGTAGTCATGAATATTTAATGTTACTGTGAAATCTGAAACCAAGTTATCAGGGGCTCTAAACCATATCATTGTGAAGCTAATGTGTAGTTTTGTTGACCTTATGTCAGAGATATTTCACATTGAGGCTGGGTTGTGCTGGGCCTTTGTTGTTTGTTATATGTTGGCTTTAATTCTTGCATTGTTCACAGTATTATATTATATTCATATATGTAACTGTCAGTTGTCCAACTTCCTGTTGCTCATAACCTTGGTTGCTGGAATGTTAATACAGTCTAGGGCTGGTCCGAATACCATTTTTTGAGCTTCGAAGCTTCGATAGTAATGAACATCGATTATTCGAAGCTTCGAAAAATCAATTTGTATCATTTATATTTAAATTTTCGAAGCTGCACAATCTCTTTAGGCTGCCTGTCCGTTTGTGTTAAAAAGGCCATCTGTTGCTGGGAGGCTGTAGGGCATGAATATACAGTCACTGGCCAGTAGGGGGCTCACACGCTCTATTCTGCCCAGCAACACGAAAAGTGAGAGGCTTGTCTGCAGCTGGAGAATACTGGAGAAACTTCACACCGCTGTTAGGTGTTAGTCTTGGTTCGGGAGTGATTTGTGCGTTCATAAAACCGTAAGTTTCTGTTTTGTTGCTGTATTTACTTAGCCTGTTTCTTTGGCATTTTTAAGTCATGTATAATCTGTAGCAGACAAGCTGAATGAGAAGTTTGCCATCATTGAAGTAGAAAGTACGCATTACATACGATAGGATTACACAGTGTTTCTTTTGTCTTTAGATGTTATGCTTTAAAGATAATTATTATTATTTACATATTATTTGTATTCTGTTTATGGTTTCAGAAACCACAAATCTCCTCAATGCCAATTGATAAGACTATAATTATGCACCTTAAGGAGAAAATAAAGGAAACGCTCATTGCAACAAAGCCTGGTTATTGGAGCCGCTCTCTGTAAAGGCAAACCCAGAGTCCTGACCCGACTCTCCACAGCGATTTGAATTATCCACCACAACACATGCACTATTTTTCAGTTTGCATTTTGATTATTTCCAGAAACCGTTCATCCAAACGGTTTGGGGCACGAGACGTGACGTCGCAGTAAAATCTCAAAGTCTCCTATATTTCGCAATAGATTTAGATTGATAATAAGGGTAAAAAACGCGTAAAAGGGACAATCCATTTTGTTTCTATTATTCTATTTTCCACAATGCAGCTTAACCCAAAATACAAGCTCAGGCATGCACTTCTGTCTGTCCATACAAACTCCGTTCTGCGCTCTTTTGAATACTCCCGTTGCAGGAACACTTTCAGTAGTCCAAGAAGTAATATATATTTATTAAGTAACTATAACGAAGCTATATGTTAAGTATTATTTCACCAGATTTTATAGTGTAAAACATATATGCACGCTGTGCAAAAAAAAAAAAAAAAAAAAAAAAAACGAATGTCGAATGTCACATTTTCAAATCGAATACCAGCCCACCGAACGAATATTCGAATATTCTAGTCCAGCCCTAATACAGTCTGCACATTTTAGTAAGTTATTAACAATTGCTTTTGCTCATTTTTAATGCATATGATATTTAAAGAGATGGTATTATGCTCATTTTCAGGTTCAAAATCTTATTTAGGGGTTGTACCAGAACAGGTTGACATGGTTTAATTTTCACAAAAGACCATATTTTAATTTAAAAAAAAATTAATTCTGCACATTGCTGCAGCTCCTCTTTTCACCGCTTCGTATTAGCTATCGAGTGATACATCTTGTCTCTAAATGATCTTTGTTGGCAGTCACACATGCGCAGTCCCTAGTTAAGGACTACTAGACAATCAGAAAGAGAGAAGGGCGGGTCAAAGACTGGAGCAACAGTTTCAGAGTGGTTAGTTATTAATCTGTAACAAATGTATCTTTCATCCATAAAGTTTTAACTGATCTCTATCTCTACATCACAGTAACAGCTTTATGTCCATTGAATGTCTGGAGGATGGCTAGTGTTTGGAAGAGAGAGGAAGTGTGTGCTGCAACTCAGTGTTTTTCCACCAGTGTTTTTGAGGGCGTGTCATAGTAGCCGCTTGCTGAGCGTTATATGAGGCACATTTAGCTTTCTTCCCTGTGTCGTCACTTTCTTTCTGTGGGAGATGGGAACTCCCTTTATGGTGGGTTTTTCACTTTAGAAACCTATTACATGCACAAAAAAGTATATAACTCAATAAAGGAGAGGGGAAAAGCCAAAAAGCATAATACCAGCTCTTTGAGATATTTTCACTGGAATCCCATTTGTTTAATATAGTAACAAAAAGTGTTTTTTAGTGCATTCCTGAAAATTTAAGAATGGAAAAAAAACACATGAACAAGATGATGGGTTATTGAAGCTTGACCAAGTACTTTAAGCCTGACATGCCTTGCCTTGTTTATACTGCCGATAAGCCGCTGTTGTCACATAGGTTACTGAAGGAATGATGCTGCGAACACAGCCATGAAGAATTAATGTTTGACAAACTCATTTGAGATAAATCGACTGTGGAAAACAAGGAAATGGATTGAAGTGGTTCTCCTGAGACGGCATGGCAATAGCTGTTTAATGGTTTAAGAATCATTTGAAATGTGAAAGAATGAGTGCTCCTGCTGTCAACAAGAGACTGAATAGATGTTGTTTTGATCCATTAGTTCCCGTCAACAGCTGTCCAATTAAATTATAACCTGGAGCCACTGAGAAAGAGCTTTTTCATTCTTCATTTAAGAAGCTGGCATAAACACATTTCCACTAGTCACTGATCCTGTTTTTTTCCGTTCGTGCTTAAAAAAAACAAACAAAAAAAATCTTTGACCAGTATACAATAGATGGTGAAACAGGAGTGGATTTTCACTCATGTCCCATCTCACTCCATCAAAAATACACCTGTCCTGTCCCAGTCCCATGACAGAGTAAAAAAGAAATCCTGTCCTGTCCTGTTCCCAATGAAAAAATCAGAAAACATCATTCATTCAACTGCATATTTATATATAAAAACTGATATGATTCCTATTCTGCCAGCTCACTTTTTTTCCCATCCTGTCCCAGTCCTGTGATGAAAAGTGAAATTGACTCTCATCCCACAGGAATCCTGTGAACCCACAGGATTCCTGACAAAATGTCAGCCTCTAATATAGACAACACATTCTGCATGCTACATGCCTGGTTTGTGAAAAAATAGAAGCATTTAACTCCTTCTGTTAGGTTACATCTCTTTTAACCAAATTTATTGATTGATTTAATTTGACAATAAACAGAAGTCTAGTATGCGTATTTCCATAGTGGTCCTTGAAATTACATCCTAAAATGTAAATTTGTAAGATAATGTTACAGAATTACAAATACTACAGTCTAGATAACGTCTGTTATAAATTGGCACTATAGAAATCAAATTGAATTGAATTGAAATTTGAATTGATGGAAGGCGGGCAATGATAGTCGCCTGCAAATGAAGACTTTGACAGCTCATACATTTTAGTACACTAAATACAAATGCACTATATACAGCGCAATAAGAGAAAAATTACATTAGACAATAAATACTTGGGTTATGGGTGGATCCTGCCACAACACATCTCAGTAGTATCTACAGTGATTTTTAACACTTATCAATTTCCTTAATGACTTTGGGTAGTTTATTCCATACATCAGCATAAAAATGGTATAAAAAGGTTGTCATGCCAGCAAGTGTTTTAAATCTATAGTGTACAAAGTCAGTCAAGCTCCTCCTGCTTCAACTGAAGCAGTAGATGTCTTTTCACATGCTATCAAGCTCAAAATGGACTTGTTCATTTCCTCAAATTGAAGTGGAAAGTAGTTGAGAGGTGTTACCTTGGATAAATTGCAAGATTCAGTTTCATATTCTTTCTCACCCGCAAATCCCAACTCATAAAACGCCAACCGAGTAATGCTCTGTGTGTGTATTATCAGATGACTGGCTTAACTGTTCAGACATTTTTGGCACATATCTCTCACTTGAGATCTGTCTGATTTTATTTATTTATTTAGAATTATTTACACATTTTGCAGTAGTTGACAACATTTCACTGTTTCTTTTCCACGAATCATCACCGTCTTTCAGAAAACAATCCTCAGGATCAATGTGCGTTCCTTCACTGACATGAGGATAAAATTTTGGCTTCTGGCTGTGATGTATAGCTGGTACTTTTCCCCGACACCTCATCCAACTGTCAAAACCAAGCCATCATGAAACAAAGCCTCCTCAAATGCCTGGTAGCTGTCGTTGGATCTATCTTTAGCCACACGTCTGCCACTCCTGTCTTGTTGACGTCTGACTAGACATGATGTGCAACTGGAGAGGATGTTCGCTGTGGTGTGTTTCAGCAAGCCACCATGGGGAGCTCTGTGTTATGTTCTCTTCCTCTCGGTTAAGCAGTCACTTGCACTGTAACAAGGTATCAGGGCTGTTAATGACCAGTGTCTGTAAACTAAGCTGTAAATGCTGAGTGAAAGGTAATGATCACTGCAGGTCTCAAAGCCCTCTAGGTCTCCAAACAGCCACCAGCTGCTACCTGTAGTGCAGTCCTCTGCCATGCTCCACTTAGCAACTTGACGCAGGAGAGAGAGGCTTGCCTGCTCTTGTCTCATTCTCAGGGGCTTCGGGTCGTGCTGCCCATGTGGATCAAATATCCACACCGGCCTTCTCAAGCCTCCACTACGCTTTTTTTATTACATGCTCCTCAATAAATATCAAAGCCAGACATAGTGCTATGTATGCTGATTATGCGGTGCTTGTCGTTCCTAAATGTGCTGCACATGGTGTTAGGAAATCCATACATTAATCATAGCTGTAATGATATAAGTGTACCTTTGCAGAAGGGTACTGTATAGCACATGAATATTCTACTGCCATTACCCCCAAGGTCAAACATATTGCACTTTTTGCTTGTATATTTATCTTCTCAGGCAAGGGTGTATATTTGGTCTGAACATTGGTAGGGACACAATATAATGTTTTTTGAATTAATTTATGATTCTTTTCGGGGTGCACAATCTGATTTGGGTTTTGGGTATCGGCCAATGCTGAGTACCAATCCGATACTAGTGTAAAAAGCATAAGCTGTATTCCTCACTGAGAGGATGAGACTGGGAGTCATTATTTAATGTGTAAGGCAACATCAGGCTTGACTTAAATATTCCTTCCTAACTTTGTACAAAAATATGTTATGTTAGCTGTCCTAGTAAAATGTTTGGGTCTACCTGCTGACGCACTGCGTAGTACGCGCGTAATTGAATTTAATAGATTGGTTCCCTTATCACAAATACCCAATCAATTTGATTCAGCATTGGGCTGATATCCAATATCAGTATCAGGGCTGTAATAAGCAGGACTGTAATAAGCACGGCCAACCATTTCATTCAAACCGAATTGGCCGACCTACCTGCCCACTTGCCTACCTGCGTGCACTCGTACGAGTGCGCTCACTGCTCATGAAAATGTGTGGGGTGAGAATTTTTGCGATCGGATACTCTCAAAATCTAGCTGTTCAGCAACGCTGAATACCCCAGCTTTAATGTTTGACCATTATACAAATAATCAATGAGTCTGGTGATAATTTTTTAATTAATCATTTTATCTATAAAATGTCTCACAAAGCTCACATATTCAAATGTTTGCTCCATCTGACCAACAGTCCAAAATCGTTTTTTTCTATCATATATGACTATAAAGGAGCAAATCCTGGAGACAGAAAATGTTTGGCATTTGATTGAAACTGACTAAAACAATTAAATATCAAAATAATTACCTGCTTTTTGTGTAGATGGAATAAATTATTCATCTAAAAATGTGTTCAGATCAGGTGGAATTCAGTTACTTTTAACTTGTATGGATGTCTCTGGTCTCCTCTGTACTATACCCAAGATTTCCATCTTTAAACCCGAAGGAGCAGATATTCACAGTTTTGTTTTGAAATGTTACAGCGAAGCCCAGTTTTGGGAGTGATCAGCTTGAAAGCAAAATATATTGTCTAGAAAACCTATTTCTCTACAACAATTTCTTCAAAGCCTCTTTAAAATGTTTCTTCTGCAGTGACGGAGGGCAGTTATGCATTTATATTTCTCTCCTCAAAGAGATTTTTTTATTGTACATTTAAAAATATTTTAATATGAAACACCATACCATTGAGTTAACACTTGGCTGTTTTATCATGCAGACACTCTTGCACATGGCATATTGCAGTAGAACATCTTGACATATTCAAAAAAAATACTGACACATTTGCTATGAGTATGAAACTGTTCTCCAACATCTTTATTCTTGTCCTTTTTCCCTTCACGCTGACTCTCCTGAGGATGAAGAATACCATCATACCATTGTACTATGCTGCTTTTATTGTAGACTGTTTTATGTCAGTGAGAATTCATTTCCGCTTGAACCTGTCCTCATTCACCCAAGGACATATACTCCTCAGTATCAGCATCCCCCAGTTATTTAAAACACAAGCATGCTTTTCATTATGACTTCTGACATGACCCAAAATGTGATAGGAATAATGTCATTCGATTTTGATTGATGTGAGTTCTAATTTGAGCGAGGAACTTGGCTATTCTGTACACAAAACTCTCTAGAGACTTTATTAAAAGTAAAAAGTAAAGACTGTGTGGAAAACACAGACTTATAGATCCATGCTAGTGTTCATATGCATTGAATTGCCTCATCCTCATTTACTGAGGATATGATCTTGTTTCTACATGTAGTTTTCTTGTCAAAGTCTGATTAGCCATCAGTCAGAGGGCATGATTGAGGGTGCTATAGAGTGAGGGGTGAATGTTGAATGTCTAATACACTCAAACAATCTACAATAATTGCCTTGGATATCTGAAAGCATATGACATATGCTTGGATAGAACAGTGATTTACAGCAACCTCTGGCTAACCTCTTGATTTATTTTCAACAAGGAGGTGAAACGAGCGAGGGATCTTGGTGTATTTTGGGTCAGATTATAATGAGATCCTCACAGTGTATCATTTCAAGATGTGATGCTCATGAAGCCAGAAAATAACTTGCATATTAATTTATTCATACTATATATCCACTCACGTACTTTCTTGCAGTTAGACTAATTAATTAGGTCACGCATTTGTTCACATTCTCAAAGTTAGTCTGTCAATGCATACGTCTCAAGACACCGCTGTTGGCCCGCAGCATTAATTTGCTTCCTCTCTGCGATAGTGTTTTAAGGTGTGTGCTGCTTTGTGTTTGCCTCCATGCTGTGGATTCAATCATTTGCTGTGGCTACAATAAACCTTTTCTTCAAACAAATGACTCTCTTTTCTGAAATAAGGTGACTATTTTCAAGATGATTTGATGACAAAGACTAAAATGCATTGAATTATATAAATGACATGCCCATGTGAGGGTAATTAATTTTCATGTCTGTATCACTTGGAGCACAAATAAAGCAGTAAATACAAAGATTCTCAGAGCTTGGCTAACATGATGGGAGATAAAATGTATGATAGCAACAACAGGGTTTGGTAGGAAGAAATGGGCAGATACTTTTCTTTCAATATTCTGGAAAGAGAAAGTGTGTTGTTGTGTAAGGAGACAATCCTTGACTTACCGACTAAAAGGCTAATTTATTGATAGACAAAGTTTTTGTATACTACAAATTGACCAAAAATATGAAGGAATTGTGTAGGACTATATCTTTAAAAAGGCTACCAAAATTCAGATGACTTTGCAGTTCATGTTGATGAAATAATGCATTAAGGAAGAAGAAATTGCACTGACGTTATGAATGTTGATCTCATTAGGACTGAGTGCAGCTTCAAGTTTGAATCCATAAAAAAGTTTGTCAGGAGGGAACTATGGGACACAACAGATGGCAGAGCACATATGCTGTGGGTCTCTTTGGCCAGGTGCACTGATGAATACTTCTGAGAGTTGGCCTACCTTTGCTAGTATGTGCGCAGGAACTCAGACACTTAATCTTCAAGCTGACTGATAAGTTAAATTTGTAGTGAGATGTACCTGCCATAATGTCTTCATATAAACTGACAAAACAAGTGTGCTTGACACAGCATTGTACAGCCAACTTAAGTATTTCTAAATGTTATAAATAAGTTTACTGAAAGAGATGAGAGACATGAGAGTGTTATCTAATGGTGATTGCATCCTCCCTATAGTAGCCCTCTTAAATGTGTCGTGTTTCAGTTGCTTTACCTGTGAGCTTCTGCAAGAATACAATAGAATAAACTTTATCATCTAGCTGAGGAAGGAAAATTGTCCTTTGTCTCACCCACGAAAATGTAAACACATACCTTTTCTCAAGATAAAACATCACTTTAACAGAACAAAGATCTCTCAATTGTGTAACAGTAAGTGGATTCATTCCTGTGGTGATCAGCCTACAATCGATGATGACCACAGGAGATATATAGCATAGATAGAATAAATAGAATAGCAATGATGTCAAAAAAGTAAAAGTGAAATTCTTGCATCCAAAGTTGACTTTGTCACTTTTGTTAAGGCTGACTCTTAGAGGACTAGGTGTAGGTGCAAGGCTGCAAGATTTAAAAAAGGGTAAATGGGATTTCAACTAGGAACAATTATGTGTAATATGTTATTGTAGTTCTGAAATGGTATTTTTTTCCACACCACTTACTTTTGTGAACGGGGGAGCAGTGAAAACTTTGGAATTTGGATATGAACAACGAATGAGACAACTCTTTCTCTCTGTGACAGAACTTACATAAGTGTAACGGGAGCAATTACCAAAACAAAGGGTTTTGAAAGGCACCGGTGGAGGTGTTCATTAAATGTTCTGAACAGTTAACAATGACAACAGATGCATGAAATACATCACTGGCTCCTTCAGAATAAAATAAGTAAATGAACATAAAACATACAAGCAAGAGTATATCTAAGACATAGAAAGTATTTCAACTCTATTATGTAGAATTATGTAGAATTATTACACACCAGCAGGTGAACATCGAGAAGCTTCACATGTGAAAACTACTTAACCCTGGTGAAGGATGAGGGAAAGGCTACCAATGCTTTCAACTAAAGAAATCCTATTAAACAATGCTCAAATCCTACTATTAAATGGCAGGTATTGTAAAATGTGAGCACATCTCAGCAGGAAGAAGGTAGAATTTAAATATCTTTGCAGCGCTTCATCAGCATAGATAATAAGGTAGCTGATCTGACTGACACTCCATTTGATTACAGACATGGGAGTGACATGAAGTAATTGCGACTTATGACAGCTTTGTATTAATGAATCGCTGAATGCATGCATAAGCCCCTCTCATTAACACTCTACATTTTCACAGAGTCGGTGACATAACAGTATGTATTGAATCGGCTTCTTATGTTGTTATTAATGTTAATGCGAGTAAGATCTGCTGCTCTGTATGCAAGTTAAGCATGATCAGGTGCCGTGGCTCAAGGCCAACTGAAGCTATGCATCTTCCTGTTAACCCTGGACAAATAAAGGACAGGGAATAGCCTAGTACAGTGAGGTTAGGCTGGGACAAGTCTTGTTGTTTTCTGAATAACTCGCCAAAGGCCAGCTTTGATACAAGGCTATTAGTTGGAAATTATTCCCCCTTCAGTTGCTAAATTACTTGCTCAGTATCATAGACAGCTTCAGGTGTAAATCATACTTGGTAAACTACCAGCAAAATAACAAACAAAAACCCCATCTGCATGAGACTTGGCTCTAAGAAACAAGACATTTACCTGAAGAGCATTTTTGTTTTCACAAGTGTTTCCACAAACCCTTTGCAACTCTCATGGGTCACACTCACACTGTTCTATTTTTAGGCTTGAAAGGTGGGACATTGGGTGGTGGGAAAGCTGATAAAATATTACAGCTTTAGTAAACTTCATCATAGAAAAAACATTTTACTGGAAATCTACTGGAGTACTGTGAAGTTACAAAAAATGTCATGATGATAGAAGGATCGAGAGACAGAGACAGAAAAAGAGGCTATGAAATAAGTAGATAATTTGTTTATGTTTTGTAGTTGTACAGTACATTTAAACGGTAGAAAATATAGGACTGTATCAGTGCCACTTTACAGTTTATTTGGAAAAACCTGCTGAGTTCCGAAGAAATGCAAACAATGGAACTGTATTCAGCCAATAATGTCTGGAGATGGACTTGAACTCCCATCTCAATCTATTCAAAGCACACTTTTATCCCTTTTCCCAAAGCTATGAACCAGCAATGTACTGTACATTGTCTCCAACATACTAGACCAGAGCTAGTGTTCATAAGTGTGACTTATGACTTCTTATGGCTTCATTTTTGATTTTTAGAATATACTGGGAATACAGATGGCGGGGAAGTAGATCAGGTCACAGGACTGGTTTGAGAAGTTTTTGTTCTATTATTTACTTCTTTATTTGGTGAAATAAATACTTATTTTTTTGGTGAAACTAATATTTGAATGCAGAATTTGAATTCAAACTAAAGGAGGCATTTTCTGAAGAAAATGTGGTGTTATCACTTGGAGATCAACTGCTGGAGAAGCTGGCTAGTAAACTGCATTGCTGGCAAAGGTGTGAGTGAAGAAGCTGAAGGAGTATTAACTAGGAAGAAAAGTGGAATAGGAGTGTTTGGAGTGTTATGTGTACTTTGAAATACAGAAAAGGATGGAAGGATTAAGGAAAGGAACAGAACATTATCAAATAGATTGATTGAAAAATAGAAATGAGCTGGAAGCACTGGAATTAGTGTAACAACGCTTACAACAACATATAAGTGAATGTGTAATTAGTGAAAGGTGTTGACTGCTGAATGTAAGCAATTAAAGCAGCTCAAGTGTTTGGTGAAATTTAAGGGGCAGTTTACTTAAAGAAGTCCATGTCCATCAGATTAGATTAGCTGAGAATAGGTAGGTAGGAACTAGGAAGTATTAGACGTGTACTGTATATAGTTGATTTTTGAATGCTGTATATTACTTTAATATAGAACATATGTGATATGTGATAGTATTTGGAACATACCTGGAAATGCTTTAATATTTAACATATCACATTCTAGTATGCCACTTCTAATATCTCTTTAAACAGAACAAACTGGACAGAGAGGCAAAATATTCATAAAACACTCACATCAGGAGCCTGATGTTACTGGCCTTAACTATTAGTTTACTGCAGAGACGCAAGAGGCTATGCAAGGCAATAATCCACATAGTAATCAACATCACTTTAGTATCAAGGAGTGCACACCACAGATTGGACTTGGAATACAAAAATATTTTACTCTTTAAAATTAGCAAGAAAAATACCATACTTAATGGACTTTCACCTAGTTTATTTTGAAAATGTTGTATGATAACTGTTGTATTTTAGTTTATTTTCATCAGATTTTTAATACATAGTAGTAGCACATAATTGAATTCTAGGTGTATTAGAAGATATTCAGTTTCGTTATAAGCTTCCCTATGATGGTTTTGATGGTTTATTGCATTAAAAAATAGCTTTTTTTTACCAGGCGAGATCTTATTTTTACTTTATTTCATCTACATGTAGTCTGTAATGGTAAAATAAATATATTAATATTCAATGGATTTATATTCCTTAGCTTCTGACTTTTCTAAGAAGACCAGAATTATGCATCTAGGCCAAATGGTTGAGCAGTTATTCCTGATTCATTTTGGGTATGTTATTTTAGGCATTTTTCCTGGAAAAAGGTACCTGTGCCCAACACGTTTTAACAAAACAAACTAAATACAAGTCAGTATATCCACTATTAGATGTACATCCTTCTCTTATTCATACCAACCAGTGACTCAGAAGAAAGTACAACTTGTTACCAAGTCCACCGATAAAGCAAAACAAAGCAAAGGTCAGAGGTGCCATTCAAGGAGTACAAGACAGACAGCATTGTGGGAACACCAAACTAGAGTGGTACAACACAGCAGATGCACAGCCCACTAGTTTCCAAAGCCATTCGACCATCCGACAATGAGCATCAGAAATGTTCCATTTTATGTTCCATCTGTGTTTGATGACAGCAGCCTTGGCTCTGGTCCGAACACTTGCAGGAGAACTTGATCTATCCATCCATCCATCCATCCGTCCATCCATCCATCCATCCATCCATCCATCCATCCATCCATCCATCCATCCAGTCAACCGCTTATCCTGCATACAGGGTCGTGGGGGGGCTGGAGCCTATCCCAGCTGGCATAGGGCGAAAGGCGGGGAACACCCTGGACAGGTCGCCAGTCCATCGCAGGCAGGAGAACTTGAGACAAAGTAAACAAACTATGTAGCTTACAAGGGTGACATATACACTGTTTATACAATAATGCTATATTAATATAATATAATTATGCTAGGTGTTTGTGTTGTTGTTAAATTGAGTCTATAGGTTCCACTGCAATTACCAAGTAACATATCTCTGCGATGATTACAGGAACGTCATTAGGATTGAAAGACGGGGGGCTTAACCACCAGGATATGTGTAACTTGTGCTTGCAAAATCTTTGCAGTCACATCTTTTGGTACTGTATTAGAATTACTATTATGTCAACAAGAGGGAAAATGGCAATGAGGTCTGCCTTTGGACTGTAGCATGGCTACAGTCATGCACATGTAGCATTGCTCATGCCACACCCCTCACTCATGCCACATCTGCTTGCATTAGAGTCTGAAATGATTGGCTGTAACCACACCACCTTTCTGTATGGTCTGTTCTGCACATGCGCATACTTATTCCTGCCCAATTTCTAACACGCATTTGTGAACATTGTAGTTGACAGAAGCCTGTGATTTAAAAAAACAACACAATTTTCTACAAATATATAGCAGGGAGTCATAGCATTAGCATGAAGTCTGAAATTAAAATTAAAGTCTCTTGCTTAATTTGCTCTTGTTTCCACAAGCTAAATGTTAAAGTGATCTGGGGAAGTTTAATAAACAATTCAAACATAGCCTACTATTGACGAGAAAAATAATTAAATAATATATATTATATTATAATATAATATTATTGCAAATTTCTTCCATTAATACTACATAAATGTCACACTGTCACAAAGGTCTGGAAACATTTTAAACTTAAACTCTAATTCTGGTATGCATGTATCCATATCAGTCAAAGCTCATATTAAAAATATATATTGAAGTTATATAAAATGTATAAAAAAGAATAAAATACCACAATACAATAAAAACGGATGCAAGGATCTTAATAGAAACATAAAACTTTGGGCTAACATTAATAAAATGGTTATTTTTAAAGATTATAAAATCATTTAGATTGACAATGTTAAACAGCTGCAATAAATAATTTTATTTAAAAAATAGTTATTATTATTAATACTTATTTGTCCAATGAGTTCAACTTTTGCTGCACTGAGGTATGATTGCCTACGTGCTGCTTCTGCTGTGGCATTACTTTATCTCATTGTCTTCTTCTTCTTCTTCTTCTTCTTCTTCTTCTTCTTCTTCTTCTTCTTCTTCAAATCCCGCTTTCTTGTCCTATGAACTTTAACCTATACCGAGTCTCTCGTTCATGCCACGCAACCTGAGCTATAGTCCGCAAAAGCGACAGACATATTCTCTTCTTCCATTTCTCCTCTGTAGAACAAAAGTTACTGTAATGTTATTTTTTAGACACATCAAAGCTACATCGGGGAATTAACTTAGACCACACTGTGCTCCTGCTGAGTTCTTCTGTAGACTACGACTTAAATGCTATCTGTCTACTCATGTAAATGAGTGATAAATTAATATAACCCTAACCCTAACCCTGTTGTTGGAAAAAAAAGAAATCAGCCTTGATTTTCTTAGACCCGAAGACCACTACTGACCTCAGTATCAGCTCCCTGAACAAAAACAAAAAATAAAAATCTAATAATATTATTCTTAATATTATTTGGGGGGGCTTAAGACCATTTTGGGGTAGCTTCAGCCCCCCTTAAATAGGCCTATCAATGTCTAGGGATAATTACATTGTTTGAATTGGATCAGGCCAATTTTTGTTTGTGTTAAACAATACAGAGGCATTATGCTTATCATCTCCTGGGCAAGGTGGGCAGTACATGATCTTCCTTTCTCATCTTGATCAGCTTCTCTGTTTCTTTTTCTCTCAGTCTCCAGATCTTGTCCCATTTCTCTTCCGTTCCCAAAGCTAAGCTTTGACTAACAAAGTATTCATTTTTTTCTGTCTCAGTGAAGAAAGTAAACACAGAGTCTATTGATATTTATATGTAAATGCTACCCGCCTCCGCTAGTATAATCTTTCAATGAAAAAAAATACATATAGGGGTACCTCATTTTAACATGAATTTCAGTACTTTACACAAACTGAATTAAAAGAAAGACAGTTAAACTTTTGCTGAAAGTTTATCAGTCTCCTTTTGGTGGATCGTTAGCTGGTTAATTCACTCAAGTAAAACTGACTAGCATCATGATGGATGGCCACTGTTTAACATAATGTGGCCACACAGGAGCTAGTAATCAGATGATGTCTGGAGATGAATGGGATTGAACAACAAGCAGCCCACTAATAAACATATCTAGTGACATAATCAAAAAAACACTGTGCTGAGTTTTTGTAGTAGCCCCAAGATCACACACTTGATGTTTAATCAATTTGTTGTTGCTACGGGTTTGTAATAAATATGCAAAGTATCACCAAATAATATCAATCAAATAAGTTGATTTGCTATCAAATCTTTATATGACACCACCATACATTCTGTCTGTTTTCCTTTGCTGAAAGGACCTGTCTGGTCCACACTTCATCCTGACTCTTGCTAATGTGTGGTCTGTGTTCCAGTAGATAGATTATCTGAGGCCTCGCTGCTGTTTTAACCTTGGCAAGGAAGGTCGTGGCACTTTGCTGAGTGGTGAAGTCCCTTGAAAGCTCCTTCCCATATGTTGATGTACGACACGCTTGTGATGTTTAGCTCTGTTGAGACTGCTGGAGCACACAGTAGGTTTGTTATGTCAAGATGGATTTTTTTTCTCTTGACATATCTGATAAAAAGGCTGCACTCAGAATGTGCAGGCCAATGGGACCTGCCAGTAGACAGCGTGTGATATTAATGAAGTTGCTAAATCTATATTTTTTATAGCTTTATTTTGAAATAAATGTTTGATTTAAAATACAAATTTAACATGCTTTTCAGTCACTTTAGTTTTGATCAGTGGAGAAAGTGTATTAAGAGTGGGCCTATGATGCTGGAATTCTTAGAAGATGTACTTTATCTTACTTTAAGATATACTTTTCTGAGCTTCATGGAGGTATGAGACTTATTCATCAAAACATCTGCAATGGGAGGTCCACCTGCATGCTCCAATGACATATTTATCCTCTAAGATCAAAGCCTTATTTATCTTATCTCATGATTCGATTCAATTTTGATTCTTAGGGTCACGCTTAAAATGATTTTGTATTCAAAATTGATTCTCAATTCAGTACATGGGGTGCTAATTTTTGGATCTACTCCAGTCTGCTGTGTGCTAAAACAGGCAGTGTGGAAAATTATAGCATGAAAGCAGATCTGGGTGATGTTGTGCGATGTCAGTCCGGGCATTTGTAATGTTCCCAAATTACTTGGTTTTCATTTTGCTTGAGGGACAAAGTTACTAGGGGTATCAACTCTTTTTATAAGTGTTCATGTAAAAACATTACATTGTTCCAGCTAAACAAATATGAAGATTTGCTTTTCTTTTTAATCTTTTTAATTTATTGTTAATCATTTTGGAATTGGCTTTTTTCTGCATTGACTACTTGCACTTTTAATACCTTATGTAAATTTTTCTGATAATACTGACAAAGTTCTACTTAAGTAACATTTCCAATGCAGACCTTTTACTTATAACAAGACTATTTTTAGTAAGTTAAGGATCTGAGTACTTCCTCCACCACTGCCCACTCTGTCTGTCTATGAACAAAAACTTTGTTATTTTTGTACCAGCTGGACCTCTCCCTTTAAGGAACGTAGCCTTTTGGGTAATCGGTGTGTATGTGACGTAAACTAGCAGGTTATATGTGGAAAGCTGGCATGTGAGAGAAGAACCAGCACATTGCCACAGTCACAGAAAGTATATGTTATAAGGGTCTAGTTAAGTTACTTCAGTCAGCTGTAATTTGGCTATTTAGGCAGTTACTGAAAGTATTGTGTTTGTTGTCACAGAAGATAAACAAAATATCCCTCTTCATACAATGTTACTAAAGCGTCCTCCTGCATTCTGCACAGTGGAGTGCAACTTGGATATACAGTATTACCAGCAGAAACACTGAGCTTGAGTGTATAAGACAAGTGTTATCAGAAGTGAACTTTTTTTTTTTTTACCACCTTCTCTTTCATTCTGTGCCTTTTGTTCCAACACAAAGAAATATGTTCCCTTGCTACAAGCCATTTTTAATCTGTCTGTTGAACAGTAAAATTTCTTTTCACTTTATGGAGAGAAAACTGTGCATTAACTGCACTGTTTTTATTTTACAGCCTGTGTTTAGGTAGCCAACAACTAAAGCTCACTCATGCATACAAACTTTGCTATACTTACTGAACATCATTTAAATTAGCAGCATTGCACACAGTGTTTCTATTATGTTTTGTCATCAAATATTAAGTTTAATAAAAAAAGCAACTTCTTTTTAATATGCTTCTTCCACAGAAAGCTACAGACCATGGAAAAGTGTTTTTTCATCTCGCCCTCTGTGTGTTTTTTAGTATAAAGGTTGCTGGCTGGTATTTATGGCTGTGCTGGTTGCAGTTTGCTTATGACATATTACAAAAATTCAGTTAAAAAAAAGGTTACCTCACATCACCATTGTACTTGTATCACATTGTTGCTCACTCGTTATGGTGCTCACTAGGTCGCTGGGGTCTCTGTTAACAGTGACAGATCTGCGTATAGATCTGCGTTATATACACTTGTCTCCTCTATGACACATCTGTATCCTTACTGCGCTGCATTATTATCAGCTATGATGAAGTGGTCGTGGGTCACATTTCTATCTCGTCCAGGCACTGTCTCTCCCTCTTCATCTCCTTGCAGTTCTCATGCAATAGTTCCATGATGACTGTGTAGTTACTGTGGCTACTTTGACTGTGTTGGTGTTCAGGATTGCTGTCTGCTAGGATTGTAAAAGGTTCTCAAATTGTTGTAAATTATTGTTAACAGCTATTAGATATAAGTTATCCTGTACACTCAGATTAATACAAAAACACAAACATGAAGCACCATTTAGTATGATGTCATTATATAGACTGACCTTCTCTCAGCACCCGCGACTGTGTCTGACTTCCAGCGCCCCCGTGTTCTGCTGCTGTACAATCTATCTGTTGCTGCATGCGGGGGTAAATTTACCTGCCATCTGCTCACAGAGGTCTTTCCAGTTAGAGCTGTTTATGTGGATTTTTTTTGTAACTTTTTCTGACCTCTGGATGCTCGTTTGCCAGCATAAGTTCTGAGTAGAGGACTTGTTTTGGGAGGCGTGTGTAAGGCATTCATATTTCATGGCCTGTCTATCTTAGTTGGTGTTTGATGATGGTGGTGGAAATGGTGTTGATGCTTGCTTCCTCAAGAATACTGATGTTAGTGCAGTTAGTACTTCTCTTTCCATCTGATATGCAACATATTTCACAGGCATCTCTGGTTGTAGGAATCCAGTACTCTTGGATGCCTAGTGTAGGTAGTCCAGGTCGCTGCATGTTAAATACTTTGGTACGGTTGATGAAGGCCATGTATAGCGGGTGTTTCTGTTCCTTGCATTATTGTCTGTGAAGATCATGTAAGTTGTGATGCAGACAGGAAACTGCACTGGGATTTAGGATGGATTTCTTCCGATAGTGGGAAGAGTTATGGAGAGGAGAGAGATGCCTCTGTAGTTTTCACACTCTGTCTTGTCTCCCTTTTTAAAAGGATGACATTAAGTGCATCTCTGCTGTCTATTGTCTCCCTATCCCAGAAAGAGGCTAGTCCCTCTGGCTTTCAGGATTTCGCCTGGAATCCCATCAGGGCCGGCAGCTTTGTTGTACCACATTGCTGAGATGTCATCATGAAACTCCAACGTCCTCATCAACCGCTGCTCTCCTGCTGTTTAACAGTTCTCAAGATGTTCTTTTCAGCGGGACTTGATCCAATTATCAGTTTTCAGGATCTTTATACTGTCCTTACCACAGGGGGTTGGATTCAATGTAGCTGGGTCTATAAACAGCTTTGGTGGCACTGAATATGATATCACCTCTTTCAGCAAGATTTCACACAAGTGAGGAAAAGTAAAGAAAGGAATATCAATAAAAGCATATCGGCCCCGTCTTACCCATACGCATCTACATGTGACTGCCCAATTAATGTACCTTGAACCCAAAACCCTGTCACAACAAATACTTGTGTGGGTGACAAAATCATTCTCTGTCATTAAACCAACAAAGTCACTCCACTGACCAAGTGACAAAAGTAGCTTGAGTTTAAACTTTAATCCTGGTTTCCACAATCACTCCTATTCTCAGGGCAGAAAATACTCAAAAGCATACCACTAATAGTCTAAGTAAAATAAAACCTGCCAACTTAATTTCTAAGCAGCAAATATTGAAAGCTATAGCAGGATTAAAAATGAAAATCAAAAATGAGCTACTACAAAATTATACAGCATGTGTAATATAATACAGTTACATAAATGGTCATTTATAAAATGGCACAAAACGCTGTAGGTTAGCTTACCATCTTGCAATGTCAAAATTGTTTGAAGAGGTGGAATTATGCTCAGGTTTCAGGTTCAAAATCTTATTTAGGGGTTGTACCAGAACAGATTTACATGGTTTCATTTTTAAAAAACACCATATTTTTTTCAAACTGCACATTGCTGCAACTCCTCTTTTCACTCTGTGTTTAAAGGCTTCATTTTAGCTATAGAGTGATACATCTTGTCTCTAAATGATCTTTGTTGGGAGTTGCTCATGCACAGTTCCTATTTAATGACTACTTGCCAATCACAATGAGAGAAGGGCGGGTCAGTGAAAAGCCGATAATAGCCAATCAGAAGCAGAGAAGGGCGGGTCAATTAGAGGCAAACAGGTTGTTTCAGCTGTAGGCTACATGTTGCCGACCAGCATGGCTGGAGCAAGAGTTTTAAAGTGGGGAAATATTAATCTGTAACAACAATGTATCTTTCATCCTTAAAGTTTTAACTGAGCTCTGTCTACATCACAGTGACAACTTTGTTTCCATCGAGTGTCTGGAGGATGGCTAGTGTTTGGAAGGGAGAGGAGAAGTGCACTGCTGCTCAGTGATTTTCTACTCGTGTTTTTGAGGGGGTGTCGGAGTAGCCATTTGGCAAGCATTATATTAGGCGCATTTAACTTTCATCACTGTGTCGTCACAAGGATGAAAGGGAAGCGGCTGGACTACAAAGGAGCTGTTTCCAAGTTCAGAGCAGTGTTTTCCATGGGAGATGGGAACTCCCTTTGTGGTGGACTTTGGGCTTTTTCTCTTTGCAAACCTATTACATGCACAAAAAAGGTATATAACTCAATAAAGGAGAGGGAAAAAGACAAAAGCATAATATCACCTCTTTAATGCCCACATAAAGCTAGAGTAGCATGTCTTAAATGGTGTGTCCTCTGGAAGTTTTATTGTTCAGTCGTAGGTTGGACAGTGGTCTGGAAAAATGCAGCAAAGTAGTCTGGAAATACATGAACATCTGTCCACATTTGCAGGATCCATGGAGAATCATCTCCTTCATCTGGTAATTGTGAAGCTGTGCTAACATAGCAGCTGGATGTTTCCTTGGAAGCAGTTTAACTGTGAGGGCGCAGTGTGCTCTGTCCATAACGAACATAGATATTTAAAGCTGTTGCATGGAATTTAGCCATAATCTCTGCCTGGAGCGCTTTCACCTCGGCATACCTAATGTTTAGCTCTGCCATTTCACCTGTTAGGCTAGCTATAGAGTTGTCAATCAGTTTTGTTGACTTGCTGCTTCTCCCACGGTGCTTATTCTTTCTTGAGCCAGTGTGTAGGTTACTGTTAAGAAAATCCAATTGCTATATTAATATATGTAGTGGAATGAAATGGAATGCGCTGAAGCACCTTCCTACTCCATATAAAAAACTGAAACTTCAATTTTTGGGTGTTTTTTTAAAAGGTTACCTCATGTCACAATTTATTGATGCCAATGTGCAAAATGATCTTGTGGTCATTTCACATTGTTGCTCACTTATTATGGTTCTCACAAAGTGAAATCCATTCACTGATTCTGATGCTGTGCAATGTGTTGCTACATGCAGGGAACATTTTACAGCTGCCATCTGCTCACAGCTGCTTGTCTGTTTGGAAACTCAGTCACATTGTACACGATGAACATTACATGGTTTTCCCTACCATTATAACACAAAGGCGTAACACCTAAGTGTTTTTTCACAGTGTCTTAGCCGAGTGAAAAAAAAAAAAATATATATATATATATATATATGCTAAGAATTCTCTACCACATACACACACAACAACAGTAACTGGGGAGCGGGGAGCTTAGCAAACCTTCATTTTAAATGCACTGCTGTTAATTAAGACCTAGTATTGGGATTTTTGAACTGCAATCCTGCACAACTTTTTCATAATATATACACAACAACAGTATATGAGAGAACATACAAGTTAAATACTCTTATCAGCCAACATGATTATGTGTCAAAAATGAGCACTGTTGCAAGTTTTATTGAATCATTTAGTAATTTTATGCACACTACCTGCTGGAGTGAGTGCTTTATATTTTAGTTTTACTGAATTTGTTTTATTTTATTTGTAATCAAATTTAACCTAAAATAAGGAAGAGGTGTGTGTGTGTGTGTGTGTGTGTGTGTGTGTGGTGTGTGTGGTGTGTGTGGAATAAAAGGTTTTTTGAAGAATTTCAAATGTTTATTTTAATTACTCTGATCATGTTACATTTCTTAAGATTGTGTATTGTCAGTGTCACTTATACACTGTCCTCTGTCTGTTTTGCAGGTGAACATCTTCGTGTATGTCCTCAGGGAAACACATGCTGCACCCAGGAAATGGAGGACAAATTTGGCCAACAGAGTAAACAGGACTTTGAGAATCTGGCTGATGAAATGAGTCATGAATTGAGAAGTACCTTTGTTTCCAGACATAAAAGATTTGATGGTAAGTCTTTTTTCCCCTAATGTTGATTAATTTTCCAATTTTGTCTTTTTCCAACAGTTTTAATGGTCAGTCACAGTAGAACAAAATGCTGCAAAAATAAAAATCAAAAGATTTAGACTGTTAATTTGAAAAGGTTCACTGTTTGTAGTTCTGTAGCTGTCCTCCCTCAAGAGGAGACAAGATGTGAAAAACTCATTAATATTCCTTGGAGTGTAGAACCCTCTTGTTGGATTAGACAAACATGGTTTCTTGCACATCAGATTGACAGCTTGAACAATAGTACAGAGCCAAACTCTGCATTATTAAGGTTGTTTGGTGGTCTTGTGCTGTGTGTTATTTTGTCTTAGCCCCATGGTGACTGTCTTGACCACCACATGATATGGGGGGGGTACTCATTACTGAACCAAGCCTCATTCCACCTCTCCACCTCTTCCTTTTGGAATCCTTCTCTATGGAGTCGGCTCCTTCAGCTTACAGAGTCTTGTTAATGAGAAATAATAATCCTTCCACCTCCCTGCATTATACTGTGTGGGAAGCAACAGCTTATCACTGTGGACAGTGGTGAAGGGTGGCAGAGGTGAAAATTGTCAAGCATTGCCAAGTCAGCAATTGTCAAACAATTTATTAGGAATGCATCATAAAACCTTTTAATGACTCAAAAATCTATCTGAATTCTCTTTCTCTCCAAGGGAATGGCAGGACACAACTTTACTCACCTTAATAAAAATGCCCTAATGGTTCCTTGTTTTAAATCCCAGAATATTTGATCATAATACTCACTTTTTAAACAGCAAAATGATGCTATCCAGTATTATTAGTAGTACTTAACCAGTTGATAAATCTTTAGTTTAATAATATCTAATCATAATGTGTAATAAATGGTGAAATTGCCTGTAACCATCAAAATCTGGCAACCTTGACTCAAACAAGAACTAATTCATGATTACCAGTATTAGCAAACTTTGTTTTTTTTATAACACTCTTGTAAAGATTGCTTTAAGGGAGGAGGAAAAAAAGAATTATGGACACCACAAAATAGAAAGTTATAAAATCAATAAAGTTCAAATGAAACAATATACATATATATGTTTTTTGAAAGCATGCTGAGACCAGGCTATTCTACAGTCAAGCCACAGCAACAGAAAAATCTAAACCCCCTG
This sequence comes from Lepomis macrochirus, assembly GCA_024633595.2. Lineage (NCBI taxonomy): Eukaryota > Metazoa > Chordata > Actinopteri > Centrarchiformes > Centrarchidae > Lepomis > Lepomis macrochirus. Next base: position 16,156,125 of record JALXJV020000016.1, on the reverse strand, counting down.
AATAAAACGGTGTTAATGGCTAAAATGTTGCCACCTACAAGAACTTTAGTGTTGCATGTGATAGATGTTTACATTTGATATTTAGCTGCAGCTCATTGGTTCAACAGTATATAGATCATATTTAGTATGATATATAGATTACTTATTCTCCTGTGGCATGATTTGCATGTGCATTTGCATAGAAACAAGGTCCCTGCTTCCATATGGGAACTTAAACGACCTATATTGAAGTAATCTTTGAGTGTTATAAGCAAATCAAGCATTGTAACTTGTAACTGTGCTTCTGTGGACTTCATTCTGCTTTTTATTTGAAATCTGTTTGCTCACTTTTGTCATCCGTGGAATTTAAATTACAAAATGACAATCTCTTTGTGATAATGGAGGACACAAGGGGCCAAGAATCTTGAAATACCTCTGAATTCAAAATAGTAATTGTACTACCAGTGCAGAGCTGAGAATACTGTACTGATTGTACACAGCATCAGACTAGTAACAAAAAATGTTATTGACACAATACAACACAACAAATGTGGCCTAACTGAAATAAATAGTGGTGGTAGAGCAGCATTAGCAATCCTCAGCTTGCTTGATTTCATGTTCTTGTCTGTTATTTGAATTAAGAGTTATCTTCCCCTAACTATATCTTCTACAATATTTAGGTCCACAATATACACCTGTTACATGATGCACACTAAGGTGGACTTGGCTGAGCCAAATGTGTCAGCACCTTTTTGTTTTGTAGGATCTGTTAACATACTGTTGATATGCATACATTTCACAAGAAATATTATGTAAACATCTCTGCTTAGATCTCAGGATTAAACAGTAACAATCCCAAAGATTCAGTTAATCCCTTAGTAATTCAAATTGTTGTCCAAAAGTAGAAGGTGGATGCATAGATTTTCATATTGGGCTATGTAAATATATCCAATGTCAACAACTGAATAATGATTGAGTGATTAATTGCGCAATTTAATACTCACCAGTCAATGTTTTGTCTTTCTGTGGGCATTCTTTTTAAACTATTCAACATATTATATGAAAGAAATGCTATTCAGTTACACCATGCAGCTCTCAGATGATTCCACACTGCCCAGAAACTCAATGTCACAATGTGCTTGAGTGATTTTTTAGTCTGTCTGTTTTTTCCAGGAATATACGCTTCTTCAGCTCACGTGATTCCTGGAAGTGTGCATAAATAAATAAGTGTTATTTTGATCACCCACTGTCAGGATAGCGAATGTCATAAGGAGGACTCCAGTGAGGGAGGAAATGGGGTTTGTCCAGCAGCACTTAGATGCATGACTCCAGGCACCCCTCTTCCTCTTGGGGTTTGCTGCCACTCTCCATAATTTCATGAGCGTCAAAGCAGATGCCATATGCAGGCTTCAGCTCTGTAGCCCTCTGTTGTCTGGAGACTCTGTGTCTGCTGAGGGTCTCAACTGACCTCCCACTCAGGAAATCTGAGATATTGATTGCTAGATTTGACTTTCACTCTTATCTTTATGTGTCATTAATTGAATCTGTTGTGTGTGTGAAAATTATTTGGCTATTAGTTTAGAGCTGGGGATCTAGCCAGCCAGTAAATTAAATAAAAAATTATAAAAGTATAATTTGTTTATTATAATATTCTGCATTTCTTTGACTCTGTTGTTCCTTAAACAGCATTTTCTTTTCATAAAGCTGGCCTTGATATTAAGTCTCAGCACATAGTTAAAGACCCAAACAATACAGAGCTGTTAGTTCATTTAGATGCTCTATACCATCTATTTAGCACCTGGCTCTGGAGTCCCACCTACACATACAGAGTCAGTGTATGTGTATATTTTCTTCTCTTTATGCAGAGTTTGTGATGGATGTTACTGTAGCTGACAGTAGCTGGCCAGCCCACGCATACCTGACACCACAGCCTATGTGTCACAGCGAGAGGGCACAGTCTCGACTATGCCAAGACCATCCAAGCAGGAATACAAAAATATCCACAACAACCCGTGTTACACAGTACAGCTGTGTGAAGAGAGAAAGCATTATCTGATATGTTTTACCTGTTTGCTAATATGCCAAAAGCCATATCTGAATATTATCATTGTTTTCACCATAATGCATATCCTAAGACCCCAGGAAGCAACTGCTCAGGGAAATTGGACAAATGGCTGGCACAGAGAATTCTTTTCCACTTGCTCATTAAAGACCAAGTCATGGGTTTTAATTGCTAATCAATTCTTGGCCCTCCTCTGTCCATGAACACCATGGGGCTGGGTAGTCACACAGAATATTAATGTTGTCCACTTCCACAACTGATTTTCTTTGGAGCCACGGACTAACATGCTGGTCTATTATGGCTTTTTTTAATTACTGTTGGGTTACTACATAAACTAAAATATGGTATGATTATGAAGTGTTATAATCTACTTTTTTTTAATTATATGTGATTACTGATTAATAATATGTGAATCCTTTAATCCTTTAGAGTTTGAATGTCATATGGACATTGTTTTCTACACCTGAAGATAGATTTGTGACAAAACCGGACCTTATTCTTTTCGGACATTGAGTCAGAATAACATTTTTTTTTTTATTTCGGGAAATAACCCAAGTTTAATGAAAATAAAATAAAAAATAGCTGCAATGGGTCAAAACAACACATACTGGATAAAGTTAATCTACAATAGTATTACATTGGTGCCAAAATTACCAAAACTGTTGCAGTGATTTTTAGTGTGTTCAAGAGTTTAAAAAGTGAAAAAGAAATATCTCTCTCTTCCCTCAGCAGCCATTGTCGAAGTGCCCTTGAGCAAATCACTTAACTTGAAATTACTCTTTAAAAGCTCCCAACCATTGAAGGCCACATTGTGCTGGCCAGCTACCAGGTGTGGATGTGTATGACTGTGACTAGTGAATGTGATGCTGGGCGGTGCTGAAAAGGGCATGCTTGCTCAGCAAAACCCTTCCTCTGTTAGGAAGTCCTAACTTGGACTATCCAGTTAGACATTGGAAGAGTAGGTAGGATTCAAGTAGAAATGCCACAGCATCTCTGTACACTTGAGGGTTGTTATGCAGAAACGCATGTGAGTAATCCTTTGCATTAGGATTTCAGACAAGCGTCAAAGTTTTTGGAAATACATAAGATTTCACTTAATTTTATTCAAATTATATCTTTTGTTGTTGACTTATCCCAGGACCCATGAGAGGACAGTATAACATTTATCAACCAGCTTCTTTTTCTTTGCGTTTTTTTTTGTATGCCTTTGCAATGGCTAAATTAAGGATAGAACAAAAGCACTGCATTTTGTAAACCTATACTCTATAATAATCCATTTTTACATAGTAATCAAATTCTGGTGTACTTAGCCACTACATCCATGATAATCCTTCATTAACAGATGAACAGTGTTCACTGGAATTACATGTATGTACAGTATCATAAATATAAAGATAACTTGCATTTAGCCAAATACATTTTGTACCTTTTTTTAAAATTCCTTCCAATTATTCCCTACATATATTATAGGAGTCTGGACAGACATGGATGTTACGGAAGCGTCTTGCTGCCATGGCAGAAAGAAAAAAACGGATCAATATCATGTTATAACATGATATTTTTCACGTTATAACATGATATTTTCATGTTATAACATGATATTTTTCACGTTATAACATGATATTTTCATGTTATAACATGACGTTATAACATGATAATTTCACGTTATAACATGAAATTTTCACGTTATAACATCATGTTATAACATGATGTTATAACATCATGTTATAACATGATAATTTCACGTTATAACATGAAATTTTTCACGTTATTACATGAAATCTTTCACGTTATAACATGATATTTTCATGTTATAACATGATATTTTTCACGTTATAACATGATATTTTCATGTTATAACATCACGTTATAACATGATAATTTCACGTTATAACATGAAATTTTCATGTTATAACATATTTTCACGTTATAACATGATATTTTTCACGTTATAACATGATATTTTCACGTTATAACATGATATTTTCACGTTATAACATGATATTTTTCACGTTATAACATGATATTTTCACGTTATAACATAATAACTTATGTTGTTATAATGTGATAACTCTGTCTGCATTGTTAATATGAAACTCATGTTTGAATGAGGAAAGGTGTGCGCAGAACAGACAAATAAAGGAGTATGGCTCATTTCCAGGATTTGACTAAGTGACATGGCAAGATTTTGCAGTTACTGAGCACTGTGGATAATATTTCAATAAGCATGCGCACTCTCAGAAGGATTTTGAAATGCATGGGGCCGACCCTCTGGCAGTAGCATCATTTCACATTGATCAGCTGGAGGGAAACGGAAGGTTCCACGGATACAAGCTACACCATCTCTGCTGGCATCCAAGTTGTGTATGATGTGATCCAAAGTACAGTGAGGCATTTGTTTTTAGACCTCTGTGGTGTTGAGCAGAGATGGAGAAATCGCCTGATGCGATGCCTATACGTTAACCCTGGGCCTAATTTTATGTAGCATTTTGACCCATACGACAAACTAAAGCCTTTTGGTATTTGTATAAATCGAGCAATTGATGGATTTTCAAGACTCATGGTATGGCTTCATGCATGCTCAACAAACAGCAATCCCAAAATCATCCCTGGCTATTTCATAGCAGAAGTTGAGAAGAGGATGGGGACAGCTGCCAGAATTCATACAGATTTGGGAACAGAAAATGTCATAAGTAAATGTTGTATTTCTGTGTCCATTAATTACAATCAGGATTGAAAGCTCATCAATGAGAAATGATGCTACTGCCAGAGGGTCAGACTCATTCTTCCTTCTGTATAGCCCCATGCATTTCAAAATCCTTCTGACAGTGCGCATGCTTATTGCAATATTATCCACAGTGCTCAGTAACTGCAAAATCTTGCCATGTGTCAATCCAACCATGAAATAGAACTTAATCAAATCCTGGAAATGAGCCATATTCCTTTATTTGTCCGTTCTGCGCCATATTATAACAATGCAGACACAGTTATCACGTTATAACAACATATGTTATTATGTTATAACGTGAAAAATATCATGTTATAACGTGAAATTATCATGTTATAACATCATGTTATAACATCATGTTATAACATCATGTTATAACGTGAAAAATATCATGTTATAACGTGAAAAATATCATGTTATAACATGATACTGATCCGTTTTTTTTCTTTCTGCCATGGCAGCAAGACGCTTCCGTAGGATGTAAACTGCAACTTGACTGGTTGGCAGAGGCATCCAACTACTGGGGTAGTTCAACTTCAGTCCTCATGTTCCTGGATATAGTTGGATATGGTAACTTTAAAAATAATACCATTTTCTTTTATATTTAGCAGCTGTGATTTTATATTAAATGCATCTGCTTTTAACTACCACAGTGTGACTCACAATTGGCAGGCCACAGGAATTAACACAAGAAAATGGAGACATCAAAGGTCAGCCTGTCATGTTCTCTACAGTAGCATAGCTCTCAGAGCAGCCATCTATAGACCGGCACTTCAATGACCCAACTTGTGATTGACATGTAGAATTGTCAAGTGCTCCTTTTTTCTGCAAAATTGCTAGTTCTATGTTCAGGCATGAGAGCTCAAGGAAGTTGTATTTCAAGTCATGTTTATTATATTAGCCAGTTTCAACAATCAGTGAGAGTGAGTGAGAGATGGGCTCCCTCTTTGATTGGCTGTAGTCCTGTAGAAGAAAACACTAAGTGGCTCAGCTGGTGATAACATGTTGTTTGCTTTGCTCCAGGACCAAACAAATAATTTTTGAGGGTAGCTTTACTAATTAGTTACAGATAGTTTTGACAATGTGTTGCTTGCAGGGATGTGTTTGATTGTACATTGACGACATCTGAAAAAATATCTGAATCTTGTAAAGAATTCAGTAACGTTCTATGAGTGCATCATTGATTTGTGGACTTTGAATATCAAATGCTACATTCAATTATAAAATTGTCATACACAGATGTCATTGCACAGGAGCTACCAAAGGCAGTGCTTACAATGGTTGAGCATTTTAGTATTGGTTAGTCTCTTAAGGAATTTCCAATTCTATATTCTAGGATTCAACCAGTTTGTGTGATTAAATTGGAAATATGATTACAAATGCATAAAATGATCCAGTTCTGTGCCAATTTTATAGGCCCTGGTCAAACGCCATCCTGGATCTCAACAAACCCACTATCTTGCAGACCAGCTTTCGTGTCCATGTTTGCCCCAAAGTGTTTTCTCAGGCTTATACTTCCACGGTGCTTACTTCCAAGGTGCGGACTGATCCCACATCTCCTCCATTTAACACATAATTAATATTAAAACGTGCCGCAAATTCTATCACATTTTTTATCAAAAGCCTATCTTAACATAGTACGATGTGTTCCTCAGATTTTGCACTAATAGCACGATTGTATTGATTCCTTTAAATTGCACTGTATTCTGAACACCTGTTTATACATAAAGCTACTTGTGTCCAAATACTGTGTATTTGGATTTTGTCTGAGACAGCGTAAAGCACATTTTGAGATATCCATCGCAGGTCCATTGTTAAAACCATCCAGCCAATTCTAATCAACTGCTCAAGATGTAAGAGTGAAATTTAACTGTGTTGCTGAACATTTCCTCAAGTTTAAAAAGTATTAAGCCATAATACCTGATATGGATATGTGTTTTAGGTGGTGACTGCAACGTGATGTATGGTTTTAATTACTTTGTTTGTTCACACGTGGATTTGTGCTTGCACAGATGCAGAATATGGTGCAGTGAGAATGTGGTCCAGGAAGCTAATGCCACAGTTTCCTGACCATAGTGTTTTTTTTATCATAGATTGTAATTACTCAAGAGAAGGAGAGAGTGAATTGTGGTGTAAAACCAACCTTTTTATCCTCCTCTGTTATAGCTGGTCACAGTTCAAGATACTTCTGCAGGCCACATCCCATGAGTGTTCTCACAGTAGATATCATCCCATCCATGGCTGCCTCCTTTGGTTATGTGCTTACAACCAAAAAGTTGACTCTGTGTTTGAGATTATCTTCAAAACTTGTGGTCTGCTGAAAACATGAAGAGCACACAACTTGCCTTTTGCCATCATCTAGCTCAAAGATTTAAAATAGCAACACTCTGTTTAAAGATTGCTGAAACACACTACTGACATCTAGGGGAGCATCTATCAATAGGGTTCTGTTAGAGCAAGCAGTTGTGGAAGCACAGAAATACATGCTTTCTCTTTATCATAGAGAAAGCATAGCTCTGTGGAACCTCTGCACAGCTCTGTGCGCGCAGTGAGGAATTGGAACCAAACTAAGCTTTATCAGCAAAATGAAATGAACTCTCTGCACATTGGGAGTATTAGAATCGCCCCTGTCCAGCATTTCAGCATCATTATCCTCAGTTTGGAGCTCTTGCAGCCATTCCTTTGGTCAGACCTCTTAATTACTAGGATGTGTTAAGGATTTATGTAAGCTTTCTAGATCATTTTAGTTTCTGGCATTTCACTAAATTTGCTGTTGTAAAATATGATCCCGCTCATGAATTTTCACTAATTAGATTAAGTTGTCTTTTTTCTTCTAAATATTTAATCACTGACCTATACTGAGGCGATTCATAATGTAATTATTCATCATAATCATTCCAAAACAGAGTTATTAATTAATTATCTCAAATATATTGTCCACATTAACAATAAATTCTGCCTTAATTACGCTGGTTTTATTCAATTACACTACTGACACATTGAGCAAATAATTTGACTGCATTAACATGTTTTTTTTCTAAAATGCACGGGAAATTAGTTGTGAATTTGCCATTAATCAGTGTGCATATCGCTCAGCACCACTGACTATTTTCATTACCAAAAACAAGTCAATGAAGCACAAATCATGCTGGAGCTTTGCATATTTAAATAACTACGGTAGTCTTTCATTTACTATAGTCTCAAGAATAATAAACTAGCCATACTTTTGCCAACATCACAAGTCTTGCAGACTGTGAAGATAGCAAAAACAAATATGTGTGTATACTAAAGCTAATTGTATCAGATCAGCAGAGGAAGTGAGTTAACATTTGCTGGTACCTGATAAGAAATGATAATAAACGATAATTACTTGTGATAAGAATACAAAAAAGCAAGTCCTTATAATGTATGCAGCATGTGATAAATAAAAAGCAGTTGTGGACTGAATAGATGGATGCAGGATTAGAACCTAGCCTTTCTGATGTGGCAAATGTGACCTTTACCCTCCAAACGAACATCAAGTGAGTTATGATAGCTGTTGGTTGCAGCAAAAAATACATTTATTTCACTCTAGTACTAACATTGTGAAATAACATTCTGTGTGTTCTACTAACTTGCACGTGAGGCTTTCATATTTTATTTTCTGTTGGTGTGCAACACGAGCGGCTCATGATATAACTAATCAGATGTGATTTAGTCTGGCATTATGAAGAGTCATGCCATTTTGTTTCTCTACTGCTGTAATCTTTCATTTAACCTGCAATGTTGAGCACTAATGACCACTTCAAATCCATTACACTTTTGTCAGGGGCATTCTGATGAGTGACTGTAATGTGCATGGCTCAGATGGGATTGGTGGATCTGTTATTGGATATGTGGTCATGTCGTGTAACTACTGTGAATTGCTTTACTGATGCTAATTCAGAACATACTGATTGTGAGATGTACAAGGGTGGCAGTTACTATAAAATGCATTGCTCTTTCCACCAGACCATACCACTATGAAACTAGAGAAATTGACACTGTATTAATCAACATTTTTTCATGAACAGTAGCTCAAATGAATGTTTAACTCATGTGTAAAGGTGTTGCTTATAGTGACAAATCTACAGAGAATTATCACCCTATTCTGTAATTTAGTCTCTCTGCCCAGAGAGCTGCTACCTGTTCCAGCAGGTAGCAGCTGTCAGTGACAAATCCTTGAAAAACCCACTAAACTACCTGCTCGGCACCAAACAGCAAACAGATAAAGGTAGCAACTACATGGTGAACACAGTGCAGCATTTAACAATATATTTATATTTCTATCATGGGTTGACAAAGACCAAAACTGAATTAGAAGGAGAGTGAACACTGGATTTGAATTTGCGTGGTGTCCAGAAACACACAAAAGAAATGCTTATCTAGGGAGTGTATTTATGTTCCCAGGGTCCCATGTTCCCCAGATTTATATGGCACATAATAGGAACATGAGAAAGGGTCCAATGTTCCCACGGTCCTAAAATCTCCAACCCTGAAACTGGGGAACATAGAAGCCTGGGAACATATGAATAACCCCAATGTGCAAATAGGGTTGTTTGCTGACATGTACGCCATATCAGCTTTATGACATAATATATTACTATTGTTTTTACAGCTCTTTCCGCTGCCTCCAAAAAATCAATTAATTCTGCCTCAAAGCTTTGGATTGGACATAATACCCTATAAAAAATACTTTCTGCAATCTCCACTACCCTTTATGGGACTGGAGTCTCCTCTGACTAGTCTTGAACTATTTCACTTTGCAGTTAAATGTGCAGAGTTTTGAAGCCTATCTGGGTCCTTGAAAGCAAGGACTATCATTATGGATAGCAGATGGTCAGAAAAATTATCATCTCATCCCAATTTCTGGTGAGTCATAGCGGTCATAAGGCAAACCAACAAGTGGTGCCTAAAAAGGAAAATGCAGAATGACTGCAAACCCTATAGAATCATCGAATGATAATGTATTACACTTCATCTGACAGTTTATACATTCATCATATGGAGCAATACGGCAGTTAGAAGCTGTATACAAGAAATCATTCAACACATACGTATGCTTTCTGTCACAAGAATGTTTGCGTTGTTTTTTTTTTTTTGTGGGGGTTCAGGTGAGAAGCGGACAATACAGATCTTATACACTTAACAGAACACAGAACCTATTGCATTCCAGAGCTATATGAGAAGGGCTGTGATTGCAATGTCGGCTGTGAAGTCTCTTCAAAATGAAATCAACATCAGAAGACCTAATTGATTTGCTATTTTCGTATTTTTTGGTTGTCTGCATGTTTGCTGTGGGCTTCATAATCTTGCAGGCTTCCTTTTTAAGCTGTGTTCTATCTTGCAATCAGACACATTTAATGTAATTTTGCTGTATTTCTATTTCAGTTACACATTTAGGGAAGTTTCCCATTGTACCTTGTCAAGTCATGTATCTATGTATGCCATGTACAGTAATCTAAATTAACATGAAAGAAAATCAGACAATAAGTAACACTTTTTTCTTTTATTCTTAACCCAGAATTCTTCCTGGAGCTACTGGAAAACACAGAGAGGTCCCTCAATGAGATGTTTGAGAAGACTTACGGCACACCTTACATGCAGAACTCAGAGGTCTTTGCAAACCTGTTTGCTGGAGCTGAAGCGCTATTACACAGGAGGAAATGTTAACCTGGAGGAAATGCTTAATGACTTTTGGTCGCGGCTGCTGGAGCGTATGTTCACACTGCTCAACCCCCAGTACGTCATCACTGAGGACTATCTGGAGTGTATCAGTAAGTACACCGACCAGCTCAAGCCCTTTGGAGACGTGCCTAGGAAACTCAAGGCTCAGGTTACCCGGGCATTCATCGCTGCACGCACATTTGTCCAAGGACTCTCTGTAGGCCGGGAGGTGGCCCAGAGAGTGTCTAAGGTAAAAGTGCTCATCACTTTAGTAACATTCAAATTTAACTGGATTATAAAACACCCAATTAACTGCTTGTTTCTGCCATTCACAAACCTAGCACATAACCACATTTCATTCGATTGCACTTTCTGAATCTGTTGGAAAATATTCAGCATTTCACCTCAGCTGAAATTAAGACTTGCTGTGTATCCTTGCTGTGCACATTTTAGGAAGCCCAAGGTCTTCTTTGGAGTTTCTGCAGCAAGCACACATTTCCCCCAGGTTTTTCACCACAAACAAGTTCCTCCCATATACTTTTCTGACTAATGTGTGCTCTCTCGGTGCATGTCTTCAGGAAGTATGGGGCTTGAGGCGGCTTGCTCAGGTGCTGTCTAGAAAACAGTGTTGAAGGGTACGTGGATTGCTCAGGAGAAATGCCCAGACAATGAAAAAGGAGAGAAAATAAATGTCTGCCATCACTGTTTATTGCTCTATTGCCTAATATTTGTTCACCTGGTATACAGAAGCCATTAATCATGCTGTAGCCTTAGTATTCTGTTTGATGCGATGTAATCTTAATGCAGCTTCTGCAGTATGCTGCCCTGGGAGTGTGCGTAGTTTTGATCATGTACAAAGTAAGATTAAAGGGAAAAGCGAGAGGCTAAGGCCTGGATTTAGTCACACTCAACAACAACAGGACTGTTTCTACACGCCTTCTTATGGGTTGAGAGAAGCACTGATAAGCACTACACTGCAAATCCCCAGCCACCCTGGTTCCTTTTCACTACTCTATTGATATCAGTTAGATTGGATTATCAACACTATTATAAATATTTATAGACCTGCTGTACAGTATATAAACAGTGGTCAATGAAAATATAGTAACCCTCAATCATCAGACACAGAGAGGAATATACAAAGCAGAAGGCACTGCTGTTCTCCAAGAAACCCAACATTAAGTTTTTTATATTCCCACCATGGTGCACTCATTGAACTTGAAATATGCTCCCTTCCCTGTGTGTGTCAGTCTCCCCCACACCAGTAGTAGTGGTGAGGCTCATTTAGAAGTAGATGTGTTGTTAGTATGCGTTTACTGAGTTACACTCTGCGTTTCTTATAAGCCAGCATGTCCCAGCTTCACCTCTTGACATTTCAGTGGGACTGGAGATCCAGGTCATGTGTCTGGGACTGCAGCCCTTTGATCCCCAGAGTATCAACTCATCATGAGGGATTGGGTGTAAGCATAATGGAATAAGACACCCTGCTAGAGGTGTCTGTTGCACAGCGCCTTAAAGATGTGACATCCATGCTTATTGCTCCTGGGATATATTGAATTAAAGTAGATGATGTAGTACTTTATTTCTTTATGCAGCTTAAGAGACAAAACCCAGCGGAGGAAGCATAAACGCTTGCCTGGAGTCTCATAAACAAAGCTCATTCTCATCCGTGATCATTACTCAAACAGTGCATCTGCTTCTGTTTATTTGAAGTGATTAAAATCATATAATCATCTGCCTGGTTATTGATTCTTGGAATATTTTAAATGTGCACTTGGGTAACTAAAACTAATATGTTTGTTACCTGAATGCACTTTGTAGTAAGATGCCAATAAATTTGACAGCTGCAAATGTGTAAGCTGTGCTTCCATTACAGCCAACTTTCAGTCCACTTTGTAAAAGTAAAATGTGATGATGTTGCACAGCATGTTACCATTGTAGGAAACATTCAATCAGTCACTTAATTGCATTTCTATTTTCATACAATAGAATGAATGATTGTCGATTTGTGCATTCATGTCTATTGTTATTCTTGTCTGTAATTATTTTTGGAGGATTTTCACCACTCAAAATGTGAGGCAAGGTGACACACTAAACTGTTTTTTGTGTAGTGCGTGGAGCAATGAAAAATACAATTAATATTATTTAACATATTAAAAATGACTATCATTAATTAATTTTGATGATTCTTAATGAATTAAATGATTTATTGTTTTAAGTTTGAAATTTTACATTGGAGAGATTCTCTTGACAATGTTTCTTACCAAAAAAATGAAAGGAACTACTACTACTACTACTACTACTAATGATAAAATAATGATGATTGTACTAACAATGGTTATTTCTCCTCATGACCTCTAAATCTACTGAGAAAAAAATTCCTGTCTATTTTGTATGGCGGCTCTGCACCTGTGTCAGGTATGATAGATGTTGGCAGCAGCATTTTTAGAATATTCAGCGTCAAGCTAGGATATGACAAGTCCCGTAGTCTGTGAAGTTATGTGTCAAGGTTGTCTGTTAGTCAGGGCGGGTGCATTAGAGACTTCCTTGGAGCCTGACTCTATGGGGCGACAGAAATACCCCCACTCCTCTCTATACTTAACACTGACGTGAGAAAGAAGTTGGGGTCAAACATTAACACATATAACCATGATCAGGTAGTTTCTCTAATTTGCAGACCTGTAGAAGGCCATCCATATTTTTATCTCCTCCAGCCATGACTACTGTACCTGACTTTATTGGTTGGAATTTTAAATGTCATCTCATTCTTATTTTAATTTTTTTACCATCTGTTGTTGTATTGTCATAGTTTTACTGCAAATCACTTTGCAACATTGTTTTTAAAATAAATTAATAGTTATCGTCAGATGCCACTCAGAAACTTTCAGCAAAGGGTATATTTTCTTCTGACTTAGACTTACTTTACATAGTTTAGGCTTGAACAACTTGCCTTACAATAATACAACCTGTGATCCGTAATATTGGGCTATTTAAATTTAAGTTTACCTGTCTTGACAACAATATTGCTGTTTACTTCTAATTAGAAATGCGGCAGTACAGATAAAGAAGATGCTCTTATCTATGATTTTCTTTCCGACTTATATATTATCTCCAACCAGCTATGTTGTTTAGCCGCAGCAACCGTATATATGGCTGTAAATGAATTATTTGAAGCTTATATGCAGCATAAAGGATGAGAATGGTGACACAATGTCTACAAAGTCCCATACAAGAACAGCTTACTAAATAAGATTTAATGTGGCTGTTTTTTCTACACTCTGATAAGAGGGGCATTATGTAGTTTCCAGTGGCCACTTGCGGTGCGGTTTTAAGATTGCAACCAAGTGTGTGCTCGTACGCGTACTCGCTTGAACTCATGAGCAAGCAGAATCCGAAACACAACCGCTTTCATACAGAAATCCTGCAATAAACGCAGGAACACCAGCATGCAGGGTGTGGCTTTTCACTGAGACATGTTCAGGCTCTGTTACTTAAAGGTTCCAGGTGCAAAAGTTATAGTGGGATACAAATAATTTTAGAGTATAATTTTAGATGTTGTCTACAATGCTGCATTCAGTTTAATGTACATTTAAAGTCAAGCAGATGTAAAGGGTGACAGTGTGGGTGAATCTAGCGTCTAAACAGTAACATGGATGACATGATCGACTACGTCGTCAATTATAACATCATCGGACAACCGCGAAATAAATGTTTCCTTACGAGTGAAACTAAATGCCCCTCAAGTGAGTGCAATGAATAATACGAAGTTCGATAACGTAAGCCTATAAAAACGTTTATAAGTGCTAACGTGCTGTACACTAACCTCGCTAATAAAACAATACTAAAACGATAGATTAAACAACCCACATTTTATATTTTTCATTCACTTTGATGAAGTCGAAGGTCCGCCCTCACCGCTGAATGCACGCGAGCTCCCGCGGCAGGGGAAACACTTTCTGTCGGGGATAACTACATTGGCACGACACCGGCATAACGGCACAGTACTCCCGGAAAAAGGCAAAGTGAGAGTGGCTATAGACAGGTGGGGAGCCAGCTACACACAACATGCTGGAAACTCAGGTAAACTCCCACTGCAACGTTACAGTAGTGTTTTGATCAGCTGCAGGTTGAACTAATCAACGCTCGTTACATGATCACGGTACATTTACTGCATTTAGCCGACGTGCTACATCGTTAGCTCACCTGTGGCATTTCAGTAACTATTTTTACTATCTGTGAATCTGTCACCGGAGGCTCAGCAATGTCAGCACAGCTACATGTACCGGACAATAATGAAATGGGTAGTGAGCTGGACTGAATATTATATGATTGCGTCACACTTTATAATTGTAGACCGCAATAAGTAACTTTACTGTAACTAGTGTTAGTGGAAGGCTCTTCCTCTGGGTTGTATATTATGCGGGTCAGGTTAGTTACAGTGACTGAGAGGTGGAGAATCGGTGTACCTATCAGTAAAAGGCAATAAATCTAAATTGAACTTTACGAAGCAAACAGCGGCGGCTCCGAGCTACTGTAGGGTTAGCTAGCTGCTCGTAGCTGCATCACTATGGGATAGTAAACAAATCGCTCCACATTAGCTTTTTACCGTTACATTTCTTGCAGGCTTTGACAAGTTGAGTTTGTGTTGGAGTCTGTGTTGTACTGGGAGCAGGTCTTGCTTAGTATTAGCAGACTCCATGTCGTAAATTGCAGTGTCGTGGCTGCTGAGTGTAAAGTCAGGGCTCTGGGCACAGCGAGAGGCTCGGGAGCGTGCATGCAGGTGTCAGTCACTGGATTTCGCGAAAATCCGACCCGGATTCTTCGAATAGGAATAGGAATATTTGCCTTCAGAGTTGATGGCCAAACCCGGCAGGTGGATCATTTTAATGTCAGATTACAATCCCTTCACACACAGGCAATAGAAAAGGATTCATTTTAGTTGACAAACTACATATAGCCCCTTTAAGTAACTAAGAGCTGACCATCACCTGTTTATATAGTTTTCCTAGCAACAACAATGCAACAATCATGCAGGTTGTTCTGCTTTATTTGTACATTACAGTAACAAGAATGACAGACTTTCATCCCTGTTTGATCGGGTTCATAGGTTTCCACTGAAAGACTGAAATTACAGGTTAAACTTTATAATAACTACACACTATAAAGCATTAGTTAAGCATTAGTAAATAAGGAATTCATCATTTATAAAGCATTATTCCTACATTAATACACATTAGTAAGTCATTTATAAACACAGTTATAAATGTTTTATTCTTTGTTATCTACACACTATAAAGCAGTTGTTAAGTATTAGTACATTTTTAATTCATCATTTATAAACTATTGTTCTTACGTTAATACACATTAGTAAGTCATTTATAAACATGGTTATACATGTTGGATTCTTTATTAATAAGCTCATCTATAATGTGCTTAATAATTGTATTTTCTTACTTTATACACAATCGGTTCACTATTTATAAATTAAGTATTATTTTAATGACAAACCATTTATATATGAGTTGTTAATGGTTCATAAAGATCATTTGGAAAGTTTAAGAAAATTATTACATAACTGCCTGTTTTTTGATACTTTCCCAAGAAAGAACATAAACAATCTCAGCATAACTTGTAAATCTACCAGTGGCAAAGCACAAAGGATGATAAGAGTCTAATAAGACTACCCGATAGATGCCCCAGCTAACGTTACAGGGTAAAAGCCTCACCGTTACAGGCCTGGTATCGTTTCTCTGAACTCCTCATCAAAACTCCAACATCTGCACCTCCAGAGATATGCTGTGATGGGACCAGCAAAGTGTTGCTTGGATGGTCCGTTTAAAGACACCAATCTTACTCCCCCCCAGTGCTTTGATCAACCGCTAACTTGACATATGTAATTATTTAGAAATGGTCTAATAGTGCGTGTTCATAGTTGTTTTATTACACTTACTAATACTGCAATTCATGATTAATTCTGGTAGTCACTAATGGTTAGTCAAGTATTTTGCGTGCTCATCTAAAGTGAGGACAATCTATGTGTGATTAACAATTTATAAATGAAATTTAAAGGCAACAGATCTTCTCTAAACATTTGTTAATACAGTATTACATGATTCATTCAGGTAGTTACAAAGCATTTACTAGTTGTAAGTATTCTGTGTGAGCTCATCTAAAGTGAGGACAATCTATGTCTGATTAACAATTCACAAATGAAATTTAAAGGCAACAGATCTTCTCTAAACATTTGTTAATAAAGTATTTCATGATTAATTCAGGTAGTTACAATGCATTTACTAGTTGTTAATAAGTACTTTGTGTGAGCTCATCTAAAGTGCGGACTATCTATGCCTTACAAAGCATTTACAAATGATTTTGTAACACACAAGAATCAGTTATCTTCTGAACAGAAAAAGGAAATGGACGAACATATTATTTATTACATAATGCCTTTCATCCATTCATTCACAAAAAAACACAACAACACTAGAGACTGTTGCTGCATAAACTGTACAACTGTTGATATAAAATGAACCATCTACAACCCAACCAGTTCTCATTCCCGAGTCGTCACATATGGACCAATGGTCACGGCCCCTTGTTGTCACTTTTGGGAGCCCCTTAGCATCATAGTTCAACATACTGGGGAAAGCCCTGTGGCATAGTTTTTGAATGCTAAAGAAGGGTCTAGAATATTTAACACTAGTGTAGCACTTTAGCTAATTTACCAACCTAGGTTCTGAGAAGTAGTGTTGGGGTAAGAAATAAACTGTGTGTGATTGTGTGGGCAGGTTTATTACAGAGCCTTTAACACTCTCATAGTGCACCAACTATGTTTGAAACAATCCCCAGAATAAGAAGAGCTCTTTCGGAAAAAATACAATTTTAAAAAGTGTCCAGTGTCTTTCAGTTATTTGCATCTCTACCTGGGCAGGATAATGAATGTGTGGTGGATCTTTCTTATCTGCCACTGTCCTGTAATCTGATGGGTCAGTCCTGTTGAATGGGATCTGAAGCAGCTGGGTGCATCATCTCTGGGACTGGCTCGCCATCTGCATCCAGTGAAGAGTTGACCTTAAGGCTTTAAGGCCCGCATTATTTATGTGGGCTACAGTCTATGGTAAGGAGGAGACATGGTTGAGAAGGGTGGCTTGACCAGAATACTTTCACTCTTTTTCTGTGTTAAACACAAAGTAAATATTGACTATTTTTCTTCGGTTGCGTATGGAACGCAAGTAACGTTCTGTTTCAAAACGCTATTGACTAGTTTTATTTTGAAAGGGTAACCAGACATTGCGAATTTATTGTTGCTACCTTGACCGGAAGTTACATGTTTATTGTTGCTAACTTGACCACCGAGACGTCCAAAAACAACACTATAACGGTGTAAATCCAGGCCGTAATAAAGCTGAGACTTAAGATCCTAACTGAGACTTTTTTCAATCTTATTTGTAATGTTTTGTATGGCTTAGATAGTCCTTACTTTAGACGGAACATATTTATTAAATAATTTCCTTAAATGTTTTATATGATCGTATGAACCATAGGCGCATATATATGGTTTCATTGGAATAACACTTTTTATCAAATACAATCATTTAGCACATCATTGATGAGCTGGTAGTGATAGATGATCTGTCTCAGAGAAACGATACCAGGCCTGTAACGGTGAGGGTTTTACCCTGTAACGTTGGGGCATCTTTCGGGTAGTCTCAGTAACATCCTTTGGGCTTTGCCACTGGTAGATTTACGAGTTATGCTGAGATTGTTTATATTCTTTCTTGGTAAAGTATCAAAAAATAGGCAGTTAACCTATGTCATATTTTTTTTCAACTTTTCAAATGATCATATGAACCATTAACAACCCATATATAAATGGTTTGTCATTAAAATAATACTTTTACATTTTACATTTATAAATGGAGAACCGATCATGTATAAAGTAAGAAAATACAATTATTAAGCACATTATAGATGAGCTTATTAATAAAGAAAACAACATGTATAACTATGTTTATAAATGATTTACTAATGTGTATTAATGTAGGAACAATGCTTTATAAATGATGAATTCCTTATTTACTAATGCCTAACTAATGCTTTATAGTGTGTAGTTATTATAAAGTGCTACCAAATTACATTCAATCCAGTTACATTTAGTTTTATTTTAATACTCTGCACTGAAGCCTGAAAGATGCTTAATAAGATGCTTGATGGTAATTCATGGAACACAAAAAAAAGTAAATTAGCTGCGACCCAGGAGTTTTTACTTCAAATATCTTGACAGGGCTCCAGAGTGAAAGCATTTGAGTGTTGAAGAATAAGAATGTTCAGTCAAACACGCTCTTTAGAAATCATCTAATAAAAACAGTTTTACCTAGGTCATGTAGTCAAGTATGTATTTGTTATCAGATATGTCACTGCTTACACATGGCGAAACAATCACTGATAAGATGTTGCACTTTGGTATGTACACGTAGTCTACACATGTGGCCTGAATGTAATACAGCAGAGAACAGCTAATTCAGCCAACAGTCACCTGTTTCCTGTAGATGTTTTATGTGGGTATCTGTCACTATCACAATACCTTCTGAATGAGGCAGGCGAAAACAATTTTTATAGTTTGTGTAATCCCTGCTGTTTGCCAAAGTGGCCTGCAGACAGTCAGTTTTTTACAATAACAAATTTGCGAGTGAAGCCCAAGATGACCTTAAAATATGTACAACATACAGCACTCCGTCCTCATCCATCAAAGCTTAAGGCTTTCTCAAGAAAAGAACCTGAATGATGCTTGGTTTGGATCAGCTACTATATCCGGTTAATATGCCACAGTGCCCCATTAGGCTGTGAAGTCTTCTAATTTGTCTTCTCCCTAAAAATACTGTATTTCTAGATCTGCATAGCTTTCTTAGGGTCATGAGTCTGTCCAAATTGATAATCGTTCTTGGAAAACCTTTGAAAAGCATCATGTTTAGCAGGTTGTGATATTAAGATCATGTTTTTGGATTAACATAGCAACACTCTATGAAATTCACTCAGCACTTAATTAGTGCCACTTTGGGTTGTTAATCTCATTATGTTGTTGTTTCCACCCTCTTCAAATGCATTCTCTAGAATCTAATTTGGCTTAAATATTTATAGAAAATTTAACCACTAAAATAATAATGTGGTTCTAAACATTGACATTGATATTGATCATATGCCCACAAATACATAATTTCGTTTCAGTATTTCTTTCTATCATTTTTTTGTAACAGTGCATGTGTGAGTGATGTCTCATTTATACATCTAAATCTGAATTATTTAGAAAATCCTGTGTTAGAGGTGTTTTGAATATCTGTGATAGATGTTATGGCAAAAAACTAATACACGCTCAAATTAATTTAATGTTAACTGCCTGTTTTAGGGTTAGGGTCACTGCTGTCTGAGTGATTATCTGGGAAAACACACTTAAGAAATGTTGTGTCCATGGAATTCATGCTTCTCCTGCAGTAGCGTGTGCTAAGATTAGCTGGGGCTTTGTACGGATGTGTGTTTATAACTTGATTACATAAAGCCTTACCGCAGCAAATTTCACCTGTCACACAACAATATCCATCTTTTAAGTCAAAGAAACAAATACTAAATAGGGAACAATGAGTAACTGAAATACAAAATGTTTGAGAGCCAATTCTGCCTAATGAGTGGTACAATAAATATCTTTCTTTATTTAATATTTGACATTAAAATGCAGGTCAAATTGTTTAACAATGATCACACGCTATGTGGTTGACAGTGCTCACAAATGTTCAAAAGCCTTTGGTCAGTAGAACATCTATTTTGTCTCTGCTTTTGTGGCATTTCTGAATGTGCACACTGTAAATCTGCAATTTTTCCCAATACAATAAACTGACAATAGTGTTCTGAATTTCAAACTGTATTACACAAATATTTTTTTTCTGGACTGACTTTGCTAAGAATCCTTAATTGTGGTGCGTTCAGGGAAATTAAGTTTCATTAAGAAGCTGTCCAGTTGCTAATGACTGCTGTCACACTATGTGTACTCTTGCAGGTAAACAGCACACCAGCCTGTATCCGAGCACTGACCAAGATGCTATACTGCCCCTTTTGTCAGGGCATGCCAGCAGTTAAACCATGTAAAAACTACTGTCTGAATGTCATGAAGGGTTGTCTGGCCAATCAAGCTGATCTCGATCCAGAGTGGAACCAGTACATTGGTAAGTCTTTTGAATTTATTTATTCAGTTATTTATTTATTTAGTTTGGCAGTTTCAGTCCTCCATACCTGCACCACTGAGCAACACCATTTTTCCCTTTCTTTGCTTCTGTAATCCTAAGTATGTCTTTTGGTCTAAGCAAGCTGAATGTGTGTAACTCTATTATAAATCATTTTACAAATGTCTTGTTCAAAATAGACTGATATGTAAATAAAATGTAAAAAGATGACTCAGGTCAAAATGTTTACCTTGTAAATCTGCAGGATTACAGAAATAGGTGTGTTGTGCTGTCAAGTTTGACTTTCTATTTTAAGAGAGGTTACAGCTGGTGCTGTGTGTTATCATGTTTTGACAACATCAGTTCCATTGACACACAATGGGGCCTCAGATAAGAAGATGCTTTATTTGTCACTCTTCCATCAACATTTTATGAAAAGATTTTATTCATGGGATTCTGCTCTCCTGCTGGGCTAAATGGGGAGTTGTAATAGGGCAGAAGTGCACTGCGGGGAGTGTCAAGTTTTGTGAAGAGAAGTTCAATGGGAACTCGTTCAGCTTGGAGAAAAGAAGTACACGCATGAATGTTATATTTATATATTTATTTAATATTTCATAGATTGCCTTGCACAGATGATTTCTGCTGTCATTTTAAAGGATTGAACTAAAGCAGTGACAGTTAAAACGTGACTAGGCCTCTGTCAGATACAGGAAAGCCAGCCTGTGGTAAATAAAACTCTGAAATCGCATCACTCAAAATTGAAAGTTGCATAATGTGGGTGTTGGGTATAGTAAAATAAAGAAAATGCAAAATGTTCTGATCCGGTGTCCAAGCATTCATTTGTTTTATTACCTCTTGTCTTATCTCTTCTTGTGAAACTTGGAAATATGTTTACTCATCTTTTGCACAAATGTATTTGATTGTAATAGCTAGCAGAGTTACATCATGGTCAAAGTTGTTTAGATGACACATGGAAAAACATTTGTGTTTACATTTCCAAGCGAACATGGTTGAAATCTAATGTATTAATTTCTTCCTATCCCTCACTTCCTAATGACTGGCAGAGGATTCCCCAAAAATTAAAGCTCACAAGCCATGGTCACTCTTGAACAGTCAAATCTATGAAAGGTTTGATCAAATCCCTCTTGAATCATTGCCCATTCAGCATACTCTGTGTCACTGGGAAATATGTCACAAAACAGAAGCTAAAGATGTCAAACTGCAGTTCACTACGACTTAAAGTGATATTTGACCACTATGGGACTCCTGCTTACATACACATCCAGCAGATTCAGAGCGCCTGACAAATGTACATCCTCCCCTTGTTTATTCCTCCATTTCCTGAGAAAAGATTTTTTTGGCTTGCTTCATGTTCGGTACGCCTCACCAGTCCCTCGTTATCTTTGGCACTCCGCCATTTTACACCAGGCACGTAGTGTACAACCAATGTGTGTATGCTTGTGACCTTGGAGCAGCTGCACAAAGTTTTTTGCCAGTGTTTGTGAGAGCCGCTGGGGCTATAAGGACCAGCGAACCAAAACAATGAGGGTGAAAGTTGGAAAGAGCTTCAGGGCCAAGATGTTGATTCTCAGTGCAATCAGCAGTAGCAACATTGTTACATTGCAGAGTCATTTTATTAAGTGTTAATATTAAAAATATATCTTAATAGAGCTTTAAAGATATGTTTGATACACCAGGTACATATAGACTTTGAGGACAAAGGTGAGAAACAGCAATAACCACAACAGACTATAATTTGAGAAAGAAATGTAAATTTATAATTTATTTTGTCAGTGGATAACAGCGTAACAGTTTGTGTCCATCAGAGCATACCAGTCATCTTGTTTAAAGCTTAATATTTTCAGTAACCAATTAGATCAGGGATAGATTTGTTTATTTTGCCAAGCATTGGAAAACAACCAGTTTTAAAAGAATAATGTGATTATTTAGTACAGTATACCTACATCCATTGTGTCTAATTCTATAACTATACATTGTGTGGCAGGCAGAAAAGAAATCAAATTGGGTGTGGTGTTTGCTGATGATACATAGATGCACTAATATTGATATGGAAGCAGATATATTTCACAGATGAGCCATTGTGGCCTCAATATCTCTGTGTTGAACAAGCACAGGGCAGAGCAGCTGCAGTGCGGCAGGAGAAAGGACAAGACTGACAGATGCTGGAATGTGTTATGTTGGATAACTTCCTCCTCGCAGGGGTGTAGTGGAGTGTAAACACACATTAAGGATGTTTACCAACGCCTCAAAACCTGAAACAGTGTATATGCAGATTTCATTAATCTAAGTATGCTCTTTTGCTCTTTTTCTTTTTGTAAACTCTGGGGTCAAACAAACTTCTCTGAGCTGAACACAGCAAAAGCATTGACAGGTGCAGTTTCCAAGGGACTTATATTTCAAATTATATTTCATTAATCCACAGTGCACACTTTAGTAAACTAAGATTATATTTAACAAGCCAAGAGAAGCCAGACAAGTTCACAGTAATGAATGCCAACTTGTAGAGGGGTAAAAGGAAAATGACGGTGTGTCTGCTTCGCAAACCTTTGGCCTGGATATTTCATCATTCGGTCTCAGACTCAGTCGTGTTTTTCTCAAGCTGTACCAGGGCTAGTGGAATAACAATACAGTTATGAAAATTAATATAGCAGCAAACAACGATTTGCTATGTAAAGATATAATGGATTAATGGTGTTTTGAGAAGAGAATGATGTCACACCCCCCTCTGTTCGTGTTGTCATCTGAGCTTCTCCGTTCTTTGTTTTGATTGAAAAAAGAAAAACAATGCAATATCTCATTATGTCATATCATATCACTTAATATTAATAAATTACCTAATATAAATCTTCTATTATATTTGTGTAATTTTTACCTGTTATTTAGCTGTACCACTGATAAGGTAATGTGCTAAAGACATGTTAAGCAAAGAGCTGCAATGATTACTCAGTTGATCAAAATATTGATTAGTCAATTAAGTAAATAATGGGAAGCAATTTTGATAATCAATTGTCACTATAGATTCATTAATTTAAGTACAAATGTTAAACATTCTGTGGTTCTTCTTTTTTCTCTTCTTTAAAGTGAGTTTTAAGTGTTTTTCCCTGTTTTGTTTCTCATAAACTGACTATCTTTGGGTTTTGGACTGTTAGGCAGACAAAACAAGAACACATTCGAAGACATCTCCTTGGATTGTGGGCTATTGTGTGCATTTTTCACAATTTTCGGACATTTTATTGACTAGACGATAAATCAAGAAAATAATTAAGTATGCATTTTGAAAATTAAAAAAGTAATATAAATGCAATATAAAACTTTCCTGAAATAAACCACTGCCATGTGCTATTACTGTTTCTTCTGTTGTTATTAAAGCCAACAGATGTACAATATTGGTTGCTAAGAAACACCTGTTGCAGCTCACATTCAACAAGCAATCAACAAAGTCAACAGGGCAGAAGCTGTAAACGCATGTCTATTAATGACAGTTTCATCAGGCCAAACAGCATTATTCATCTTACTTGTCAGTCTGCTTTATAAGTTTGTCTGTGTGTATTATAATGTTAATATCCACCAATCTATTTAAAAAACACTTATCCTCTTCAAGGTCGTCAGGGTTTCCAGAGGGGTGCCCCGGAGTACTTCAGTGAGATAACACATATAAACAGATATTCACACTCACATTCACACCTACAGACTTAAGAGTCACCATTTCACCTTAACTGCGTGAGAAAACCCACACAGAAACAGGGAGAAGATACAAATTCAAACACTCTCTGTCTCTAATGCATTACAATATTAATCCTGACCTAACGCTCATTCTGTCTTCATCACGACTCTTGTCAATTGTATTATGTTTCTCAGTGTAGATTAAATGCCAGTTCTATATGTTTTGGCTCTGACATTTTATACTCATTATAGGATGAAAGATTTTCAATTAGCTTAAGGTCTAACCACAAAAAAGGTATTGACTTGTTGAATTGTCAGGAAGGATCTTTCATGTTCAGCACAGACAGACAAATTAGTGTAATGCTTAATGCCATATGAGCAGTATGCTGATATGAATTATTCTGTACAAATGTGTAATTCTCATACAGTAAATGATTCTTACTAAGACACGGCAGTTAGTCCTCTTGCCTTTATTTAGATGGTGCAGTCAACTAAAAATGGGTTATATCGGCTCGCTGAAAAAATAAGAAGCTTTGGCTTGACGGCTCAGGGAGAAACTGGGAGAGACACCCAGAGCCGGTACCGTCCTGACACAGATCCGATACAGATTTGAAGCTAAGATATTTATCTTGATTCCTGTGGCATCCATTCAGACTAACATCATATACCTGCTCCACTGACCAGAGAAGACAAGATATTGGGGAGGCGAAACCTAATCCAACCAAAGAGTAAAAAATCCTTAAAACCTAGAGGCTGTGCCCCTGATAGCAACGATTTTTTCCTGCCTACTCACTGAACAACTCCACATACAGGAAATAACACGCTCTGATTAAATAAATTCCAACTTATGACAGAGGTTGAACAAAAAAAACTGCAACTTAACATTAACCAATGCCTTACCTCACTGTCAGAGGCAAACTAAAAAAGATGTGAGTTTGAAGAGCAGCTGCACTTGAAAATGTGAAATGTTTCGAAATGTCTCAGAATTTATATGGCAGTTTTTTGTACTGCATTTTCACATGGAAGATAAATAGTATTAGCTTAAGTTTCTTATCTTTTGATATTTTTTGTTGGGGTTGTCTGGAGCCAATCCCAGCTGACATCGGGCGAAAGGCGAGGTACAGGTCGCCAGTCCATCGCAGGGCTTGTTAAGCCCAATGCACATTAAATATACGCATACATTTTGCATCTCTGTGAGGATATGTTTTAAGGATTCACTAACAGTCTTGGGTCAAATATCCTTGTGCGTGTGCTTGTTTTGCTTGCCCCCTAAGCAAGAGATCAATTAGACAAGCAAATAAAAAATGCGACCAAGAAATTTCATTTGAAATACATGCTGACTGCAGACTCTAAAAGGGCAATATCAGTTTTAAATACACATGGTCTCACATTGTTTTTTCAGATTCATTTGTAAAGGTGCTGTTCCTGGAACTAATATAGATTTGTTTTTCAGTGAGTCATCTCATTATTAATATTGATATGCAACCCTTTTGTTCAGTAGTGTTGCTAAATATTTGTTCATGCAGCAGTAAAAACCAATACCTATAGTTTTAGAAATAAAGCAGATCTAGCATGTCAGTCTGTAATCTGTATTTCTTTAACATTACACTGAATAAATCATACAGTAGATTAAATAGGCTCTGCTGAGTAGCCAGTCTCTAATCCATTTGTTACCGCTGGAGGACAAATCCTTGCTGACCTCTTCCCATTTGGCTCCCTAAAGACAAGACTTTCTCAGCAAATTAATTATGGAAACAGATGCTAATTGCAGTATGTTTTTTTGAGCAGTATACCAAATACATTCTTGCAGTAAATTCATTGTAAATACCAGAATTTGATTTGAAATGAATGTGTAATAAATGCTACTTATTTGCTTATCATTGTAAACATGTATTTAAAAAAGCAGCCCATGTGCAGTTTGGCAAGATTAATAGTGAGATTAGATTTTTAATTATGTGTATTAGCTGAAGCATGGAGCGACTGATGAACAGCTGTCAGTCCGTTCACCATACCAGAGAGCTCTACACTGAATATAATCAGGACCCACACACCAAGTCCTCTGGGATATATAGAGCATTACGCATTCTGCATAAATCACTGGATATTTGTTTTAAGATTATCACTTTGACAGTGTTTACTGGTCTTTGTGTGTTGTTTAAAAATTCCGGTTGGATTTTCTTTTTGTTGACAAATGTTCTGAAGGAGGCTGTTTTTAACCGTTTTTGATGTTATTTATCAGGCTGTCTACACTAATGTCTTCTTCCTTTTTGGTCATTGAAATATCAGTCACCTTCTGGCGTGATGGATATTGTCCTCAGCAGTTTACACCCCGCGTGTCATTATCATTTTTTGTGTTGGCAGTTAGTTGACACCTGTGATGAAACTTTTCCCCCTGCACCTTCAAAATATTAACAGTGAGCCTCGCGGTTGGTTAAAAGTGATTCTTAAGTGAACCAGTTGACTCTGCCACAGCTCTCTTTGCAATCTCGTTGCATTGGTGTTTACAGGCTGCTACTGTGCTCTCAAGGGAGACATGTCACCACAGTGGAAGTGATCTGCATCGATTCTATCTGCTCATTTCTTTTTAATTAGGTGGTTTGTTTCACTTAGTAACTGGAGACAGCTGCAGCCTCACTGTTTATGAAAAATCAAGCTAGCAACACATCCTCTGCGTTGTGAAAAATTCCTCATGAATAAAATATTTAGTGGAAAAACCTTCCCTAATACACTGTGAGTGGACAGTCCATGGCTGAAAGTTAGACCACACAGACCAAAATATTTTCTGCTCACAGGGATGCTGGAGGGTTTTGTACTTCTACCAGCATGAATTCATATATCTCGGACCTTGACACTATGCCATACTTAAGGCAAGCTAATACTACTTTCACACCTACACAATGATGTAGGTTAAACATATAATGGCAGCTAATCAGAATTGGCCAACTCAAAGTATGCAACTTGGCTCGGTAACTGTCCTCCCGGCCAGGGTTGCATGTGGTTCAGACAATGCTTTGCTTTAGTGAACAGGCTTTTCTATTAAGCATAAGAATTTAATTCAGTGTCATTAATGTTTAAAATAGATTCAACTCACTCTAACTGATCTGACAAAGGAAGAGAGAGGCAGAGAGCACTTGAGTGGGCAAGTGAGGGAGCAAGTGCATTAAAAGAGCTAAAACTTATTTCTGTTTGGTACTTATGTAACACAATTGTGTATGGAACTACCATTGCAGACTTGAGTCTCTGTGAACAGTGACAGGCCAACTTGGTTAACTTGTGAGAGCAGTCTGAAATAGTCAGTATTGAAGGAAATTTTAAGAACTTTCACTTAACATAAAGTACTAATACAACACTAACAATACTGCCTAACAAGTAAAAGTGCACTGAAAATTGTAATAAAGTAAAAGTGTGTAAGTATAATCCGATACAAATCTGTTGTAATAAAAATAAAAGTGCTCAATGCAGAAAATGGCTATTATTATATATTGTATCACTGGATTATGTGTAAGCAGCATTTAAATGTTGTAGTTGGTTGAGGTGATACTATTTTGTGTAGAATTATTTTCAGTACGGCTTTATCTGCTGATCAATCGATTGATTGTTTGGTGCCGGAAATGCCATTGAAATTACCTAGGGCCCAAAGTGATGCCTTTACAGTGCTTGTTTTGTCCAACCAACAGTCCAAGCCTCAGCATTATTTTAAAAATACATTTAAATCATTAAAATAATGAATTAGTTGCCAGTACATATTCTGTCAATTAATTAATCAATTAATTGACTATTTATTTAAGCTCTATTTGTGTATTCCATTGGGTAGATTAACTAATATCAAAGCATCATATTTTATAAGCACTTAATATGTTTCGTATGCAACACTGTTCTTAGTTACATTCCACTACTGGGAATAATGGATTATACTGAAAACATATTAAATTACTTCTGTCCTTGTTTCTCTTAATAAACAAAGAAAGATGGTGAGTTTGCTCTTACTTGAATATCATGTCTCATTTCTGACTAGTTTCTCCCCAGCAATACTGATTAATGTCTTGGTTTGTCATGAATTCTATGTCACTGATTTCTATTATTGTTTACAGAAGTCTTGATTAGCCTCAGTGCTTTGCTCATCCTACATTCTGCATCAACGATTTATTAGATGTCCTCAAGAAAAAGAGAGACACAAAGCCGCATCGCATCTGATTGTACAATCAGATGTGTTATTAAGTACATCTACTGTAGCTTTGATTGAACAATCAAAGCTACAGTGGAAATCAGAGTGCAGAAAAATTCAGCCACTGGTCTTTATATTTAGCTGGCATTTCAGCTCCCCAAACTTACAACACCCACAGCTCAGGATGATGTTTAATTGAATATACAGACTTCTTATACAACTGGTCATCAGTTTTCACCACGGTCTAATTTGAGATGTCAAGTATACCTGCAAACTAGCTGCATCTTCTGTTCTATTTTTCCTTTCTGTGTGAGGTCTGAACTTCTATCCAGAGGATAGATGCTTTTGAACAGCAGTGATTTAGAACAGTGGAACCTAAAAGCCATTTCACTCACACCTCTGGAGTTAAATGGATTTATAATGGTTGTTTGCACTGTCTAATCTCTGTGGCTTGTTTCACCACCCATGGGCAAAAGGTTAGACAGAAAATACAAAGCTGCACTGTAAAAATCCCCCACTACAAACCAAACTAGTAAAATTTGCTATCATCAAACAAAATATCTAGTAAAACCTGTTTATCTTCATATAAGTACTGAAAAAATAAGTACTGATAAGTAATGAAAATTATGAAATTCAAGATTCAGGTTCTTGAATCTAGATTATTGTTCTTGTTTAGCACAATTTAACATAGAATTAGAAATAGACATGGTGTGTTTGGGTTTTTTGGGGAAAGGTTTTTGTTTTTTCTAACAATAATACTCTTGACGACCAGTGAGGTCCCAAAACTGATCCCCAAAACTGCAACATAGGGGAAACATATAGTGGCTGATCAGACACACAGGGTAATAGACTAAGACATAACCATTAAACAAGCTACACAAACCACAAAGCATGTCAGTATGAAACAACAACATCAAAAATGGTTGCCAAGGACATAATAACAAAAATCTAACTAGAAAGCACTGCCCCTCCCCATTATGCAGGAGGAACATGGTGCAGTTCAGTTGGCAATAAACACTATTTAAGCAGGTCTGAGGCAGCTGGCGCTCCATTTGTTGGCAGGCCAGTCAACTCCAGCAGCAACCTCAGGAATTGGTAACCCAAAGAAACCTAAATTAACTTCATTTGGTGGCTCCTATTGATGAACTTGCCGAAGATAATCTCCTAAATGTGCAGCTCTTGGCTTAACTGAGTTTCAGCTCATTGTTTAGCTGTCTGGCCCGCAAAACATTGCTGTTGTGGTTTAGTCTCACTGCTCCGATAGCATCACCTTCAGACATTCCTCACTGGTTGCCCTGTATGGATTAAACAAAGGAAATGTAAAGTGTTGATTTGTGAACATCAGAGGTGTGTCCAGTCATTGTGCTAAGCTAACTAGCTGCTCCCAGTAGTCTTATTTTGACAGAGATGAGAGTGGTATATTTTCTCATCTAACTCAAATAAGTGTTTTCCCAAAATGTCAAAATATTCCATTAGGCTACAGCAGTTAAATTTGGATCTTTATCTTGGCAGTTGCAACTACTAGACCGTATCCCTTGGCCACATCTTTGCAAATAACACTGTTCAGAGAAAACAAAAAGTCCAGTAAAATTTTTAACTATATATTATCCTGAGGAAATGACATTCAATTAAATACCCTCCACACTTGAGTTTTATAGTCCTAGCAGTGATGGCTGGTGACTAAAAAACTGGGGAGTACAGTAGGAAAACCAACCCATACTTCACAGCATCACTAGCTCTACTTTCTTATGTTAAAGTAAACATTAAGCTTAACATGGTTTCTTAAAAACAATGTAATTTTATTCAGTCCCTTTGTTTCAAGATTAACAAATAAATTAGAAGAGAGAGTATTTATCAATGGTGTAAATGCGACAAGGAGCAGGCCGGTGTTCAACACAAAAGAAAGTGTGGTGACTGATGATGACCACTTGCTGGTTAAATCTGGCCTGACATCCAAATACACAAACTAAGCTTACTTCCAGCTCCACTATTCTATTCCCAACGCTGCACTATCTAGCATGTGGTTTATATTAAGAGAAATACAAAGGTGAAAGCAAGTGTTAGTATTTACAACTTAGTTGAGAGGATGAAAAGAAAACTATAGTTCTGGGCATGAGAAGAGAAACAAACTCCATGAGAGTGATTGTGTACACATGCGTTCATATGCGCATGCCCACCTCTGTTAGGACCAGTCAATACATTGATGTGACGGCACTCCTCACAGGCACACATGATTTAAAACAAGACATTATCTGTCTCTCAGTCAAGGGTTAGTTACAACGCTATTGATTAGTAGCACAGACTGGGCAATATGTATGCCTGAATACGTGATTCTTATTATTTACTGAGAGATATATTCAGTGAAGTCATAGTTTTAATAGTAATTTATATTTGAAAATGTATCAAAGAAAAACCTGGGGGAACCAGTTTGAATGGGACTGATGCAACTGATAACATTAACATATAGCAAGTATTGTTAACTATAATTTACTGTCACTATGCCTAAGTTTGTCAGTAGAGGAGATGCTGGATCATCAACCAATACCAGCACAGACTCAGTCCAGACGTCTTTCGCAAGTCACACACACCCAGGTAAAATACAAGCAGCCTTAGCCAGTACAAGCACAGCAAAACATGTACAGTCAGCATCAGATACAAGCAGCTCAGGCTAATGAAAGAGTTGCTGCTCCACCAAAGGACCCAGCAGAGTTTTAACAGACTTTATGAGAACTGACTTAGAGTGCAGAGGTCCGTTCAAACCAGCTTTGGATTTTTCTAGAAGAGGTTTCCGTTCAGGCTTCTTACAGAGACAGACTATTTTAAAGGAGGTGTGACAGCAATGGCAAATTGTTTTTATGGCTCACGAGTCAGGTAGGAGGGACCAGGGAGGTCAGGAAATATCACAAGTAATTATCACAACACCAGTGGTAAATACCCATACTAAAACAGTTGGTTTTGTTTTCCTAAATGACCACTAAGTGTAATCACTGCCCACTACGAAAGATACATGATCCAGAGCAGGGGGGCAGTTAACATGAGCACTCACAAATGTAGCAAAAATCCAACTAGCAACATGTCAACAACACAAAATAGCTATTGTTTGTTGGTGTATGCATTTGACATACGACAAATATAGCCTTAAGTGTTTTACAATAATTGTTCCATCTGGTGGTCGTCGTCAATTAGGTTTGGTTCGGTTTGGGGAATAGAGATGCCACAGTGGATAAGACACAAGCTTTTGGTGTGGGAAATCTGGGTTAAAGCAATTGTAAGTTGCTTTGAATAACAGCTAAAATCAATCATGTACAAAACAGTGAAGATGAAATTTGGAAATTATCACTGGACCAACAAGATGTCAATATTATATTCTGGTTGTGTTGGATCATTATTTTACATATTTTAGTCAATAACAGATTAGTATGAAAACATTTTTTTGAAGAAGATTAAATTGATGTAAGAGATTCCAGCCTATAAGAAGGAAAAGCAGAGCCCGCCCTCCTGTGCCTCCCACCACCACTTCACATAGTTTGCCCTTTCCCATCTTGCCTGCCTTTCAGGTGTCACTGTTGAAGCATTTTAGAAATTATACTAAGATTTAAGTTACATTATTTTATACGTTGGGCTCATGCCTCTCAAAAATAGAGTAGGAGCAACGTCCTCTGCCTCTATGGACTATCCTCCTGTACCACTCTTTCATCTTCATCTTCTCACAGAAGTAAAACAAATGTTGTAGAACATTGTGCTCCTTAATAAGGCAGCATTGGGTGAACATTGTGCTCTCACCCTGTTTTAAGCGCAAAGGCTTATGTAGCAACAACATTAATTTCTATTTTGTTTTATAGTTCTTTGCATGCCTAATCACTCACAGGTACAGGTACATGAAGATGTGGTTGAGTGGATCTAATTAAAGATTCAATAACTGCAGAAATCAGAAATGAGTCTTGCATACTGTTTAGTGTGTTGTTATCACTCCATTGAAAATCTATGCAGTAATAATGAAAAAAGAATGATGATGAGAGTGTCATGCTTTATTTTAAAAACCAGGCTATGAGTTTACATCCATGCTTGTGGCTCTTTGAGTATGGACTTAGGCACAGCAGTGCTTTGAGCTAAATGCTAATGATGGCATTGTAACAGGTTTACAGTAAAAATGCTTACATGCTAATGTTTAGCAGTCGATGTTTACCATGTTCACTATCCTAGTTTAGCCTGTTTGTATGGTAACATTTACTAATTAGCAGTAAACACAAAGTACAGCTGGGGCTATGTCATTATTCATTCATGTCATTGGATTAGCAGGTATAGTCATAAACTAAAGCATTAGGAAAGTTGAGAAAACTTTGACCTGATGATGGCTCTAGATGAAAACAGGGATCACCCAAGTTATTACTATTCTCCCTGAGGGGAAAATGAATGATTGTGCCAAATTTGATGCTAATATATTTCAGTCTGGACCAAAGTGGTAGACAGACAGACAGAGAGCAGCATTGCCAGCCATAGAGTTCTGTTGTTATGGCAAAAAACCTTATAAAAGCAGGTCTTTGTAAAAGCCAACAAAAATTGCCTTCCCCACATTAGATTGTATTTACAGTGATAAACATTCCGTAGGCTCCTAGGCCAGACCTCTGCAAGACTCCCATCATTTTCCCACAACCTGTGGGTGTTGTTGTTGTTGTCATGTGGTAAGGCAAAGCAGGATGTGTCAGGAAGCAAAGCAGAGGAGCTTGGTCAGGATGAGGCTGATTCCCCACGTTCAGCTGTGATCAAGTTAGCAGTAGTTTCTGTGCATACAAGACTGCAGATCTACATCATATTGTCTCCCAGAAAATAAATAATAAAAACTGTGTGTTTCTTTCCTGTGGTGTATGCACTGTATTTATATAGTCACGACATACTCTTTGTAAATCCTTATATCAGCAGAAAATACTTTTGATATACGTTATTGTCCTTTTCTGTGACTGTCCTGTCACTTGATGTATTAGCGCCAGCTTGTCTGTGGTAGCCATGGAGAAATTCAGTGTGTTAATGGAGTCTTATAAAACAAGACATTATCATTTGAAAAAGCTTTTAAGGGTTTGGTTGGGAAAATTAATTCTTGATGGTCTGAGTGTGAGAGTCAGTTTTATTGTTATTAATACTTAAACAGTATAGTGTTTACTGTTTTTAACATTGTGTGCAAATGTGCCTTTGTGTGAATGTGAAAAAATGTGTGTCTGTGCATACATGTATGTGTATTATCAAGGTCTTTTTTATCAGGACAAAGTGTGACCACAGAATAACATGCATTTTTTTTCCTTTTCCATTTTTATACCATTTTATATAGCACCATTAGTTGGTTGACTGAACCACAGATGAGCTATGCTTTACAGAATCCAAATTACACTGGGGCCATTTTTCATTCTGTGGAGCTCTTCACAGGCAAAGAGCCATAGATGGGCCTGTTCACTTTCCTTATTTGTCCTTGTCTGCTGGAGGTTGCCGCTGGCTGACATAGCCTGAATTTAAGTGGACATCCATCTCGATAAAGAGGCAGAGTAATATCACCTCCTCAGATCTTTTTTTTTCCTGTTTAGCAAGACAGCGCAAATAAGCATGTTTCACTTCAGAAACTGAAACATTAACCTCCAAGATGAAACAAAATATTGTAATCACACTGTGGTTTCACCGCATGGTGTCTTTTAATTTTACATGTCTATAGCCAGTAAAGCAAGGTGTCAGTTGTTGTTTTTAACCCCCTCCCTGTCTAGAATAGGACAAGATGTGTCTATTTGCATGGCAGCTGTGTTGTGATGATAAAAAGATTTCCTCTGGCTGGCCAGTGGCTTATCTTAGGGCTGCAAAAGTGATGCAGGGAAAATTTGGCTCAGAGTGGCAGCCATGCCACAGCGGACTGGACTTCATGCACTCCTCATAAATGAGAGTCATTAATTCTCCATGTAGGTAGAGTTTTTCCACATGCAGTGCAGGAGCCCCTCTTCCTTTGGGATAAAGCCATACCCCAAACTGAATCAACCCAATCAGCACCACTTCTCATTGTCCTGTTCTCTTATCTCTCTCTCTCTCTCTCTCTCTCTCTCTCTCTCTCCATCTCTCTTCCTCGTCTGCTGTCCCTCAGCTGTGTATGAAGACAAACTTCCTGGCTCCTTCTGTTTGTCAAGCCCATCTGATAAGTTGCAGATAAGTCACCATCGTCGGGAAAGATTGCCATCGTCTCTTATGCTAGAGGCACTCTACTTTTCTCTTATTATGAAATATGAGTTGCTCCCGGTTGGCTCCCTTGACCTAAATTTTTAGAATTTGCACTTGACAGTCTTAAAACTTTTTTTATGTGTGTTTGTTATAAAGTAAGCAGACATACCTGAGGCAGCTGAATGAATTTACATAATAATCAGATTAAACAGGAAGCAACAACAATGCAACAACACAGAAAGAAAGCATTCAGCCTTAATTGCAGTTTAATGTCAAGAAACACATAACAACATTCATGCTAATGGAGAAGTTGTAACAAACCTTAATTATTTCATCTACACTTAGACCATTAACACAGTGGAGCAATTGAAGTGCTACTCAGGAAAACCATTTTACACTGTTGTAGTC
Source organism: Lepomis macrochirus (assembly GCA_024633595.2). Lineage (NCBI taxonomy): Eukaryota > Metazoa > Chordata > Actinopteri > Centrarchiformes > Centrarchidae > Lepomis > Lepomis macrochirus. The sequence continues at coordinate 16,121,014 of JALXJV020000016.1, read as the reverse complement.
TGTATATTAAAAATCTCAGCGAGCATCATAGGCAATTTGCAATCCACAGTGTAAACAAACAGAAGAGCTCTTCAAAGGCTGAGACTTTAATAGAATTGGAAAGGAAATGGAGCCAGAGCTGAGTTTCTCAGCTCTTTTCCTGTGCCATTAGTGATCCCAGGTCCCAGAAGAATGAAAAGCTGGACAGGTCTTGCTATCAAAGCACTGCAGTGTAATATAGTTTTTTTATGTACAGTATTTCTCTCCTATTTCCCCTTTAAGTCTTTGGCTTCCATTTACAGAGTGTTTTCCATTGTTTTCATATATATGGCTTTTACATAGTCACTGCTTTTTGGTCTGTTCTCTGGAATATTATCTGTGCCTTCACAGTTTGGGAATAAATTATGCCATTCTCTTGTGATGGGTGGAGTGGTGGGAGCAGCAAGCCAAAATAAATATATAAGCTATTCTTCAAAAAGCAACATGCTGGTAACTGCATTTTAGTGCAGATTACATAAACTCCTGAAGCAGTCACGCCTAAGAAGCCATTGTTTCTGTAGTCTCCAAATGGCAGGATGACCCTATTTAGTAAGGAGGTAATTGAAGACTCATTATGACAGCCTGCTGGTGATGTCTTGTCCTGGGAGGTCTGTGGATGGAGATACCACTCCTGACAGACACCATAAGTAATGTCTCCAGATATGGGTCTTGCTCAGTTATGAGTTAGTGGTTTGGTGATGTCCATTTCCCCGTGGCACAACATTCAAACACAGAACTGCCATTGCAGGGGTTGTGAAACATTAGTCTATAAACCCTGTGGGGTTGAGAGCACTTTAGCACTGTTTCATGGCAATATCAATTAACTCATTTAGCCTCTAAAGGGCAGCAGCAGTTGCCTGACTAGTTTGAGCTAAGTGAAATCTGCACCATGACTTATTGTTCTAACAGTTCTAACAGTAATTTGTGATAATTCTCTGCATCATAATGTTGGTGTAAGCAATTCAGAAAGACGAAATCCGACAAATACTATGTTATAGAGTGAACAACGACACAGCAAGTCATGTAACTAATGTTAGCTAGGTTGTGTGTTAGCAAACTGTCGCTACTTGCTGCTACGAAGAGGGCAAGACGGTCCCAGAGCAGCACAGCAGCTCTAGACTGCAATACTCACAACTCTCCTGCTGCTATAGTTAACATCAGGGGCAGACTGGGTTAAAAATTCAGCCCTGGCACTGTAGCCCACAATGCCATGCATCTCCACCCACAGACACGGACATTTACTACTTACAAAACATTTAATGTATGTGACTGGCAAACAATGCAAAGAGCACATGTTGCTAACAAACTTACATACAGTAAAAACAACAGCTGTCAATCTGAATATGTTGTAGAGTCTGTGTGCAGTCTATGCCATTTGTCTGCTGCAACTACTTACTATTATCTACTGTAGAGCCGGAGTAAATTTGTGTGTGACTGTTTTCTTCCTACCTGTACCATCCTCCTCCCTGTCTCTGTTAGGCCTACAGCAGCAACTGTGTGTGTGTGTGTGTGTGTGTGTGTGTGTGTGTTGTGTGTGTGTGTTGTGTGTGTGTGTGTGTGTGTGTGTGTGTGTGTGTGTGTGTTTACAAATGTTATATTTTTAAATCCTGATATACTTATTATTAATTAAGTATATATAATATTATTATATTATAATTATTTGGAAATTAAAACAAAGTATGCTATAGTCTAGCTAGTGTGCCCTGCGTGTGCATATGTGTTTGTGGTGTAAAGGTATGTGTTATTGTGATCTATGTGTGTATGCACAGGTTTCTCCTATCCTAATGAAAATAATTAACAGTTAATTAGAGCCAAAAAATGTAGAAACTGGCAGCATCTATGTCAGGGAATGTGTCTCTGATATTGCGGTCTTCCAACCTCCAATGCACTTGACTGCAGCAGCTGCTGAGCTGTCTAAACTGGATCCAGCAACATTCTAGTTCTGAATCGAACAGAAGTAAACTAATGGCTTATAATACCCCATCTAACTAATGCATATGAGTGCCTGTAATAGAATGTTCCACCCTACCTAAGAATTAAATACATCCTGAACCTTATGTATATATTCAATTACTTATTTAATAAATGACTAGCTACTTGCGTTCATGGTAAAGTTCACTCCAAATGTCTACAGTAGTAGATGGCTATTGCTATAGGTTTTTGACGTGTTAGACTATATTGCAAGTAGCCTACAGCAGACTGTTTATTTTAAAGCACACCTAATCTGCTGATATTTCAGTCATGCAATTCAGTGACATGCTTGCTAACACTTAATAAATTACAATGTAGGCTCCTGTCAAAAAACTGCAGCTAACTGGCAGAAGTAGCTGAATTGTAGGGGTGCTCCGATCAATCGGTCACTGATGCAAACAGCTGCCAGTCAATTAGCTCACTGCCTCTCTCTCTCTCTCCGTTATGTTTTAAAATGGAGACCTTTTGCTATGTTTCCGCCTCCGTCCAGATTACCACACCACGGTGAATCCGAAGATGTTTGTTCAAAAACGCTGCTGACCCTGTGGGCAAAACCTGAGGACTTTTAAAACGATGACACATACACTCACATTTGGCTTTCTGATTTGGTCTTATCAAGCAAAAGTGCAATGCTACTGACAGATTTTTAGTTTCAGTTTTTTTTATTAAAATATTTTGTACTGTGGGCGGCACGGCCACACAGCCAGAAGGTCATGGGTTCAGCCCCGGCCTTTCTGTGTGGAGTTAGCATGTTCTGCCCGTGTCCACGTGGGTTCTCTCCAGGAGCTCCGGCTTCCTCCCACCATCCAAAGACATGCAGGCTAGGTTAAAAAAAAGTCCTTAGGTGTGAATGTGAGTGTGACTGGTTGTAACCCGCTTTTCGCCTAACGCCAGATAGGCTCCAGCCCCCCGCGACCGTGTACGCAGGATAAGTGGTTGACGATGGATGGATGGACAGATTTTCTACTGTGTAAATAATACTTGTACTGTGCTTGTCACCCTATTTACTTTGTGACGACTCCTAGTCTGTTTTCGCCACCACACTCTCTTTGTGCTCCAGTGTTGCTTTTAGTAACAGTTTTACTTCGTTGTCAGTCAGTGCAAAATAAATACCTTGTGTGGTTATTCGTCTGTAGGCTATTACTATCTTCTTTCACCAAATCTTCTGCAGCTGCGAGTAACGTTATATTATCTGCTTCATGTTTACGATAGACCGGCACGCGCATGCCCAGTTTACGTGAACGGCCACTAGATGTGTGTTTTCAGTCATCTTAATAGACGGAGATCAACTCTAATACGCATACCACTGCTGTGGACTGTTATTCACTGTAAAACTGTTACTGCTGTTTGATTTTGACTGAAAGTCCCAATTTGAGTATAACCTCCATAGGTAACCTCTGATCAGGTTGGTCAGCGCATCTTGGAGTTGGAGTTAAAACTAATATTAACTTCAAAGTCGTGCACTATTACTATCATCCCCCACGAAAAAGCGTAGAATTTACGACACAACAAAATAAACGATAGAGCATAATTTTTAAACAATAAACATTTTTCTATAGTCAAACAATGTATATTGTCATATTGCACAGCCCTATTTTGAATGCAACATCTTTCTTTTAAATGATCAGAGGTGTTAATTGAAAAGGGTTAAACACAAGTGACAAGTGGAGATGATAAGGTTAAGTGTCTCATGTTCAACAAGGCCTTCCGGCTTGTGTCCACACGAAGATATTAATGAGCCACTGACCTTATTCATTGCCCGCAGCAGATGTAAATAATTGCTTGGCTTTCAAAAGTTCTATTAAATCAATGACTCATCAGCACTATTTGTTGCATGCAGCATAATTAAATTTTGTTGACTTGAATGAGATGATCTGCATAAAAATCTAATTTGCTCCAAGAAGTATTCATGCTTTGTAAGTGTGTGTTGGTGGACTGTGGCAAGAAGGCAGAGGTGATTGACAATACTGTGTAGTAATCAAAATGAATGACAAAAACTATGAACTTTAGTTCATAACTTTAGTTCATAGCATAGCAAGTTAACAATAATTTGGATAAAAGCGTCTGCCAAATGAGTGAATGTAAATTTTCAATTAAATCAGCAAATCCTCACATTTGAGAACCTGGAAACAATTTTGATCTTTTTGCATGAAAAAAATACTTAAACAATAGTTATCCATAAATCTAAAACTTAATCTAAACTAATTGTTTTAGTACTAATTAGGTAAGTATAGTAAATATATACTGTATAATGTGTTCACATCAATGATTGAGAATTATTATATGTGTACATGTTCTATGTGTATATAGCATGAAGGAGCTACAACTTACATTACATTGTGTACCCTATGTTGTAATACCATCCATCCATCGTCAACCGCTTATCCTGCACAGGGTCGCGGGGTGGGGTTGGAGCCTATCCCAGCTGACATTGGGCGAAAGGCCTATGTTGTAATACGACAAATAAATTTACTTCCTTGATTCCTTGATGATGTTGATGATGAATAGCATTGTCGCATTTAACAAAATCAAACTGCCTTTTTTATTACTTTCTGTGCAAATTGACAGAGCATTACACACTGCAACTAGAAAACACAAGCAACTAGAGAAACAGAAGCAAATATGGACAATATAATCACCAGTTTGACTACTTATGCTCTGCATTTTGGAAAGTACTTTAAATACAGAAAACACAAGCAAATAAAAGAAAACCCACGTAATCAAAATTCAGCACCAGCAGATGCAGAAAGTATAAGCAAATATAGAAAAACTGCAAATGCACACAATACGAACCCTCTTGTTTTTTAAGATTTTGCTTTCAACATTTGCAGTGAAATTCTATATATGTATTCAAATGTGTCTATATGTCTTAATTAAGTTGCAGTGCACTGGGTTCTGGGCTGAAGCGCTACTTATATTTGAACCTACCATATCAAACATTACAGGAATGTGTCACTAAGCATGTGGACAGGACCACATAATACATCTTCATATACATACTAAAAATAGAGATAGTCAGTCATACTCCAGTGCAATCATTCCACTGCATGCAGAGTTTAAAGGAGACATATTATGCTCAGTCTGTCTTGTAGCTTGCTAGTTCAGCAAATAAATGACCGCTCGGTGTTGTTAATAAAGTGCCATGTCTGGGTGGGCTGTGGTGGGGGCATGACTGGGGGCGGTGACTTTATTGTCACAACGTTACATAATCCTGTCAGCTCATTTTGATATTTTCACAGTTTTTATATAGCATTGAAACCTACGTTATAATACAAAAAAATAAACATGGATATCTCACTTTCTACAATATTGGACAAAAATTGCTATATTGATAGTAAAGCATTCGCAATTTTTGATTGTGCTTTACTATCACTTTGATACCAGTGAAAAGTCTTTCTTTAACTCAATGTGTGTTTGTTTGCACCTCTGCTCTTTTTCCCCCATCTCCCCACCTTTTTCACCACTGTTATGACAGATGCCATGCTGCTGGTGGCACAGAGGCTTGAGGGACCTTTCAACATTGAATCTGTCATGGAGCCTATTGATGTCAAGATTTCAGAGGCCATCATGAATATGCAAGATAACAGTGACCAGGTCTCCTCCAGGGTATGTCAATTAGGTTTATTCCCCAGAGAACAAAAGTAACACCTCAGGCAGGTGGCTGAATTCCAATTCTCAAACTGTAGCGAAACTAAAACTGCGTTTCCACCAGAAGTACCCGGGACTTTTTAGTCCCTTGATCTCTTTTCAAGAAACTAAAATGTTCCTTCTGCCTATTGTTGTGTGCGTTTCCAGCATGGTCTAAAGTCCTGTGAAGATTAGGCAAATTAACCAGCTGATGTATAGTCTACACCGTACAAAGCGTTGGCATCATTGTGTAGTAACCACCATCCATGAGCAAAATTTATAAATGAACATCAGATTTGCTTTGAATATAATGAAAAACTATAGGCCATGCTTGACCATTCAAAACAACTTTTTTTTGTGGAGCCTAGCTTTTTTGTGTGGGAGTATAATGAAGAGACACACAATAAAGTTTGTTACAAATTTAGTACCAAACTGGATAAAGCCATCAAGTTCATGAGAACACAGAAAGAAACAAACATAAAATTGCAACAGTTCGGGAGGTTATTAAAACATTTCCAGCCAACAAGAGCTGCAGCACTCAAGTCTGTGTCTGCCTGAGCGACGGAGGAACATACTTTAATGTGCTGTATTACCTGTTGTATCAGATGTTGTTTTGGAAAAGGAGAGGCCGACTTCGGCTCTGTGCAGACACCTCCTGAGTGATGAAAACTTAAAACAACTCCGGAACCAGTATTAGCTTAATTCCATCAGCTGTTAGCTGTGAACACACCGCTGCATCCTGGCTGCTGTTTCCGAGAAATAAATTTAATGGCGATGTACAATCTGAGGCCGACATTGGCGAGACTTGTGTGTGGCTATTTGACTGCTGATTGTGATTTATTGGTTTGCAAACAACGGTGGAAAAGAGCAGAGCAGTAGTAGAAAAATACCCGGCATGCTCGATTTAAACCTAGTAACTCGCCCATTCAGAAATTCACCGCGTGGCAAGCCCCACTCCCTCCAAAGTACCAGTACTTTCGGAAAGTCCTACATCCGAGCAGGGCCATTTTTAAGGGGTAAAATAAAGACCCTAGAACTAAATTTAGTTCTGGTCCCTGCAGTGGGATCGATCGATATGTTTTTTTGGGCCTGTCCTCATCCCGTTTATAAATAACCAAGTAAACCGATGACCTATATGTGGAACCACTATACATTTGCTGTAAAAAAAAATTATCTTGGTCTCAGAATTCAGAATAACACAAACTCCAACATAAAACTTTGTTTAAAATAACATTACAGTTCATTGTCATGTTTAATCTTTATAAATAATAAATTAAAGAGATCCATTCCAGAGATGGACTTGTTAACTATGATTGATAAATTATCATAAACTTTGTCTTTTCTGGCTGCCATTTATATTGTGTTTATTTTATATTTTGTTTGATATTATTATTTGTTCTCTTTTGTTTTTTAAATATTTTTATTTCTTATTGGTTTTTCATTACTAAATAATTGCCTTTTAAAAACATGTTATTTAAAAAAGAATAAATTCCACAAAAAAATAAATTCAGTAATTAAATTATAATTTTATTATAATAAACTCTTCAGAGTAGCAACAAAAGTAAAGTTAACAGCAGTAAAGTCACTATATAAAATTAGTATCTTACTGGAAACATATGTAACATATAAAATAAGCTATATTCCTGACATTTAAATACTGAAGTTTAGAAAGAAGACATCAGTCAGTAAGGCGTTCCTCCTTCTCCGCCTACTCCTCCTCCCTCTGCTGCTGCCAGTAGAGAGGAGCTGGTTTCGCTCAACAAGCAGCTGAGTTTACAAGGAGTTGCTAAATTTTATGGTATGTAGCATCTTAGCTGAACACGCTGCAGAGATTTTAGCTTGTTTTTGACAAACTAGCTATTAGCCCAGCTAGCACATGTGCTTATGTAAAATCAAAACACAGCTGTGGTGGATGAGAGAAAGAGCTGATTAGAATATCGCTTTGTACATGCGATATTTTTTCCTGCTTATTGTACTGATGCAGTATCAGCCTTTTACTAGTACTCCTGGTTTTGCTGCACTTACTTACAGTAACGGGCGTAGTTATAGCCAACAGGTGTAACCTTCACAGATCTCCGCTCACTTCGCTCTGAGTGTGTGTATGCATGCGGAACTCTGCTGAGAGAGGAGAAGAGGGGCTGCAGCGTTGCTGCTTGTTTGTTCTATTGGCTACTTCCACAGTATAGTCAGTTTTGATAGGCTGTTACTTGTGACCTGTAACCAATCAGCTAGTACAGTGGATAGGAAATTGTACTCACCACTCTGGGGCCCGAGCAGAGAGAGGCAGCTGAATCAGAGCCAAAGGAGCACATTTATTTATTTATTCATTAATCAATTATATTGTCTTATCTGTTTTTAAAATTACTGATTATTGGAAAAATGCTGAATATCGGCCACAATAATCAGCCAGACCAATTATTGGTTGACCCCTAGTGGAAACGCAGTGAGTTCCTCCAAAGGTTCTTAGTTCCAGGGTACAGTTCCTTTGGTGGAAACGCAGCTTAAGAGGGGAGTTTGCTTTAAGTCAAATTGGGCTGTGTGTAAGGTGTGTAGTACACTTTCTGTCCAAGTTTAGGTCTTGTATTTGAATTATATGTTTCAATTTGGTCAGATAATCTTAGTTCAACTAACAGTAGTTAATGTGTTTCCTGTGTTTTACTGCATTTTTCTTTGCCCACAAAATTGTAGTCAGAAAGAAAAAAAATGTAGGTGGTTGGGAAGATTTTTTTCTGCCTACACAGTTTTGGATGCCAGTTCTCATTCAAAGCTAAATGCTTTGTTGGCTTTCTCATGCAACAGATTCAGTTTTGTTTATGGTTTAAGTATATGTGGTATTTTCCCAAAAGCCTGTAAAAACTTAACTCTGTCATTTTAAATAGCATTGGTCACAGCCCCTAGTTGAATCACCTATCAACGTGGTTACCTCAACTTCACGAAGAGTACTGTCATGCTGGTAATGTGGGGTGAATGCTTCAGAAAACCTTAACAAAACAGCCTGTTTCCCTATTTTCTGTATCCAAAGTAATTTAAAGCCCTGACAGTTGGGTGCCCATGTTTTTGTAATTGCAGGTTTTTCAAGGCTGTGGCCAGCCAAATCCCGCAGGAATGACTAGGTCTACCCGTGGTGTTTCGGATGTGTTCAACGCTCGCTTCAGGCCGTACAGCCCAGAGGAGCGGCCTACCACTGCAGCTGGCACAAGCCTAGACAGACTGGTAAGGTGACAGAGCCAATGCTGCTATTTTCAGGGGAGATACTGCTTCAGTGTAAACATCATTTGTCTTTCTGACTTGACACTGTTGATTAAAGCTGGTGATTTGCCATCGTAAGCCCCTGGAGCCGGAAATTAATTCTTTGTACTTGTCCTCCATTCAGGCCCCTCTATCGATTTGTGTTTGTTAACGAATCAACAGCTTTACCCCACGAGGGCAGTGGAAGGTGTGGTGCAGCGCACGTTCAGTGCCCTTCTCGTCTCTGTGTACTTGGCAAACAAAAAAGAAAGGCATGAAAGAGGAGATGAATAGATTTTGTGAGGCTGACCACATCAATTGTTTGCTGTAAAGCACACCTTTATTTTCTATCAGATTAGCTTCATGTTAGTTGGATTGGATCTTGATATATGGATTTCCATCTCAAACAACCTTGAAACCTAAAATGCTGCATCAGGGTAAAGGTTAACATGGAGCTGACAGACCAGTTCAGCTGAGAGACAGTTCTCATCACGGATTACTTTTGCAGCCACAGTGCCCTTCCTTTCTCACCCCTAGCCTTTTTCAAAGTGACTCAAGTTTTCAAATTGTATTTCACTTATGTTGGTGTTTTGACATATTTTTATCAGAAACTGAAAAAAGCTTTTTTGCAATACCGACTCTTAAAAAGTACCAAATATATTAAATCAGTTTAGTGCAGCCTCACCCACAGTGTTTTAAACATGCTAAATGAAATATCCTAGTGCTTTGTTTCAAGTTAATTATAGGTTATTTTGTTAATGAATACATTATTTCAAAACCAGCTATTCTTTGCTGGCTCTTAGAATTGCACAACAATAAATGAGTTATTTGTTTTATTGAATAATAAGTATGTTTTTTTGCACCATCTAATTAATTCTCCACACATTTTGATGTCTTCCATACAGCAGTTGCCTTTTTAGCTTTGCGTGTCCAGCAACGATTTCTTCCACCTACACTGAATTAATTAAGACTTTCTGTTTTCCTGCCTTTATGCTGCAAACCAGAGGATTGTTTGGAATACGATGCAACACAGTGTAAGGTTCAAAATTTTATACTCATTTCCATCATTTGTGCTGACACTGTTGTCTGCAACTGTTTTGTGCATTATAACTGGAAGCAAAATTATGTTGTATGATTGGGAATGCGTTGTGTTCTATGCGTTAGAGATTTGCAGTAAACAAGCACGGTGACCTGTAAAGCCCAGTGGAATAAGTGTCATTCTCATTTTCATCTCACATGGAAGTCAGTGTCACACAGTCTCATTGAATTTGCTCAATAATCACCTCTGTGGTGTGTTATGGCATCAAAGTATCAGCTGGTAAACACGGTATTTAACACCACAGGGATTGGGATGGCATAGCTAGTGAAGATTCCTCTCTGGAGATCCAACATGAAACTTTGCCAACCACCATTTCTCTACTAGACACATCCCAGTCGAAGACCCTCATTGCTTTAGCTAATAAAGTCAAGTCCTCAAGGAAGCCAACCAATCAGCGGTGAACTGCTCCTTCAGAGCTGCCAGAGGAGGGACCTTTGAAGAGTTTGTGGGAGGGTATTGCAGCCAGCATCTGCTCCAATACAACAGTAAGGTGGGGGTTCCAGACTGCTCATGAATAACTGAGCAATTAGCCTGCTTGGAGAATCTAACAAGATGGAGCTCAATGACAGGAGCCTACTTCTGTTATAGAATAACAAGACTGCTGTACCTGGGCACAAAATTCTGTTATCAATATCTGTGTGCCTGAGGAATCCATGCTGATCATAGTGACCACAGGAAGCAGCGAATCATGACATTCCTGTAATGTGCTGTAATGGGTTTTGTTTGGTTCGTGGAAAGAAAAAGGAAATGCTTGGTTTGTCTTTTGGCTTGGTCTCGCTCACATTCATCATTTCAGTCGCGCCATCCGGTGTGAGCAGAAAATTAAAAATTTGTCTGTAGATTTAGGAATTTCAGTGTGTTTGAATGCTTTTTGGAATATGACATTTCAAAGAAATTAGCAACAACATGCATATTAAGCTGTATTAACTCAGAGCCAAATACATTATACCTGCATTAGGGGCTGCTCAGATGTGATGATGTGGAAAACGACAGCTGTGCCACTTTCATCCTTTTATCCAAGGTGCTTGGGAGGTTGCACTACTGTTGCACCTGCCGTTACTCAGCAACCAAAACCGCTGCGGGTTGGGTTGACTTTAGTTATCATAACACAAAATGCAACAATTGGTAACGTAACAACAGCACATCATCAGGCTCACCAGTTATCCCAATTTCTGAGCTGATATGTCCAGGCGTTGTTCTTCTGTTGGTGTCAAACGAAAGGACTTGACAACTTGTACAGCTCCGGGTATCCCTGAACGAGTACAATTAGCTCCTCTTCCATCTTCAGTTTGGCTGACCTTTCAATTGGATGTTGTGAAGTTCTTGGACAGAAAGAGAAACAAGTCCAGTGGAGCTGTTTGGTTCATTCTCATCACATGACTTGCTGCATTTGAACAAGATTGATTTTTCTATCTCGGTGTGCTACAGACAACACAACAAATGTGCGGATAAGACTCAATATCTGCACAGCCCCGTAACTGATTTTCCTTTGGCCATTTGAGGGAACCAAAACAAGCTGTAAACTCAACCCTGATGTTTTAAGTAATACAGCATACTTGCTACCAAAAAGTTGTCTTATTACACATCCAGCAGACACAGAGCAGCATTAGCATTCATTTAGAATCATGGCTCAGGCAACTTTACAAATATTCTTGTTGCTTTTAGCCTTGCATTTGGTCTCCACTCATTTCTGAGGAAAATATCTAGCTTTTTTAACTACATGCTACACTATGTTTGTAAACTAGTCATTAACCTTATTTTGCTGCTGTTTGATGCTGAGTAGGTAGTGTCTAGAGGGTCTATTAAAGCTTAATCGGCCGAAAACAGCAAAAAAAAGGACTTTTGGTGTTCGGCCTAATAAGTCAAAAGACCGAATAAATTTTACAGAACAATTACGTTGACATGTCAGCAGTGTGGAAGCATTTTAAAGTGTCTGAGAAAGATGCAAAAATCGCTGTTTGCAGACACTGTTCTGCTGAATTGTCTGCTAGCTCATCCACTCCATCTGTGGCTGTCTTCTTACACAAGGCAACAAAAGATCTGACCCGCTTTGAGTGTTTCTGTCAGACGTTTATGAGAAGGCGATGCACACGTATTCAAGCCTTTATGGTAAATCCACTGAAACAGACCAGTGCGAGCTGACAGGCAGGTTAGCTATCAAATCAAATCAAATTTATTTAAAGTGTAAAATCACCAGCTGTGTGGTCCCAGTACACTTTATCCTGTTATTGTCTCTCTTTCCAAAGACAAGTGTTGCAGTATGAGAGTCCTACCTGAATTCCCGGCTTCGGCCAAGAATTTTCATTTGGCGCATCCCTACTGAGAACAGCAGCCTGCTGCATCTTTCTCAGCAGTGAGAGTGAATCAAAACAAGTTGGGGCCTTAAAACCAAAACAATGAGCTGAAACATAATGCTCAGTAGAGCTCAGGGGACCTGCAGAATCATGTGATAATTATTTGGTTCATTAATACAAACAACCCCTCTTACAATCAAGTCAATAAAAAATATTGATTATTGTTACTTTTATATACTGTGGAAAGATATATTAATATAAATATGAATCCGTTTTACTGCAACTAGATGCTGGCTCAAAGAATACTGAGACTGTGAAGTCTGTTATAAAACCTCCAACTTCTCACCAGAAATACAAAGTCAGTAACTATTAATAAATAATAACTTCAATATTGTTAAAACAAATATAAAAACAAACAACAACAGCTTTGTTTTCTTTGGTGACAAGTTAGTAGTCCATCTGGATTAAGTTTCTGATAATGAGCTGTGAAAAGAAGTGTTAAATACGCCATGTAGTGCCAAAATAAAGTAGTGCAGCATCTGTAAACATGAGAGAATAAACCTTACTGACCTGGGACTACTTGTTGAAATAATTAGCTCATGGGCACCCTGCTGGTGGAGTGGTTAAGAAGCAACCGCAATGTTCCCTGTTCAATTGAGGCTGGGAACCTTTGTTGCATGTTATCACCCCCTCTCATCACCTGCTCCCTCTCCCTGTTTCCTGTCTCTCTGTTCCCTCATATTATCAAACAAAGGCAAAAATGCCATAAAGATATCTGTGACAAAAAGAGAGAAAACAGGCTGTCCTCTTCATGTATTTTATCAGATGGCCTTTATAGTCCAAGCCACTATGTGACAGTCAAAACAGTTGCTCAAAAACTGATGAGGGTGTTATTTGAGTACATGAGTACTTACTTTAGTGTTCTCAACTAAAGATGGTACAATTTGTATTCAGACCATTAAAGGGGCTGTTTGCAGTTTTCAATGAAATTACTTAGATCAAATTTTCATTGCCTTATTGTCAATGGGCTCAAACCTCACTTACAAATGAAGCACACGCCTGTTTTCTTTGCTGCTTGTAACAGCCTCTGCTCTTTGGCTTTTAATGCCAATGACCAAACAGATTAAGATGATGGCGGGTAAAAACACAGTGAACATCAGAAAGGCTGTAGAAACATGGAGAGAGTCACATTAGCTCACCGGCTAATGCTAAGCAGTTGCTAATCTTATCCGGTGCAAAGTTTTATCGCTTCCCACATTACTTCACCCAACTAACGTGACCCATTACTATCCTGTGTACCACTGGTAATATGTCAAAATGTTGACTTAGCCTGCAAGAAAGGATGTAACAGTAAAAAACAAATGTGGAGTGATGTGTTTACTAGCCGGTGAGGTAAGGCAGGTCAACCTGCTAACACTACATTAGCTCAGACCTACCACTGTTTGCTTTGTAACGTTCAATTTAGATTTATTGTCGCTATTGTCGTAGGTTTTTTTTGATACTCAGGTACACAGCCTCTCCAACATCTCAGTCGCTGTAACGTGACTTACATAATATATAATACTGCAACAAAAAAAGTGACAGCAACACAGAGGAAGACCCATCCACTAACACTACATTAAAGGTCGTTATTGCAGTCTAACTGTTACAAACTGTGACAATTCATTATAATACTTAGTCCAGCTCACTAACCGTTTCATTATCAACCAGTACATTTAGCTATGCTCACATTACTGAGCATCCAGTGAAAGATACACAGATAGTAATGATAGTTACTGAAAACAGCAGGCGAGCTAATGCCGATGTAGCACCCATGGATTAGTTCAACCTCAAGCTGATAAAAATATTACTGTAACGTTGCAGTGGGAGTTTACCTGAGTATTGTGCCAATATGCCGGTGTCTCACTGCGCTGTATGAAAGGTTGGAGCCAGTGTTTATCTGCCTCTGAGCAGGGAACATTGAAGTAACAGATGCAGATCATCTAGTTATAGGAAATGTCCAGTATACCAGACATGTTGTTAAAACAACTAAAAAGAAAAAAAACTAAACGAATGGAAGAAAAACCTTTGAAATAATGACTGAAAAATAGAGGCTTTTCAATTTCAAATGTTAACTGCAGTCATAAGAAGAAAAATAAATAAATAATAGCATTTAGTTTGATTTGTCACAGAAGGTGTACTACAATTAAAGAAACACAGGCTAATGAACTAAATAGAATTAGTCAAGGTTTTTTGAACACAAGATGGTCTGCATCACTGAATCAGTGTGACTATGCCTAAATCCATGTTTTGATTAGAATTCTTGGTCACTTAAGTCATGCTATGGTCAAATGAAGCCTGAAACAAGGTGGGATCTGCACTATGATTGCACTATGAATAGAGGTTCACTATCCACTCTTTATATTTATGATTTAACATTTATTCTATTTACCTCTGCAGTGTAAGCAGAATGGTTTAACTGGTTGCTAGATCCAATTTCTGTTGGTTTGGCTGAGGTTGTATAAGGATATGCTATTATGTGTTTGGAATATAAACTGAGTAGTGGCACTAGGTATCATATGCATTTCCCCTCACTTAACATTGGATCTCTTTAGAGCTACATTGAGACAGTGGCTCAGTAGGTGGCTTTTATGAAAAGCAATTTATTAGCTATTGTTATTTATAAACTCGATGTACCAACACTGCAGTACAACAATTGGTTGTTAGTAATCTTTTGGTAAGGGTCTTGGGTATTGAACAAATATTTTGTTGAAGAGAGACGTATCTGTCTGCAGATGTTGTTGTTAGAAGATTTGCTATGGTTCTCAGTTTTTTTTTATGTCCAGCATTA
This sequence comes from Lepomis macrochirus, assembly GCA_024633595.2. Classification (NCBI taxonomy): domain Eukaryota; kingdom Metazoa; phylum Chordata; class Actinopteri; order Centrarchiformes; family Centrarchidae; genus Lepomis; species Lepomis macrochirus. Next base: position 16,105,947 of record JALXJV020000016.1, on the reverse strand, counting down.
ACAAAGTAAAGAAGTTCAAATGCAGGTTTTGACCAATAGCAGCTCTTCGAAGGCCTAGGACACCTGAGAAATATGACAAAATAAAAGGGATTGTGACTTTTGTTTTTAACAGACATTCTTTTATTGTGTATATCTTAATTGAATCTACTCTCTCTATACTGTATGTTATATGAAAAACTATAAAGGAGTCATTAGTGTGGAAGCATTTATGTGTTTATCTTACAGCAGAGACCTGACTAGGTTCCCTGTGAGAGGATCTTTGTTTTCCCACACACTGTCCTCGTTTACATCCTGGCACAGGATAATTACCCATGACAGTGACACTGCTCAGCCTTGTGAAAGTTGACAATACTTTAAAGTGTCCTTTGATAAGAACTTCTTGTCTGGATTTACCGCTAAAGTTGTGAGTCAAAGAATGTGCAAGAATTGGATGGGAGTGCTTACGTTCATTTCTTCTGTTGCCTATAGAGAAGCCTGGAGGAGCGGGCCCACCTCCAGCTCAATGAGCCATGACTGTTTAATTGCCTGACATTCTGTCAGAGCACACACCCTCAAAGCTTTGAGAGAAATGGAGATTTAAAGTCCAAACAGGGGATAAAGGCACAACAGACTGTCAGGCTCAGAGGCACATTATAGATAAGAGGTGGCGCTTTTAATTTGACATTTGTTACAAGTTTGGTGCAGTTCAATTTGGTGTAGTTTTATTGGTCCTTTTTGTCTCCCTTGTGAAATACACGGTTCAGATTTTATCATTGTGGCCCTGTGAACAATAGGAGCAAGACACAAACAAGACTAGACTGTAGAAAGAGCCTGTAGGGAACAATATTTGTCAAAAATGAATCCTTTGATCCACAACTTTTTTAAATAGTATTGGACCCTCTTTTTGCATAGTGTTTAAAGGACACATCTTGAAAGTCAGTTAACTGATGGAGACATCACTGGCGACTACAAGGTTATTCATTTACATGCTCTTACCTGGTTATAATCAGTGTTTGGAATAACGGCGTTTAAAAGAACGGCGTTACGTAACGGCGTTATTTTTTCAGTAACGGGGTAATCTAACTAATTACTTTTCCCGTCGTTACAACGCCGTTAACGTTACTGGTCGTTAAATGCGGTGCGTTACTATGTAATAAACTGTGTAATCCGAACGCACCAGCTGGCTCACACAGCTAGTCAGGAGGTGGGTTAATAACGAGGTAATTAGTGCTTGAAGTGGACCGGTGCGCTGCGCTCTCCATATCAGGTTCTCTGGAACAGCGTGGGCTCACCTGTTCCCGTTCGCCTGCCCGCTAAACTCTGTCGGCGGGAGAGGCGAGGGACAAGAGAAGCTTCGGGTGCCTTTCAGCCAGCGATTATGTTGGCAAAGGCAGAGTCATGTTTCTTGGTAGCCAATCAGAGCCAGTGTTTTTACACACATGCCAGCACACGCCCACACACACACACACACACACACACACACAACAGCTAAACAGAGATTCGATGAAGCAGCAGAGATTTTTTTTAACAGTAACGCAAATAGTTACTTTCCCTGGTAACGAGTTACTTTTATTACAGAGTAATTCAGTTACTAACTCAGTTACTTTTTGGAACAAGTAGTGAGTAACTATAACTGATTACTTTTTTCAAGTAACGTTCCCAACACTGGTTATAATAAATTAAACCCAACTCATAGCCAGCATCCAACATTCTTGATAAATTGAGAAAGTTCTTTATTAACACTAGGTCAGTTATTTTGTGTGTGCAGAATTTAACTGAAAAAATAACTGTAATTTCTTGAGTGTAAAAGGACTCTATTGATGTTTTTATGTTTACTGCTACAAGATTACACTGTTCTCAATTCACACTCAACAAGGTTTTCTTGCGATGGTGCTCCCAGAGACAAAAACAGAGAAAATACAATTGAGGTTCTGATTATTAAAGTCCCTTTTCCCCTTCCAAATGTTATTGTAACTGTTTTTGGTTTTTTTTTTACAAAATCTGATATTTGCCAAAATGTTTTCATTTTCTTAAATTCAACTTTCACCTGTTTCTTAATATCCAAATTTGTTTTTTTGTGTGCACACAAATATAATGATCTAGACTACACATCAAATAGAAAAGCTATAATTGTAAACAAATTACAGATCCCCTTTCATCTGTGCAGGTACTCCTGCTGTTCTCCTTTCTCCATCTTTCTGCCTGTCTCACCCTGTCACACGTTTTTTTATGCTGCTGGATAAAGTAAACATTTTTTAAAACCAAAGTCAACATGAACAGTGGTTATCCAGCATGCATTCAGACATACACCCCAAGGTTAGTCTACACTTGCCACAGAAATTCCCGACTCCTGCTTGAAACAGAAACACACTTCACAAAATATTGTAGAAAATACTCTTCATGGAAACTGCAAGATACTCACAGTGGTTTCCAGTCTGAGGTCACGAAGTAAATATGAGGGGTCACATGAGGATAAAAAAGATAAATAGTGTTAAAATGTGTGATTATTTTTCTAGGTTCTCTCTAGTTGAACTGCTCACTCCTTTATGAGACTGAAATTTGATTTGCCAAGACAGAAGGAGAGAGAGAGATTCAAGTTCCACATAGAAAAATAATGACAGCAATAATAACAGGATTAATGATAATAATCGCAGTGTCTAGCAGGAAACATGGGGGCAGTTGGTGGTAACAGAAGAAAAAGAGCGAGAAGTGGAAACGCAGAACTACAGGAGAGGGAAGAGGTTGATTTAGTGCATTAATGGGATAAGAATGCATACATATGAAGGGGGAGAAGATTAGAGAAGAGCTTGGTGCATCACAGGGAGTCTCCCGGCAGTCTAGGCCTGTAGCGGCATAAGTAAGGGATGGTTCAAGGCTCACCTGAGCCAGCCCTAACTATAAGCTTTATCAAAGAGGAAAGTCTTAAGCCTGCTCTTAAATGCAAAGAGTGTCTGCCTCCTGAACCCAAACTGGTAACTGATTCCACAGGAGAGATCAAGGACTGTTTATGGGTGTTATATTTTCACGCTATTTGCCTCATTGTCAATGTGCTTTTCAGGAGTCGGGACAGAAAGGGACTCTCAACAATATTTTGTACTTGAATCTTAGTTTTACGGTTTGCTTTTTTTCTTTAGGTACTCCAGTTTTCCACAACATACCATGCAGGTCAATAAACTGCTGTTAGGTGGGACTGCATGACTGTCTATGTTTGTTAGCATTAGGAGAGACCCGTGATCTGCTCTCTCCTTGCTTTTAGCTAGTACGGTCTATATGTGGTCCAGCCATCCGTGACTCTGATTCAGAGTAAATGTGTGAAGATTACAACTGAATGCATAAAAGGTGCAAAAAGGTAGCTCTGATCTGATCCAGATCAGTTTATCACACTGCATACTGAAGCTTTTTATGTGTATGCTGTGTGGTGGAAACTGTGAAATCACTGTAATACACAGGTAATATATGGATAACTTGTAATGGCATAATATTAAGTAAAACTGAATATTCATGCACACAGTCTTTTTTTACCTCTTGTTCTTTGCCATGCTCAGTAGGAAACACTGAGTAAAACATCCATGTGTGGTTTGTGAAGTCAGTTGACAGGAAAAAAGCACGACCACTCCTTTCCTTAAAATCTTGACCCTGGCATTATATTTCCGCAGTCCAGGAACATGTCAAGCCACCGAAACATTCTTGCTTTGGATACAGCTTAATGGAAGTAAAGTGGGCCTATCCACAGCTCCACTCTCTCTGAGTTGTTGTATCTACTGACTCTTGCCCAACCATGCAATTATGTAGATTCCACAGATTCTAACATAACTCATACTTTTTCTAAGACCACACAAAAATAAATAGTCTTGAAGTGCATATGTGGCATGATAGTTTAGGGCATTGTCTGACTGTAAATTAAACAATTCCGTCTGTAAGGTGGTTGCACTCGTGCATAAATATTCAACTGCTGTAAAATTAAAACTTGACAAATTCCACATATACCTTTAAATGTAAATCATCGAGCCCCTTCAGTGCCAAAACATATTTGGTCTGGCTAGTTTGGTGTGTAGCCCAGACTTCTGATGATTTATTACCGGAAAAGTAGACAAGAAACATGAGTTGAAAATGTTCACTAGTGGCTGTATGATGGGTATTATGGAAGGGCAATAACCTCTCCAACAATTAGAATCATAATCAGTTCCCTTTTAAAGCTAACCACCTGTGCAGTACACACTAGTCATGCTTCTATACTATTTTGTGGTCTTTTCAGTTAATTTTAAACATGAAAGACAAAAACATAAATAGCTTACCAGAGCAAACATCTTGTCAAGGCACATTTTGTTTCTTAGTCAAACAGCTGTGTTTACTGTTGGTGAAGTGAGAGAGAAAGTGAGGTCTATTTCTAAGCAGCGTACTCTGGTTTGATACACCACATGCAGATCGTCTACATTTCACTATAGGCAAGTTTGTTCCTACACGGCAGTGATAGTACTGTATGTTCTCTATGTTGAAACATTCATATTAGTGTCCCAAAAGAGCCAACATGCAGAAACATTATCTACTTTTATCCACTGACTCAGTGTCCATCACCCACAGGTCTTTAAAAGGACATTTTGAAGCTTGATGTTAGGTTTACTGCTTGTGGCCTGTTAGGGAAATAGGGGAGCTTGGGTGGAGCTGATGTGGGAGAGGGTTTGATGCCAGGAATTGAGGTCCTGGAACTTCATGAGATTTCTAGTTAATATCTGCTCCTGTTTCCGGGGACAAATACCACCGGGAACCCTGGATTTTTAGCATTTAGCAATTTTTTTAGTATGTGACACAGATTTGTTAACTTAAATCATTTGACACTGTGACAAAATCAGTCATAATCTAACATAATTTATTTTTTGGTTATTCACACTTTTAACAGACAAATCAGACAATCAAATATGAGATCAATGTGATTTCTTTCATCTCTAAGGCAGTCTATTTTGTAAACAAATTGTTATTACCACATAAAGTAATAAATACTGAAGAAAAACATCATTAAATATAATATTTTTTGCAGCTCTGTTAAAATCAATTTCAATTATGGCAAAAAAATCCTGGGAAAAGAGAAATATATTCCCAGAAAGTAATGATTTAAACACTTCAGGAAATCCTTCAATCCTAAAGTGGAATCATAGACTGTATATAAGAAGTGGACCTAGGGTCTGGGTCTGAAAATTGAAGTGCCTCTAACCTGCATTCTTTCTAAGCAGGGGTCAACGCCACTGGTCGAAAAAAGAAGTCCAATTGTGTCGAAGTATTTATTTACCGAAGGATTTATTACTTCAGTAAAGATTTTCCTAATGAGTTTGTGGTCTCAATTGCTAGTTTCAAGTCTTCTTCAATGCAGCATATTCATTTTGTAAATTATTCACAAACCAATGAGTGATGTCATGGTGCTTTCATCCACTTTTTATATAGTCTATGAGTGGGAAGAACAAGTGGCAGCTAAAGTGACTGAGAACGACTGAAACAGCTATGTTAACATGCAGCAAACACTCTTCAAGTGTATCTTTTTAATTGACTTATTTTAACACATTAGACTAAAGCCTAGATCCCACTACACAATTTTTATCCCAATCTGCCGCTCAGCAAGCTTGGCGACCATCAGGCTATGATCAGGGGTAAATCAGCGGTCGATCTGCAGTCGCCAGTCATTATGTGTGAACTACTCAATGACGCATCAAAACGGCTCCCCGACACATTTCTGATACATTGCCGACATTTGCCAGATAGCTAGCATGCCAAACATGAGGAGGAGTCAGCCGACTCGACATCCACATCCAGCCAATGAGAGCAGGCAGTTGGCAGAGCAGGCAACTGCTCTCCGCAAAACACTTTTTACTCACCTCCAGCTCTCTCTGTAGCACAGATGATCCCTGCTACCTGTGGGTGCTAATCCATTCTTTCACCCGTATTTTTAATCTTTGTAATTGGTATCTTTATAAAAACAACCAAAGGCTGTTTCATGTGTAGGTTCGTGTCATTTTCCGTTTCACATTTCACGTTTTCTTGACAAAACGTGGTTTGGAGACCAGCGTCAGGTGACAGAGTCCTTGTCCGCTTGCGTAGTGTGTGACCCCCTGTCATGATCAGTCAGCGACTTTAAGACTCCCGTCACAAGACGACAAGTTGTGTAGTGTGAACGCCACGGCCATCGGCTGATGCTGAAAATCGTGTAGTCTGCATGAGGCATAAGTCATTAGTGTTATTTATTGATATTAGCTTGTTGTGGGGGAAAAATATTTCAGAGACAATGGGACTCCCAGGAACTTCCAGCTTAAACTGCCATAGCCCTAGCTTCAGCCTTCAGTCTGCTAATCATAAACTTGCACAATAAACAGATTTTTAACAGAGGAGTTAAGACTATATTTTCTGAATGCTAATTATGCCAAGAGACAGTAGAGATATGTAGTTTAGGTCCCCCCCTCAGAGGAAGATCCTTATGGTATCTGTTAATGAAAGATCTGAATTCAGATTACTGTTTAGTCTGTACATGTCAGGCATGTCAGTATTACTACCTTTACTATTACTGCCAAACATCTGCAATATTTTTATTCTAAACATATCATTATACCAGACTGTTAGTCCGCTACATTTCTAAAGAAAATATTGTACTCTTTACTTCATTAAATGTATTATAATTATGTTGGAAATTAGAATTTAAATTGCATCAATATTTATATTAAGTAATAGAATATTGATTATTATAGCTGTTATTTAATAATTAATAAGAATTTAATTTGTGTTAAATTCATCTTCGGGCACCACTCGTGAAGTGAACCAATTAATTCATTTAGTCTAAGAAAATATACTAAACTATCATTATGGAACTCTGATTAATACTTAAGTACTATATCCAAAATGACCATTAGTAGCTAGTAGGTTTAAGGATTTGGAGTTCTACATAGAGGTTGTTGATGTATTCACTCTTATGCAGCATTAAATGATGCATGTATTTAATGATTTAATGCAAAAGCAAAGAGATGAAACCTAATTAAATGCACTAAAGAACAAAAGGTGTGTGTGAAAAGAAGACTCTGTGTGCGTGCGTGAGTGCGTGCGTACGTGCGTGCATGCGTACGTGTGTGTGTGCATGTCAGGTGCATGCCAAAATGAATGTGCGTCTGTTTCTTTGATCTGTAGCATATGTTCAGCATGCACAAGCAGGAACACACGAGTTGCAAACAAAGGAAAATACAGTTAAGTGTGAATTTTGTTTTCTCACCATGTGTGTGTTTGAGGCCAAATCAGAGGTTTATGTGTCTGATCTGTGTCGGATAATGGTGTGAAGTTAAAATTCGTTAGTTAGCATGCAAAGACTCAACGGAGCACGTTACCTACATCAATTTTAGCCATGAAAACGATCACAACAATAAACCTCAGTGAAAAACACAGTACATGTGCATTTCAAACCTAAAAAGCCCTGTGCTTAGTGCACTATTAAGCTATGTGAAGGTATATAATTCATTGGTATGCTACCATAGACTGTATATAAGAAATGGACGTAGTCATCGTGACGTCACCTGTTGGTTTGTGGACTGCCATTTTGAAGCCTCGTCTTTGGCCGATAGGGTGCCGCCATGTCGAGTTTTTGCAACCAGGAAGTGCCCGGGAGTGACGATATGGCAGAGCTAACGTCCATGTGCAGAGCTAGTTAGCTTGCTTAGCTAGGTGCAACTATAACGCATGTTAACTGTCATTTTAACAGGACTGATAACTTTGTCTAGCGAATAACAGTCTTAAAACTAAATATACTCACCAGAGAAAGTGACAACAGCCAACTCTTAATAAGCTTTTTCAATGGTGCTGTTAAATTTACACAGCTCCTGATTGACAGGATGCATGGTAACGACTTGTCAATCATAATCCTGCCCTGAAACATACTCTGCTTTATGGTCTATTTTAAACTAAATGGGACCATAATTTACTAAATGAACATCATTTTTATATTGAAGAAGACTTGAAACTAGCGACTGAGACCATAAACTCATCAGGAAAGTATTTACTGGATTAATTATTCAGCTGAGAAGTAGGGTCATTTTCCCATTATTTATAATGGAGCCAGACTTCTTTTTGCAACCATAAGAGTCGCCCCCTGCTGGATTTTCAATAGAATGCAGGTTTCAGGGACTTCCGCATCGGCTTCATATGTTGACGGGAAGCTTCCCGCTTTATGCTACTTGTTAGCTGGCGGTACAGCTAAGAGCAGCACGCGCTAGGAGACATAGCTGCTGTTATCAGTAGCTACAGTGAAGATGGGTCCCGGAGAAAAGAGAGAGAGAACAGAAAGGCAGCTGACCCTTTTATTGGCTTGATGATGTCACAGATCATTGTTGGGTAAGCTGGGTTCATGGACACAATTCACACCTACATGTCAAGACCCCATCCAAACTACTCAGTTTTTGTTTTAAAACAAATATGATCTCCGGCCACAGCAGTGTTTTAGCTGCGTATCAGAGTTGATCTGCGATATTAAAATGGCTGAAAAAGCACATCTAGTGGCCGTCCATGTACACTGGGCATTGCGTGCCCGGTGCAAACATGAAACAGATGGGGTATTACAGAAGATTTGGCGAAAGAATAAAGTAATACAGATGAAGAGTCACACCAGATTTTATTTTGCATGCACCAATAACAAGCTGGGACTGTTTTTGAAAATAACACAGGAGTTAAAAGTGACTGTGGCAGCGGAAAACAGACTGGCAGTAGTCGCAAAGTAAACGGCTACATGTGTTGTGTTATTTGTACAGTACAAAACATTTTAATTAATCTTCATCTTCTCCATCTTCACTAAAATGCTACACTTCATTTTAAAATGAAAACCGGGTTGGCAGCATTTTCAAACTTGTCCTTTGTAGGTCTTCGTTTTCGCCATTTTAGTCTGGATGGGAGGTTCAAATGTGGCAAAATGTGTCAGTTTTTAAATGAAAATGCAGTAGATTTGTGGATGGGGCCTGAGTGCAATGGCTCAAAGGTTGCAGGTAGGTCACACAAATGAACAAATTAATCTGTGAAGTCACCTTGGTCCCAACAACTATATTATATAGTTATAAATGACATTGCACATTATGGTTTTATGGACAAAATGTATGTAATAAATCAGTTTACAGAATATGACGCATTGCTGTAGATTAAATGCCCCAAAAGTATATGAAGTAGACAAAATATTACTCTACATCCCCCAGCTACAACATTAAAATGCAGCTTAAATGTTAATGAATCAGCAAAAGCAAAACAATCCAAAAATTATGTATATAACTGTGTTATTATAAACTGTACTATAATAATATACTACTTACAGAAGGGAATGTATAATGAGTACATCTTTATGACAATGCTTTTGTACTTTTACTTTAATAAGATTTAAAATATAATGCTATTCATATATTGTGGTTTTACTGCTTTAAAAGTAAAAGATCTGAATAATTCATCCAAAACTGACCAGACCTATTAAGTGTGGATTCTAAATTCATCAAATAAAAATGCAATATTATATTATTTGTCTTGCTTGTTTTACATTCAGTGTGCTTGCTCTTGGTGGGAATTGTTGGGCTTCTGTAAATAACTTCAGAGTATGGTCTAGACCTGCTCTTTATGAAAAGCGCTGTGAGATAACTGTTGTTGTGATTTGGCGCTATATAAATAAAATTGAAATTGAAATTGAAATTGTTGGATATTTGTAATGCAGAGGAACATGTGCATGTCAAATTTGGATGTGGAGAACTGCTGCCCGTTAATAGCTACCGCTCTCAAAAACAGCACCATTGCAGGTTTATGTCAAAATACAATGCACATGTCAGCCATCAGTTTGATACCTAGACCGACATTAGGAACGGAGACCACTGAAAGGTGACATACATCTCCTACCCTGTTAACTCAGTATCACTGTTGGCGCTTATAACCCCCAGCTGCTCCAGTGGAGCTGCTCAGTGGCCAACAGATCAGACTGTATTTGAGCTGAACAGCTTCCACTTGTCAGCGTTTGTGATAGTGTGAGTTTGGAGCAGGGCATTCCTTGAAATAAGCTTCATTGAATCTGAAGGTTTATTAGAAAAAAGGGCCAGTTTGTGTGGGTATGTGACCATGCAGATGAGTCACTCTTCTTGCATACCACATACTATATTGTTGTACAGTCAAGACTGCATACTGTGTTCTGAATGGACCTCTGGAATCTGTACTATATCAAAACCCACTTAAGGTAACGAGTAACCACAGTAACCACAAATCCCTTCATCCACCAAAGCAAAAGATGAATTTCAGGATAAACACTTCAGGATTTGTATTACACATTTTAACAAAAAGCAGACACAGTAGTGGCTGTGAGAGTGGTTCTCTGATTGAGTGAGTGAAAAGTCTCACCTTTAGAGAGAGAAAGGAGCTGTGTATGTCGATGAATAAAAAGCAGGGCTCTCCTACTTTATTCAGTCATCATAAAAAATAATAAAGGGGCATAATTAAATAATGCATCTGACGAAGATGCAAGAGGACGTATCCCATAGCGACAAATCTCAATCAGGTTATCAGAGAACTGGGGTAATAGCCATACAGTTCTTTCTGACCTTGGTCCTGTCGTGAGCTGGAGACATAACACATGCTATATTAAGCCAAAAGGTGCAGCCACAATAAAATATTTATCATCCATAGTTCACTGTTGTCATTCACACGGCAATACCAGTAATGTTGTCAAGGAGACCGGCAGAATTAGAACGCTGTGAACTTACAAGTTTCTATTGAATAAAAAATATAAAACCCTTGCATCACATACTGTACATACAGTTTAATAGCAGCAACATGTTAAATGTTTTATTTTATCATGATGTTATTTCAAACTGTTTACATCTAATCTAAAATGCATCTTGCATGTCTCATTAATAACAACACTTTCATTAACTTTAGATTGGAGACCTAACTTAGCTGTCAGGTGACAACGGAAAGCTCCAGTTTACTCAAAACTAGTCTAATTGGCTCGATGTTGGGTAGATTTGCTTTATCAAATATACACAACAGAAACATCAGATAGCTCTGACCATTTAACAGTTACAGTTGCGGCTGAAAATGACAACAGAAATAAACAAATTTGCCAATTTTACATATCTCCTCAATTCAAATTAGTTGTCAGAACAGCCCATGAATTTTACAGTGTATCCCCCTTAAAATCAGATCCCATGTCGGCCAGCAGTTATAATGCCAAGATACAAAATCTTTGTCAAAATGTTTAATTAAAATTATTTCATGCATTGCCTCTTCTTTCTCAGCGACTAATGCAGGTGCCATAAAAGCTCTGCTACTTTTCATATCTGTCAATACATTAATGAGGCACATTGGCCCCATTACACTCTAGGCAGCCTACCTCTCTGGGGAACAAGGGCAGCAGGGAGAGAGCAGGCCTGCCGATGATTGCTCTGTTTTCCACAGAGCATAGCTTCCCTTTAATCATCTCGCTTTTTCAAACTTCACTGTCGTAGCCTTGGGCAACTCATAAGCGCAAACTCGCCAGTGTTTCATCAATATTCTGTCATATTTTTCTTACTGTGGGATCATTGTGTGGTAAATTCTGCTCACCACGTACCATACTCCATAGTGCCTAACTGTGTAGATGCCATGGGACAGAGAAAATGGTTTGAGGCAGTTTTATGTAAAAAGGGCTACATTGGGGTTGTTTGTGAAATATGGAGCAATACAATTTACAAGAAGCCAGTTAAGGTTAGGTTCTTACAACACCTGTGCACTGACTTATGACTAATGAAGCATCACTTTAATCATGCTGTTACAAATGTCCGTAAAATCACAAGGGAGAGTTGCATTTGCATGAGTTTCAAAGTTAACTTTTTTTTTTAATGAATCTATGTTTTGAGATTATTTCTCAGTAGAGTGGTCAAACCTGATCAAATTAGCCTAAAAAGACCAAAGTCGTTAGTTTGTAATTGTGCAACACAATAACACAGCTTCTGCTATTTTTGGAACCAGCATTATTTCCTTTTTGTGTTTTTCAAGGTACACAGAGACTCACCGTCACATTAAATTAAAGGCATGATGAATTATTTCTCTTACAACAGCTATGAAGACTGTTGAAAGTTGAAAATAAAGTTATACCTCCAGGGTATCACAAAACTGTGCGATTATATTCAGTATTCAGCTTTCTCTGAAGAATGGAATAAAAATAAAATTTGACACTGTAGTCAGAGAGTGTGGTACCAAATCCAATATAATGTACTTGTGCAATTACATCAGCAAACTGTATACTATTTTTAAGGCACCAGTTTTTATGTATAACACTGATATGTGATAAATATTCATTACTTTTGTTTATTGCTTCAATAGTATCTGTATCCTTCCCTCAGTTTCTGTCAAATGTACGATTAAGATTGATCTCGCAGCATTTCTGCTATTGTTCAAAACCGTGGCTGCAAAATCAAAACAAATGCAAAATAATAGCTAGTTTTGAATAACAATAGAATTTCACTTTATGCCAAGTATCCATTCTCAGGAAGCAGCAGCAGTCACCAGGAGATATAAGAAAGATATATGCACTGCTCCGGCTGAGGCTTTGTTGAGATCCATGTTAAATCATGTTGTAGTATTCTGTTGTGGCAGATTTATGCTGGGACATAATCAGTTGTAATCAAGGGAAACAAGGAGGGCGGCTCCAGCTGAGAGTTGAAAAAAGTGCATTGGCCCCGCGGAATGATGCTAAAAATGGTTTTATCTTGAAAACATGGCATGCCGCCCGGCAGCGGAGAAGAGAAACCACTTCTGCACTGTCATATCAAACCGCTTTTCAGTTTGCAAGTGGTTGTGCTGTTTTCTAACCATCATTTGCTTTGGTGTATCATTCCCATCTGTGTGAGTACTGCTAGACAAACAGCTGGGCGATGTCTTTCTATTCTCATCTATTGTGGAGTCACAGAGGGGAAACAGATTTGCTTTGGTCCTCTGTTGATGGATATTGATTGGATGAAAAAGCCCACATCTAAACGCACTCTCATAGTTACCTGCTCTAAGCAACACCAGCAGTCACCTTTGAGGTGAATGTTTCCAGACAAGGACAAAAGAGACTTGACAAAGGGGTGACAACCACTACCAAAAGCATTATCACAGAGGTCATTTACTTGGTTTGCTTTGGGCTAGCCAATATTATTTCTACTCTACTGATTTTTTAATGTGCTAAAATGCTTTAGAGCCAGATGGCAGGTCTTGGTTGAGAGAATTTGCTGTTTATGGGTAGCCCTGCACCAATGAGGAGGGCTTTATGACGTGTTAGACACCAGATTAAATAGCCCTGTCCAGGGACTTACACCCATAGGGCCTCAGCACCCTGATACTCGACACTCTGGCAGTTGATCTTTTGGCTACATTACCACATAGTGCACCCAGACATAGAGAGCAGCATGTATTAGTTTTTTAGGATTGGCTCTATCAACAATATAACTTGATCAAGAATGTGATGAAGAGGCAGAGTTATTCTTACTGCGGCCTTCCTCCTTGTGAGAAACTATTCGGTCTGTCCTCAAAGTGGTCACTGGTCAGGGAGAGACTTATGGCATGGCCAAGGTCTTGGTATGAGCAGAACCGACTCCCTGACCCCTGTAATTGAGATGCAGGAAGAAAACTGCATTCGTATCAAATGAAAAACTATTTTAACGCAGACAGGAGGAGCAGTTGCCAGGGAAAATAAGTTGATCGAGGAGTTGTCTGTCCCTTGTGGTTAAGTGGCGAGACCTGCTGCCGAGTCTATGATTAGATTGAACATGCACTAATTTAGCTCAGACTTGCTGCAGAGGGATGTGCTCTGTGTCAAGCGGCGACGACATCCCCAGATAGAGGCTTGAAAAAAGGGCTAGCTGTTAATTTAACAAGATAGAGGTGTTTTAACTAGCATGAAACAGAATGCCTGACAAGCTGCTTGTTTGTGAGCAAGAGAAAGAGATTTACCAGCTCACAGAACAGCTAGGGAGACACTGAGCACTGTAGGTCAGCTTTGACAGCGCTGTGAGCGTGATGTGTTTTGAGAGTAAAAGTTAGAGAGATAGTCTGGCCACACATTTCTTTTTTTTTTCTTTTTTTAGTGAAAGGCAGATTGCACGTCCGTGCATCGTCCCACAGCCAGATAAGAGCTTAACCCCTTGTCATTGTGTTGTTGCCAGGACTGCAGCTTCAAAGCCAATGACACATCAGCTTTTTGATCTGAGAATAGGCAAGGGCATCTGAAAACCGCTGGTCAAAGTACAGTTCACTCACATTTCTGTGCTGAACTGAAAGGTGGCACACAGCTGACACCCTGTTGACGTGCTAACAGAAAAACTCATGACCTGCCAGTGTGCGCACTGAGCTGCATGCACACAAAAACAAGCCTGATGATAAATATTATAAGAAACACTTGGAGTATGTGTAAACAGAGACTTTAAGCCTGCTAACACCATTATCTCATTGACTCATGCTGTTGTTTTTGGAAATAATTATTCTCTGTAAACATTTCCTCATGTTTGTCCATTCAAGCTATCGAATTACCTTTTACAGTGAGTAAACGTTGCACTGTACATCCAGTATGTTTGGAGGAATTTTATCTGTGGTGAAAAAAATCACTTCTAAATGTGTGGTTATGTTTGGATAATGGCATGTTAAGCTGTTTACCGCTAAATGGATCTTCTGTATTAGTTTAGCTGTTTGGTAAACTTCCTTTTTTCCTGTTCCTGAGAGACAGAGAGAAGAGAGGAAGAGAGCGAGAAAATTACATTTATGATCTAATTGATTATTAAATTATTAAGAGATGAATCATATATTAAGGGGCAGAAAAATTAAGAGCAATTACAATCATGCTCTACTGCTCATTTCCGCAATGGTATTCAAGACATTTCAAATGAAAACGTGGAGAAAAGGTGGAAGAGGACAGATGCTACAGAGCCCAGAGAGGACTGAGAATTCACTGTTATATCACAGTTGAGAGAGAGACCAGGGGCTTTATTCACAAAGCTCCTCAGGATAGGAGTCTGGCCTAAGATCACGGGTCAACTAGCCCTGAAACCTTCACTTTCACTTAGGACGGTAGTAACAGAGAGAAAGACCAAACAGAAGAGACCACAGCTATAGTGAGGGGGGCAGAGAGAGAAACACAATATGTGTAATATATGGTTCATGACAGGTATGCACGGAGACAGAGGGCAAAAGAGAAAAAATATGTCTGAGAAGCAGCAAAACTACACCTTGCTGTAGCTTTACATCCTCATGGTTTGAATTGATGCTTAATCATGAATTATTGCTCTCCTTGTTGTCCTTCTAAAGGATACAACATGTCAGCAAGCTGCACTCTTGCACTGTAATGTTCCTTCATTACCATAAGCACACACAGCGCCCTGAAGCCGTAAATACTCACGAAATAAGCAAATGTGTATTAATCCACTGCTGAAAATAGTTCCCCACAGAATTTGTACTTCTGTTTGAGTAATATTTGTTAAAACAACTACAGTTCCTAGCTGTTTAAGGAAATTACTGAACGTTTTTTGACAATGTAACTTTTTTTTTGTGAGCTTTGAACTGAGTCCCACAGATGGGGTCAGAAATAGGGATGTCCAGATCCGATCACAAGATCGGAAATCGGGCCCGATCACGTTGTTTCAGACTCGATCGGAATCGGACGTTACCTCCCGATCAGGACTCGGACATAAATGTGTATATATAGATGTGCTTTGCAAACACTGTGGCACTTTTATTTTTGTGTTTTTTTACATGCCTGCCAGGTATTTTGAGGTGCTACTTGTTTTTATCTTAGACTTTTTTTAGATTTACTGTTGCACTAGTCCAAAAGTCCAAAAGTAACTTATTACTGACTTATTATTGTTATTACGTGATTGTTCAAGCTACCTCACAGAAGTGTGTTTGTTAACAGAGTTTTTGAATGTTAAAATAAGGTGAATCCTTGATCTGTTTTTTCACTGTTCTTTATTCTTTTTTTAAGTATTATAGAAGTATCAGATCGGGACTCGGTATTGGTAGATACTCAAAATCAAATGACTCGGACTCGGGGGCAAAAAAACCTGATCGGGACATCCCTAGTTAGAAAGTCAGAAAGTATTGGAAGAGAGACTAAAGTGCGAGTTTGGTCTTCTGTTGACAAGTCCAGGTTTCAAAGGTCTGTTCAGTAAATTGTGCAAAGCGTAAGCTGAAACAACTTTACATTTTCTTCATTTGTTTTTAATCCCTAATGTGATTATCTAACATTACCACTGTAATATAAATTATATGAACACAAATTTATACAGCTGTTAATTCTAAAATTGCATATCCAATTACTTTTGACTTTCTTAAGGGCCTGAATAGAAAATCTTCATAGTCCTCAATGTCAAGCAGAAAATTCTATTACAGTTCTTTCCTAAAACACATGCATTTTCACAAAACTGGTGGGAACTTGATACATCATGCCTGAAAGAAACATAGAATATAGATGATGTGATGCACAAAACAAAAAGAGAACAAGGCTATGTAAAGCCCTGTAGGATGTGCCTTCCTCAGAAAGACAGTAAGTATAGGCTGGTGTGTCAACAGATAATGAATGACAATATAGTAAAATACCATTGTATTAATATAACCACATTGCCTACAGTTACGATACAATTAAAATGTCCTTGTAGCTGCATTATAGTGTGAAATAAACAATTTATTATATGTTTTTATAATGCTCATAAGTGCTTATAAAGAGATTTTTCAGATTGTCTAATGGGCTTTTAAATGGTCTATTTAGCTGAAGATAATTTTATTAACCTATAAAGGAACACTAAATCCTTCAGTTTATCTCAAAAAAATCTAAATGACCAGATTTAGTGATAGATGTTTTTTATTGGATGAGAAGCATGTCCATGTGCTATATGTGAGTGGCAATTTTTCTGTGTGTGGGAGTAAAAGAAAGCAAAGTCCTTCATTGATCTATTATTTAAAACATTCTCTGTCAGTTAAGAGAAACATTTGTGCAGTTAATGCATATAGAGAGTGTGATTTTTCCATGATAATGAAAATGATCATGGCTTGCACACAAAGTGAACAAATGTTTTTGTCAAATGACTTGTCAGCCTTTATTGCACTTCTATATCACACACTAATAGCACCTTTAATGCCAACAGGAATTGAAATAGCTATCACACGATCATGATTATAGTGATCTGTTAGGATGTCACTAAAAACAAACACAATGTAATTTCCTGATGTGAGGCAAGGGGGTGTGTTTTGTCTGTGATTTTTAATGAGAATATCAACCCTGTCAGTAATAGGCAGCTGCATTTTCCTGTTTATACTGTAGATTTTTGTGTGCAATTTGTGTGCCTCCTGCTTAAATCTGTTTCCATGGCAAGTACAGGCTATATGTTAGACCACATGGAGATACAAGTGAGCATGAAGTTGAATGTGAAAGAAACATCATTAGGAAACATAATTGAATTCAATTTGAAATGTGTTTTCCCCCTTTCATTTCCTCTCTGTATTTTCTTTCTGGTGGCTTTCATGTCTCCATATCTCGAAGACATAGTGCCATCTAGTGTGCACTGCGTACAGTTGCATGCCAGGGGCTGCTTGTTGCAGTGGTATTATTTATTCATGGGCAATGCGCAATGAAGTGAGAGCCAGACTTTTCTCAGAGGCATGTTTAAAAAGGCTCAACCTTTCCTCTTCTGTTTCTTCTTTAAGCATCAGACATTTGAGGTATTTTAAGTTCATCCTCAATGTACTTTGATTTTGTTCCCAGTTGATTCCTTTTAGTTACAGTATCTCTCTCAAAAGCAAACTTTATGTAACTGCTAAATTGTGTTTTTAGTGGTTTGTTGAAATAGGAAACATTGCACATTCAGTCACTCTCTATAATGGATATATGGCTGAGTACAGTTTTGTCTGAGAATACTGCATATGTATTGAGAAATAAGCATTAGGATAAGCTCAGCATATTGAATAAGTTTTTTTTACTTTCAGCTACATGAATCATACCAACACCATATTTAGTGGAGGTGCTAATTAAATATTTAGATCACTAATGTCAGTATGTCATTCCCAGTTTAATTCCCGGTTTTTTACAGGCCTGTTTTTGCCAGCAGATACTGAGAAAAACTGTGAATCTCTCACTTGTTAAACTAAACTTAATGTGTGAGGTTTAGTCAAACATTGCCAGTCAATCTCTTTGCATTGAGTGCAGCCTTGACCCTCTGGGCAGTATCAGAGCTGCTGAAGTGCTTTGGCATCAGTGTGACAGGATTAACACATCAAAAGCAGAGTCGGGGCCTACAGCAGCGTCACACAGTCAGTACAGCACCTTTCATGTTCTGCTCAGGTTCACTACAATTTCACATAAGCCAACAGCAAGTCAGACGGAAAAAAGATAATGGGGCCAACCTGCTGCTATCAGGCTTTCCCTCAGCTTCAGTGAAATATGTCAAATTCTGTGTTTGATGAAAGATTGTAGTTCAACAGGCTCAAGTCAGGAAACGATATCTGACTGTGTCACATGGCTGGGATGCAAAGGAGCATTTAAGTCTGACATTGAAGCTGAAATTATTGCTGCAAGCCTGTATGGTCTTACTTTTCATGATGCAAACATTCGATAGTCAACATGGAAAGAAAATTAAACCGAAATAATTTTTTGGAAGTCAGAGAGTTAAAGTGTCTGAGGGTTAAATGCCAAAATGTATAACGTCTTTGACAAGATGTGGTAATAAGTGAAGGCGCTGCAGATTTATAACAAGTTTACAAATGAGATATGAGAGTTTAGAAAAAGATTAAAGCTCAGTTTGGACACATAGTAGTCCACCTTTTACAGGGTCATATGGTAATTAGTAATATTGTTGTAAGGCTTTAAGGGGTACAGCATAAATAAAGGAATGGGGCTGTGTGGGAGGGTTGTCATCAACATTTAAAAGAAAAGGCATTGGTTACACTCTGCTGTCTTTTTATTTCATTTTCTTCCTTGGGAGAGATTCCAAATCAGTTGCACATCAATTACATAAAGCAATCTTTCAGTTTTAGATGACATCTTTTTTTCAGCACCCATATTTCCTCCATTATGTACTATATATATATAGCCCCCCATTTAACAACCCCTGTCTCTGCTTAGGTGGTTGACATAAAAGAGAAACTGAAGCTGTCAAAGAAATTTTGGTCCAACCTGCCGGAGGCAATGTGCATGGAGGACAGAGTGACCGCTGGAAATGCCAGTGATGAGGAGTGCTGGAATGGACACACCAAGGGCAGGTAAGTGCGCCAGAGCCCTGGGCTAATGCAGGCTAATACAAAAGGTTACTTATAAGTCCAAAGTCTGTTCAGCTTGACTAATGTTAATCAGTCTGATCCGAGAATTAAGGACCAGATTTTATACTTTCATTGTCTCAAACTCAAACTGTGCAAGACCTTGGCATATTTTGACTGTGATTGGTCAACTAAACAAATGGAAAGTGGTGTTTTAAATACTCAAGAGTTGATCATTCTGGTTTGGATTCAGCCTTTACTCGGCAAGGCAACTTTATTTGTATAGCACATATCATACACTGGGGAAATTGTTTAAAGAAAAAAAAATACAATAAAAGTAAAACCATTTACAATTAGAGTTCATAACTAAGTGCTAAAGTACGGACTGGATACACAAGGTTAAAACATAAATTGCGGAGTGAATTTAAAAAATCATAAGTATGTTAAAAACACATTTACAAGAAAACAAGGAAATATGAATAAATACATATTGCAAAACATTTTAATCCCTGATTTAAAGGATTGTAATGCGGATGCAGATTTTCCGGAAGTTTATTCCAGGCATGACGGCATAAAAGTAAAAGCTGATTCTCTATTTTTTGTTCTGACCCTGAGGAACAGTAAGCAGACCAGCACCTGAATACCTGAGAGGTCTGGTAGGTTCATATCATTGCAAGAGATCACACATGTAGTTTGATCTTAATCCATGCAGTGTTTTATAAACAAGCAACAAAATTTAAAACTCACTTCTGTGGCATGCTGGCAGCCAACACAGAAATCTCAGTACTGGTGTGACTTAGTCCATTTCCTTAGTCCTGGTTAGAGCCTCGGCAGCAGCATTCTTGATTAGCTGCCGTTGTCTAAAAGCTTTATTAGAGAGACCTGTAAAGACACTATTACATAGTCAAGCCCAAGTTTTTCAAGCCCCCGTTATTGAGATATTTTTTATGGTGATAATAGGCAGATTTAGTAATTGCCTTGATGCGTTTGTTTAGGTTTAGGTCAGATTCCATAAGGATTCAAGGTGAACATTCACTTTAAGTCTCACCTCTTTGGCACCAAAAAAAATGATATTTATTGCTATTTCAGTTTTATCTTTATAATTGGTTTTGATGCTTTGTTGATGCCCACAGCCAGGGCTGAGGTCACAGTTAATTCAATGATTGTGCTGCTTTTATTCATAACATGAATTATATGATCAAAAGATGTTCAACTTTCATATTTTAAATTATTTGAATAACCCTTATAATTTAATCCTGGACGTGGAAGCTCACTGTGT
This sequence comes from Lepomis macrochirus, assembly GCA_024633595.2. Taxonomy (NCBI): domain Eukaryota; kingdom Metazoa; phylum Chordata; class Actinopteri; order Centrarchiformes; family Centrarchidae; genus Lepomis; species Lepomis macrochirus. Next base: position 16,085,456 of record JALXJV020000016.1, on the reverse strand, counting down.
GACCAAACAGAAAAGAACATCACCAGTGAAATCAGTCAAGGGGGGCAGATGTTAGTGAATGACATGGGCTCATGGGAAACAACCGCTTTTGTGTGAGGAGATTTGTGGTATGCCCTCACATGATGGCCTGCTGCAACAGGAATGCAGGCAGATAACACGTTTTCCCTCGAGAAATAGCTCACAAGCACAGTATGTCAGAAGGCTACCCAACATGATTAGGTCACATTTGGCCAACACTGTTATTACCTCAAAGAGCAATTCTCAGCATGACACTTAATTTCACCCTAAGCCTTTCTCTGGCATTGGTCATCGACTCAGGACTTCTGATCATAAAAATTCTTTGTCTAGAGTCACAAATATTATTTTTCTATTCACTAACAAGCACTCGCTGGATTCCTTGTCGTTTTAACAAGCATCTTGTCAAGTTTATTTTATTTGTTGTATTTTTTTAACCTAAAAGGTACTTCCCTGAAGTTCAAAAGGATGGACTGACCAACCAGGTGAATAACCCTGAAGTGGGTGTGGACATCACCCGTCCAGACACCTTCATCCGCCAGCAGATCATGGCTCTGAGGGTGATGACCAACAAGTTGAAAAATGCCTACAACGGCAACGACATCTACTTTCAAGACTCAAGTAAGCAATTAGCTGCATTTCCCATGCACACGTGTGACAACATGCAACAGATTTTCTTAAGGCAGGAATTGCATTTTTAGTTTGCCCTCCACGCCCTTTCTTTTTGGCCTAATATCTTATTTTATTTATTATCATTTAATGGAACTCGCTTGATGAGCAGGAACAGCTAAATGGCGGTTTATTTCAAAATCTATTTTATTTAGCATTTTTATATGCAGTATAGTAATCGTGCTACTAAAATAGAACTCAGAAAGACTGACTGACATGTGATGTGCATTGTTTTTGGAAATATGACTCAAGATACCGAAGATACAGAAGATCCAGAAGCGTATGATTCAACTGTTCCCCAGGGTCTAGTTTTAATAAAGCAAACAAAAATTTCATAGTATTCATTCACAGTACTTGATATTTAAAAGAAATGCAATACATCTATGTATTGCAAGTATTGTGATAGTATATAATCAATAGAAAAGCATATAGTTGCAGCCCTAGCAGATACAGAGTAATATTACCATTCATTTGGAATTTGTGTCTACTTGATGAACGTAAGTTCAATATTTACTCTCCTTTTAGCTCTGTTCTGGGTCTCCACCAACTCTTGGGGAAAATATTAGACTCATTTCTCCACTATGTTAACCAGCTAGTTGCTAGCTTTGTCTACCACTTGGTGCTGGGCAGGAAGTGTACAGTGGGTTAATCAGAGCTGTGTCTCAAAACAATGCTGATGAGAGTGGTGAGAATGAACCACAACAGATAAGTAGCTCCACAGAGCTGTGGGGAACTGTAGACTCAAGTGATAATTATCTGTAGGTTCATCACTGTGTACGACACCTTTCAAGAACAAATGATCCACTGTGAATATACAAAATGGTAAATATAGCACCTGTAGCTTTAATGTGAAAAATGTTGCATTTGTAGCTTCAAAGCAACAGTTGACTGTATGACCTGGTATAATTTTTGACTAATGTAACATTTTCAGAGATGTGTTCAGACTGGCTTGTGTTTTGTTATGGTGTTGCAGGCGATGAAGGCAGTGGCTCAGGCAGTGGCAGTGGCTGCACAGAGATCTGCCCCACAGAAATGGACAGTGCTGCCACTGAAGCCCCAGTGGTGGAAGCTGACCGGAGCGGGCCTGTGCATGACTCTGCCCAACTCTGTGCACCCTCTGTAGTTCTGCCAACCATGCTGGCCCTCTCAGCCCTGGCACTCCACCGACAGTGGAGATAATGCTGGAGGAACCGGCTAAACATGGACAGCAGGGGTTTTTTTTGTTGTTGCAGTTTTTGTATTCAGGCAGTTTTGGAGCTACAGTCAAGCAGACAGTATTCAGGCTGCCAGCCTCAAGGCTAGAGGAGAAAAGGAGAGTGGTCATGCATCGTGATTTCCCACTTTCCCAAAGATCGTGCAGTGCCATCCTTAGACTTGATATTTTATGGCATCACTTCACCATCTAACACTGATGCCAACCCAACAAACTCTGCTTCAGAGATTTCTTGCACATATGGCAGGTATTAATGTAGGTCTCCATGTGGACAAATATAACATGCGCTTTGATTGTTTTGATTTTTTTAATGCAAAAATTGTTTATGTTGAAAAATGTTGAGAATGTGGTTATTTGATGCACCTAAGAGAGGCACGATAAGTTTAATATATGTTTAACATTATATTTTGAAACAAATACAAAGAATAATGACCTATATGACAAAAAAATGTGGTTTCTACCTAAATTTTTTATTAAATCCTTGTTCCATTGTCAGTCATGTATCACAAATAATTGATTTTTGATGAGAAGCGATTGTATTCATCACATATCTGTCATAAATCCGTGTTTTTTTATAGGTCAAATGCAGCCACTGAATTATTGCTTCATCTAATGTTTCTCAATAATTTCAACATTTGGCAACAGTGTAGGTTACGTTGGGTTGATCCTGGATCTGTTCTGCTCTTAGCCCTCCACTGAAACTGTCCAACAGCCACCTTGTGCTAAACCTCACATTTTGTTAAAAGGGGTAAGACTGACCTTTTTATATACTCATTTGCCTTGCAACAAATGTATTATCTGCAAAATATTCTTATATTATGCTGGTTTCTCAGGCTTAGCTCCAGGAGTAGACAGTCTGGAGCAATTATTGACACGGAGAAGGTGTACCAGTAATGCCGCCACAGTTGGTGGTTCTGTAGTGTTGTGGGGTGCATGTCCTGGTTTGTAATCAATTAATTAACATCAGAGAGAGCTAAACAAATTCTAATCTTTATTAATAAATAATGATTGATCAATAATTTATTTCAGTTTGGGTTTTTTTTTTAATCAGTAGGGGTTTATTTCTCCATTAAGTGAGTTGTTGCCCAGTGTGTTTCCATCCAACCACTAGCATTAGTAACTTCCTTGCAAAGCTAATTAAACAGATGCATGAAACTGTTTTTAAAAAATATTTAAAACATTCTTTGGTATATTCTACCGCTGTTATTATCTTTGTCTGTATATGTGTAATTGGACATGCACATTGCAGCATGAAAGGCACACCCATTCAATACAGAATCACCATCAGACTTGTGCAGCTGTAATATTTAGATTCATTTACAGTCACTGGGGCTGAGGAAGTTTTCGTCTGCATCCTCAGAAAAGTCTGCAAGTATTTCCACAAATATTAAACATTTTTAGAAGTTCCATGAATTCTGGATTTGCATATATAGGAACAAAAAAAGCTGTGTTTGCCACTTCTGCATATTTGATTGAATAGCCAAAGCTTATCCTGTAACTGCTTTTACAGTGTGGATAGTCATTAAAATGTGTATTGCAGTGGTTAAAAAGCTTTAGACTGGAAGACAGTATTAAAAAAATCAAGTCAAATAGTGCTATTTCTGAAAATTTATAACCACAGTTATGTAAAAGCTGAAGAAGTAGCAAACATCACACAGTGGTTACTGGAAATGCAAAGAAAGGGTCCCTAAATTTATCTGTAAAGGTTGAATGGTTATGTCTGCAGCACAGACAGGCTTGAAGCCGACCACAGTCACCTGTGAAATGAGAATCTGTGGAGACTGGACAGGGCTGAATGCTTCAGTGAAGCTCCTCAGTAGAGCGTACTTACAGAGAATGTGAGAGGCCTGGCACTGCTGAGGGGGGCGGACAAAACCAGCCTGTATGTACGTCCACTGTTCTCTGAGAGCCTGCCAGCTCCATAACCACCAGGCCAGCTAAGCTTACATATCCACGGAATTAGCCAGTGGTATGCCCTCAGCAGTATATCAATGAATATTTGTTAAGCTTTTCATTATTGCATTTACATCAGTGTTTGCTGCCACATTGCTGGAACAAAAAAATAGAGAAAATATCATTCAATATCATCAAAAAGCATTCTTTATTATGAATATTGATGTTACAGGATGCCCTTTTTATATTTTGTATCATTGAACTTTTAATGGTAATATTTTTGCAAAAAAATATTGAAAATGGATGTCTGGTCTGACAAATAATCTGAAAAATACAATTAGTAGGAAACGCTGTAAGTCAACATTTTTTTTTACAATCAATGCATTATATATGAAGTCAAATCCTAATGAGGTGAAGTTTATTTTGAGTTTGAATCTAATTTCAAACTAAGAGGGGTGAAGAACTAGTTGAGCAAATATGCCTTATTTGTGTTTTGTTACTGTTCTTGAGAATAAATATTTATTAAAAAAACATTCCCATTTGATATGTATTTGTGGTGATTGTTTTAAAGAAACTGAGAAGGTACATAATAATAAAAGACAGCTATAGAAAGGGGGTCATGCTTCTGTAAGCTCACTAAAAAGAATGTTACCTAACCAGTTAAAGTATATACATTATCTACTAATTTTTTTCAGTGCATATTACATGACATATGATTGTTCATATCTTAGATTTCATATCTAAAAAGTAAAAGTGTAATTTGTTTAAACGATTCATATTTTCCTCTTGCCGGACAGTAAAGGTTACAGAACATTGGTGATTGGCAGCTCTGTCTCCATTAGGTATGTGTAAGTGTGATTCAGAATAACAGGTGAAATCTAGGCTTCCTCTGTGTACTTTCTATTTGTGAAGTCTGCTTTTATCAGAGGTTCAAAGCCTCTGTTTCTCCGCTGACGCAGGTAGAGCACAAAGATTAGGAGAAGCACCAGGAGACCGATGAAGACTCCTCCCAGAGTGGAGCCCAGCACAAACACAGCCGGCCCTCCATCTGCGTCTGCAAAGATGAAACACAGGTGGAGATATTCATAGACTATTTTATGATTCTGTAATATTCAGCTATTAACTGATACTTCAAAACAAACTTTCTAGACCAAAAAAAACAATAAAAAGCAATATGATTACAGTATTTAACGTATAAGACTTCAGTTTCTTTATACTTTGTAAGCTTTCTCATATATATTGAAAAAATTGACTTTATTGTTTGTCAATTACAGTTTGCAATCACTTATCAGTCTGTGCCAGAAATTACTGCATCTTTTCGAATTGTTTGAGCTACACTTGTAGTGTAGAATGAGATAACTTCTAAAGCTCGGCCAGGTGGAAGTTCATAAATTTAAAGGAATAGTTTGACATTTTATTCTACATATTAAACAAGGTGTTAATTTGGGAACTTCAGAGGCGCTAGAAGGCAGATTTTGTTACATTCAGACAGAGCCAAGTTAACTGTTTCTTGTCTTTTGCAAAGCTAAGCTAACAGGCTGCTGGCTGTAGCGTCACTGTAGAAATATCTCCAAGAGCGTCACTTTGTGTTGAAAAGTGATGGGAACGTAGGGGCTCAGATTAGGGGTGTGAAAAGACACTTAGCTCGCAAGACATCACAATATGCAATAAATGAGACAAAAACATCCTTAAACAATGCTTACATTTTTATCTTTAAACACTTATTTCCTGCATTCTGGTGAATGTTTCTGCACCAATTTATGGTGGAAATGTTTTTGTTTATGTAAAAGGAAATACAAAATTCCGATAGCACATGACATTTCAAACTATAGGGGAGACAGGGTATAGTTGTAACATGGAGAGAGTTGTAACAACACCAATTCCATCAATTAGAGATAAGATAGGATGTAGGTGATCATTTCAGTATTTACTTCCTGCCCAATCAGGCATGGTGGTTAAATGTACTGCTATATATACAGAAGTGCAATAACATGTGGTTTGTAAACACTTTAAACACATAACGTGCTTTTTACCAGCAGTATTCCCTTTACACAGTAGCAATAAAATATTTTTTGTACATCTCAACTTAAACATTAATGTAATCAAATCAAATATAAAACCAAAGTTATTTGCCACTGCCAGGGAATTACCTTTTATCTAGCTTGTTAAAACAAGTTACTATCAGAGTCCTGAGCCATCATAACAGCCACCTTCTGAGCAACAGGTTAACATATATAAATCTGTTTTCTTGTTGTTTTTTCTGAACAGGTATTAGCATAAACATTTTTCTTTATCAGGGAGCAGCATAGGCAGTCTATGTTCAGTAGCAAGTGTCCCTGTTAGAGTGAGGGGAAGTGCTCGCCTCACGCACATGCCTGCCCGCCCGCTGCCGAAGTTCATTTGTCTTGAAAGTTTTGTATGCGACGCACTGCCCAAATCATTGGAAGAGAGACTGATCCTCGCTGTTTGTTCCAGAATCTTTTACTCTTTACTAAAGAGGACATCAACAGGAGGGAATTTGCATGGCAGAGCCGCAAAACTAGATGAAGGCCTATCAGGTAAAGTTATGTAACCTATAATTTTAACTTTAAATAGGCTACAGCTGTTAAGCACACAGAAGCCATTGCCATGGTTACTATCCATAGAGGGTCTGCTCTTTCAAAGTAATAATAATTTTTAAAAATATGTTTTGGCGTTAATTAATTTATGCGTTAACATGATATGCGTTAGCGTGTCAAGCCCTAATTAAAATGTAGTTGCAACATGTGATGCATTTTTTCCTTTGTAATTACAAACCACTATACTAAAACAGCTAGCTAAACACTGGTAGACAGGGGTGGGGTGGGTTGTAACCTACAGTCTATGGTTGTAACTCTTCTTTAAAAAGTGCTACAACTATCCTCTATACATATCAGCATTCATTTGTCAGCACTGTACTTCACATTCACATGTTGTTTACATGTTGACGTGTGTATCAGCCTTCGATCCACACTCCATCTCTGCCGGTGGAGAGGGCAGAGAAGTATACAGGCAGCTTGTGGGAAATTCCAGTGTGCAAGAAAAAGTCCTGATACGCCAAAGAGTAAAATATAGAAGTGCTTGTACCGCACTGACTGTGATTCTGATAGAGAGAAGAACATAGATATATAGAATGCACACACATTGACACACACGGACACGCACCTCTTTTTTTTGTTAGACCTAAGGATGTACAAATCTGTTCTTTAATTAGGTACATTTTAGTAGTATTTATTAAGTATACTGTTAAGTAAGTTTATTCTATAGCTAAATTTACATACACATACTGTAGGCTACTATACTGCGTGCGAGTCATCAGATATAGTCTGTTACAGTAAGAGAGAAACATTGTTCTTTTATATCACTACCTGTTTTTGAAAGATATCATATAGTGTGACATCGATTTTTTCTTCTTTTGTCTTATTGTTACAACTTGTTAACATGATTGAATTGGCCATTTGTAGTGAACAAATGTGGGTACTTTGTATAAAAGTTTGAGAACTCTAGCTACAAAATTCAGAGAGTTATAGTTGTTGAAAAAAGTGTTATAATCACACCCAGTCTCCCCTATAAATGTAACGCAGTGCAGTCCTCAGGCATTCTGAGCTGCTTTCAGATCTGTTTCTCCTGTAGATCAACTTTTCTGCAATATCATTCCTGCTGCATCAACACATATATACACACGGTTTAGTCTTCTCTTATCTTTTGTCATGTTCAAAGGAAGAGAACGGATAACTTAGCCAAAAAGAAACTGTGTCAAAAAGTTGTCAGTTATTGACTGGTGCATGCACGTTTTTGGGTCATTTTACAATTGTTTTTTTGCTTAAGTTATTTTTTTGGACAATCCACATTTGTTTCTTCTATATTTTAATTACATTGCATGTTTTCTCATTGTGCAAATAAACCTTTCTAAAGGCATTTTCATTTGTTATATAACTAGCTATATTTCAGAAAGTTTTTTAACAACTTCTGCTTTAAAAAATCAGCATTTCAAAAAGTGGTATGGACATGTCCCCAGTATAAATGACATCTATGAATATATCGATCTTCTCATCTCATCAACTCCCTTTAAGAATGTGAATTTCCCAAAATGTCAAACTAGACTAATTCTTTAACACTTGCTCACCATCCAGGGCAACAGCATAGGAATATCCCAACTGCTCAGATGGAACATAGATCTCCTCATTAGTGATCGGAGGAAAGAAGGGAACCATGTTGTAATCCCTGTTGTGACCGATGGGGGCCATCTCATCTGGGAAGGTGGCATTGGATGGGCCAAACCTTCTCATCCACTCATCAAAAATGGCATCAGTGAAAGCGTGGAGCACCTGCCAGACAGGCAACCAGAAACACAGCACGATTTTAACGACAACATCTCTACCATGTCATTTCAGAGTAAACCTTAAAATCAGATTCTGACCAGAAAGATGGGGTCATTGGCCGCGGAGTGAGACAAAGCGCTGGTTCCATTGAGCAAGGAGTGTACAAGGTTATGAAGGTTATTGACTGATTCATCCAGTTCCCCATCTGGTTTTTCATACCCTTCAAGAGCATTTCTGTTACAGAGCACAAAGTCAGTTAAACAGTATTTTTGCAATTCCAATTAAAACTAAAGTTAAACTGGCATGTAAACAATTGCTTACCATATCAGCACGTATACATTTAACACTATTATTATTACTAAACAGTGGAGTTGTACCTAAAACTAAAGGAGGAGTTAGTGAAGTATGGAGGGCTGTCAAAGTCTCTGATTCCAAGACAGCTTCTGACGTCGTTCATGGTGGGCAGAGACATGTTACCTCTCTCCATTATCCCTCTCTGAATGGATCCCTCACTGGTGCCATTGCAAAGAGTCACCAGGCGATTGTAGTCATCCAAACTGGAAGAAAAAATTAAAATATTAGAATGTTTCACTGATTTCTACCATTCAAAACACATATTAATCTGCCCCACAATGTTAATTTCATTCTAATCCAACCAACAACTATTTAGTCTTTTTGTTCCCCTCTCATCAATATTTTGTGTTCACCTGTTACATACGACCCCCCATCTGGAGAATCTGGACTGGTTACTGATGAGGGACGGGTTATCTGGGTTTCGCCCCCCCAGCAGAGAGTCGGTGCACACATCACACTCACTTTGCCCTGTAGCAAAGTTCCAGTAAGGGATCGCAAAATTTTCATTGCCAGTCAGTCTCTGCAGGGTACACACATTTTATTGATAGTTAATTTTAAAAATGATTTTGGTCATCAACATGGGTTTTTGACATCAAATAGACATGTCCTGATTGTTACACTGTAACTGTGACTTCTTCAGTTTGGATCCTGTCTAGGATTTTATGTCCTCTATTTCTCTTCCAATTCTCTGCGTCTTAAAACTTCAAAATTCATTCAAGAATTATAAATATCTTGTGTTTCATCCATCAACATGTTTTCAGAAGATACCTGTAGCTCTCTTTCCAAGCTGAGGATGTGATACCTGTGCCAGGTGATGAATGCTGGTCCTTTGTGTGAGAAATCAATGGCTTTGAATGGACGACCGGGACCTTCAAGGAAACAAAGTGTTTAATGAGCTCATCTATTTGATCACAAGGCATTCTTGTGGACATTACACACTGTTATATGTAATAATATTAATACTAACCCAATCTGAATAAAACAAATTACTTCAGAATTCTCACCAAAAAAATGTATAATTAAATTATATAATTGCAGTCCACAATAAAAAAACATAAAAGCTAAAATAGCTAAATTTATGTTGCTAATGTTTTCTAATGCTTAAACACAATAACCCAGGGCTGTATTTTCAATTCTAATCAACTAAGATGCAGATAATTTTTAGGTTAAACACTGTAATTATAACTCTGAATATACCCCAAATGTATGTGGTCATTATTTGAAAATTTCTGAGACAATCACCAGAGCTAACTAATATATGGCGCTGCTATGTCAAGTTATCTGACCCTGCTCATTTACCAAGAAGAGTGTCTCGGACAGAGTAGTAATGTTGCCAGACAAAGAAGTCGTAGATGGTGATGTTGGCGAACTGGGGCTCATTTCCATTCGGTCCCAGTAGTCCCAGCCAGTGCTGAGTGGCAATGACATAGTCTGGGTGGTTGGTGGTCTTAGCCAGTTCCAGCACATTGAGGAACTCCTGGAGCTCTTCAGGGGTCAGGGAGTGGATGTTCTTTCGTACAACGGGGACTTTCCTCTGGTCGCAGTTTAGTCCGGTCCAGCCAAATTTACACTGACCACAGTCATACCCTGCAAAGTTACCTGCAACACAGAGAACTAAAAGTGTCAAATCATGCTGATTTTGACAAAGGTAAATGGTTTAGACTATAATACCTTTATAAATGAAGCATTGTGGATGAATGAAATTCACTAATGATTCTACACAGGGAGCATGCAAAAATCACATCATCATTTTCATGTGAAAATGTAATGTAAAAAATACCATTCCCACCAAAATTCTGACTAATGTCACAAGCGCAATATCTGTCAAAATAATCGCAATATGATTTTTTTTAATATAATTCAGCCCTATTCAACAAGAACCACTGAATGGCCTTGAGCGCCAAAACAGCATTTTAGTTGAACTGTACATGACTCACCAGTACATCTGCAAGTCTGATTGAAGAATTTCGTCGGCCACCTCTCTCTATCATCAACATTTCTCAGTCTGTAAGGTCCTCCCCAGGGTTTGTTGTCGACTTGAACAGCTGAGCAGCTTCCTCTCCCCGACAGAGAGCCGCACACATTGGCAGAATCTGAGCCCAAAGCGGGACAGCACTGCTTGGACAGGATCCCCTTGATTGTGCAGCACACACGAGGAAACTGAGCGTCTGCAGGCTCGGGCCAGAGTTGTAAACAAAGAAGAGCAAGACCCAGCACGTTCATCATATTTTGCCTGTTTGTTTCCCCCAGTCAGTGATGACAAATCAGTTTGTACATAAACTTTCAGCAGTTTACGGTTAATTAGTTCCCCCAGGGAAGTGTGGAATCTCAGTCTGCTATGGTCCCCAGTTGTGTATCTTCAAATTAGATTCAGCTATAGTTTTAACATCTGCGGAAACAACACTTGAAGCCAAATCATGTTGTGTTCCAGCTTGTTTCATGCATATTAAGAAAGTCTCTAATTTCTGTTCTTGCTTTAGTAGAGCTGCGGAGGATTAAGCCAACGGTCTTGTGATGATCACCTGACAACAGAGCTGTGAACAGTACGCATACCAAGAAACTGCCTGAAGGGATTATGGAGTGTTGAATAGCCACTTTGTACAAAAACTTGTGTCTGATTCATTACTTAGAGCAAATCTGACAAAAAGATAACGCAACAGGCTAATACTTCAACCACCTGCATAGACATTTATTCAAATACAAATAAATGATGTGTAAATAAATGATAAATGATGTTTTGATGTGTGAACAAATACCATAGGGATAACATGTTCTGATAACATGCTTTAAAGGCCCCCTCCAGTGTATTTTGACATTTCTATGATATTTCATATTTTTCTGAGTCACTTCCTTACAATGTTGATTACCCACATAGTTCGCCAAATATTTTTTGACAAATAGCTTAATTTTGTGCTCAAAGTTGCAAAAGTTGCTTAGTTGTTAAAACGGGGTGGTGACGTATGACTTTAGTAATGCTGCGTTCCCGGCGACTCGGAACTGGGATATTTCCGACCTCCAACTAGGAAAAGTACCCCGGAACGCCACTTGAAGTCGGATTTCCTACTTGTGAACTCGGAGAAAGAATTTGTACCCCGACTTCACGAGTAGCAGCTGAATGACGTCAGAAAACAATGTCAGCGCCCATGGAAGCACACTTTGTAAATGGTAAACCATAAACTAAACGGCAACAAAACGTGTATTTGAATTAAAATAATAAATACGATCATGCAGTAAAACTTGTTCTGCATGTATATTGATGTAGAAATATGTTTTACACATACGGTAGCTGGCTACAGTAAAGAATCTCATAAAGTCATCTTTTCTGCATAAAAGTTATTGTTAAAAATGCCAAAACATTAGGAAGTGTAACGGACAACATTGACTTACTTCAGGGCTACCAACTTGGGGTACACATAACTAGTAACGTATGGACTATTTATTTCAGTTGTTGCAGTTAAACTGCCATCCTTTTAATTAACACCTAAGCACTGCTGAGGGTGCAACTGTGTGTTCACTTTGTCATGGTCACCCATGATTTTCGTTCACTTTCGGCGTCATGCACCACCATGCACCTGGAACGCTTTGATGTCGGAAGTCGGAAGTTTCAACTGGGAAATATCCCAGTTACGACCAGTCTCGAACGCGCCATTAATTCCATAAGTCATACGTCATTCTCCAAGCTTGCGCAGGCGCACTCTCATGCCTCCGTAAAAACTGTCAGGCCTCGTTCAGAGCATCAAATCGATAAACATCGTTGTGAACTAACCAATTTATCGTCCTTCACAAAAACGCATCGCACTTTCACCTGCCACCGTCTTGTATACAGTCTGTAACATGCATTTTACCGACGGCCGTTTTACCAGTGCATCGGCGGAGACACCCCCCACCTCCGCGGTAAAGTATGTGCACCATACAATGTAGCGGGAGTTATCGTGTGCAGCTTATGACAGGACCATCGACTGTGTGATTGAGAACAGCTGATACGCGCACATTAGTTTCTATCATGACTAAATAACAGCTGCTCCTGCCAGACAGTAAAGTGGACTAAACTTCTCTTGTGTAGTGATGTTAACGCAGCATGTCGTTAGTGAACACTCGCCGGTCATTGTTTGGTTGTCATGGTAATGTTACGTCCGACTATTAACCACACCCCCATTCTGTGTTTGAGAAAGAACGGTCGCCAAAAACGTCCGTTAAAACTGGCTGGAGGGGGACTTTAAATAGAAACATTGTCTCAAAACAAATTAATTGATTTGTTGCATTCTCAGCTATCATAATTAAAGAACTGGGCCCGTATTCATAAAGAATCTTAAGGCAAAGAGTAGCTCCTAGTGACGAAATTCTAAGAAAATTCTTAGAAATGTGGGCGTTTACTCTTAAAATTAAAGAAAAAATCCTAATAAAGAAAACAGTAATTCATAAAGCATCTTAACCCTTAAAAGAGCTCTTAAGGTGAGAATTGTTAGCAGCACGGACGAGGACTTTTAAGAGGCTTAAGAGTTTCTTTAGTAGAGGAGAAAATGGCAGAAAGACGAAGAGAGGGAAGAAATGTGTTGCAGACAACGGATGACAGTGAGTTAATCAGACGCTATAGATTAGATCGTGCAGGGATCACGACTGAGATTATTAAAGACGAGCTAACATCTCCTACACAGCGCAGGAATGCCATAGCGCCAGAAATGAAAGTAATCACTACATTACGATATTTGACAACTGGGAAAATGCAACAATGCAGCAGTGATAATTTGGGTCTTTCACAACCTTCTGTTAGCGGAGTGATCACACAAACAATTACAGCACTTTCAGAACATCTTATTGGTCGCAGTTAATTTCGTTTCCACTGGACATTCCCACCTTGCAGGCTCAAAAACTGCATTTATGAATATAGCAGGCTTTCCTGGTGCGCACAAGCAGGGGGAATGGCCCGTTAATAGTTTGTGCTATTAGCTCCCACGTCTGCTTCTCGCCCTGTGCTGTGACAACCGGCCCGAATTTTCCTTTACGAATGGGCTTGTGTTCATCCACTAAATGGGTTAACAGTAAACACTGTTCGTCTGTCCAGTTGGGCTTTCTTGCCCTTCTTGGTTTTGATTCCATGTTTGATGCATTAAAACTAACATTCAAACCACCACTTAAATAGACATGCCAGCAATCAGCGTAATTGCAAAGAGTGGAACAATTTTAATCATTACAAGCCAATCAAACACCTTGTAGGAAATTAACAGCATGGTAAATAAAAAACAGGATTTATACACACATAATGTGTGTGTGTGAGAGAGAGAGAGAGAACGGTGAAGGTTTAGAATAGAACCTATACTTAAAATCACTCTTTTTTTCCTTCTTGGACAACCAACCAGTCTTCAAAAGATTGTGTCATACATGGCAACGGGGTCAACCCCGCCTCCTCACTAAGATAAAAGTTTTTGTTTTTTCCTTGCTCAGAGTTGCTCTCAGAACAGTCCTTGATCGCTCTTAAGCTAAACCTCTAACTAAAAAACTAAAAAGTCTTTTAGCTAATTTCTGTAATTTAGCTAAAATTAAGAGTTTTCTGAGAGGATTCTTAGAATCTTTATGAATATGGGCCCTGAACTGAACTTAAATAACTGAAAATCTGTTTTCAAGTCAGGATAGGTAGATCTACTATGTAAATCTTAATGGGGGATTAATCCCTTTAATCCAACCACAAGTTACAGTTTTCAGAATTGTTTGGAGCTATTGTTGCAGATTTATAGCAGCTTTAAGCTCCATTAATCAAACTTTTCATTTCAGGTCTGGGATGACACAGCTGTGCATGTGAGGTGGAAAAAAGCAGCTGTAGGAATTGCAGGACTTGATGGTTCTATTTTCAAAGAACAGCATGTTCTAATCTTCACATACCTACACTGGTTTATGCAGTGGTGAAGAGGAGCAGTTCATTTACTCAAGTGCTGTACTTAAGTACAATTTTGAGGAACTAAAATAAATATCTGTACTACTTACACATTATACATTGAATAAAGTCATATATAATATCAGTCAGAAAGGACATTAGAACCAATAATTTTGCTTTGATACTTTAAACATTTTTTGCTGATAATATTTCTGTACTTTTAGTAGGGTTTAGAATGCAGGACTTTTACTTGTTTGGAGTATTTTAGGCTAAATTGTTGTGTTGGTACTTTTACAAAAGTAAAATAATAATAGTATATACTATATAAATCAAGTCTAAAAAACAGAATTCTAAGAAATTATCAGACTGGCTTACTGTAACCAAACAGCTTTTGTTCGAAAGTTACATACGTAACCAGGGTTACATACGTAACCCAAGACGTTCCCCTTCGAGGGAACTCGAGCTGCGTCGGTTACGACACTATGGGAACGAGATACCCACTGGGTGCAGAAGGAAGGTGAAGATGGTAGAAACGGACGCACGTGTGCGGAGTGGCCCAGCCAGCCGCATCACAGACATCCTGTAGTGAAGCTACCTCCCGGAAGGAGGGCTCGAGAGGCTGCCATACCCCTGGTAGGATGAGCCCTCACAGCCACAGGTGAAGGCAAACCGAAGGCAAACTGTGTTTGGACGCGGGGAGCCCAGCTTTGGGAGACCCGAAACACACGAGCAGCTGGTAGGCTTCCTCCACCGGGAGGACCTCAGAGTATAGATACTCAGAGCTCTGACAGGGCAGAGCTCACAGACGCCACACGGCGGGGCACGGGTGAAAGACCCGGCCCTGAGCCTGGGACAGCAGGTCTCTCCTCAGAAGGACCTGTCATGGCGGGCCGTCCAGGAGCGACATGATGTCGGGAACCACAATTGGGTCGGCCAGAACGGGGCTACTAGCAGTATGCTGACACCATCTTGACGGACCCACTCCAGAGCCCCCGGGAGCAGAGCAACTGGGGAAAAAACGTACAGACGTAGCCTCGGCCACGTGTGTACCATGGCGTCCAGGCCCAGTGGGGCTGGCGATAGGAAAGAGAACCGTAGCGGGCAGTGTGTAGTCTCTTGTAACGTAAATGTAAAGTCCACGTCTATGGGGCCGATCTCTCCGCATAAGAGCTCCACCACCTCAGGGTGGATTCTCCATTCCCCGGGCCTCAGCCCCTGCCTTAACAGCAGGTCTGCTCCCTGATTCTGTGTCCCCGGGAGATACATCGCCCTGAGTGACAATAATCTCTGCTGGGACCACAGGAGGATCTGATGCGATTGTCTGCATAGAGGGCACGAGCGCAGACCGCCCTGGTGATTCAGGTAGGCCACCACCGCCGTGTTGTTGGAACAGACCAGGACGTGGTGGCCTCGGAGATCGGGCAGGAAACTCCTTGAATGATGCTCCTGCCAGGACCCCCTTGGATGTGACTGACGATAGCAGGGATGGTGAGCATCTTGAACCTGAATCTCCTCAGAGACCGGTTCAGCCACCGTAGATCCAAAATGGGGCGCAGCCCTCCATCCATCTTGGGGACCAGGAAGTAACGGCTGTAGAACCCGGAGTCTCTGACTGGCGGGGGATCGCGTTTCACGGCCCCCTTGCTCAGCAGAGAAAGAACTTCCTGTCCTAACTCCAGACCTTGCTCCGGGCGCACCACAGTCCAGACCACCCCGTTGAATCTGAGTGGGCGGACCTTGAACTGCAGTCTGTACCCATCTATGACAGTGCGAAGGGCTGATGAAGAAATGTTCATCAGGCTCCGCCCGGCCTCTGCAAAGTCTGCCAAAGGAACCAGCTCCTCGGGGCTGGTGGTTGCTGTCTCGTGTAACCCTCGGACGGACCCCTGAAGCGCAGAACGCCGAGGACCCACGGCGCCTGAGCCTGAACACTGCCTGACCGGAAACCCTCGGAGCAGGCAGAATAGTGACGATATCCTCCGAGAGATCGCGCTACGAGCCCCATGACCGAAGCCGCCGGGCCGCCTCAACGACCGCAGGGCCCGAGCCACGGGGAGAGCGCTACCCGCCGTCTTTGGAGAAGAGAGCCACACGGGACCTCAGTACCCGCATGGACAGGGCTTCGCAAAAGCCACAGTCAGCCCCCTTGAGAGCTGCTTAGGCATACTCCAAACCCAGACATGACACGCACCTTCTCCGGAATTGGTTGCCAGAAATGATCACCGCTGTAGGACTTCTTCTCAGGTACAGGACAATAGCCTACTGCTTTCGTAGTAGGACTGGAGCTTTTCTCATACAACATACCAGCAGCGCCTGCTGAATAGAAAAAAGCTAATGAGTATTGTGTGCCGGTGTGCTTATATACACCTCCGGTTATGCCGTCACACTCTACCGTTCTAGTAACGCTTGGAGTAGGTTTTCATTCACATTCAGCCCTGCTACGCCTAAAGGCATTCCCATAGTGTCGTAACCGACGCAGTTCGAGTTCTCTCGAAGGGGAACACAATTTTTACAGCATCACCTTGAGATCAGAGAGTGCATATGTACCTGACTACTGGGTGAAATGTTCAACCCACCTGCAACATTTTGTTTCCAAGTTTTGAAGTTTAAGCTGCACAAACACGTTTTAGCAGAGAAAACTTGGAAGAAAGTTTTAGGGATCCAAATAAAATATAAAACTTAAACTCGTTATGATCTGAATACCCCCAATGTCAGCAAGTCTGACTTGGTCACCTGGAGATTTGAACCCTGGACCTGTAGATCTCCAGAGTAGGTGGCTTATGGACTGACCTACTGGTGAGAGGCTGTTTCTAATCTCATGCCCTAAATATAAAACACTAAGACAAAAAAAACTTTGCAAATATTTCCCAAATATACCCCAAATTCGAATTTATATCTGACACACAAAAACTCCCATATTTACTGGGAGAAATGCCTAAATGTCAATAATTACTGCAACATATATCTCCTCATGCCACGAAGGGAGACAATAAGTGGAAACTCAGACTGATAAATAATTGTACTGGTTTTAATATATTTATTTTTTTGATTGTTTGATATTTTAGTAATTGTTTTGTTTTTTAAATTTCACATTTGATACTGATTGTTTTAGTTGTTTTTTTTTAATAAATTACTTTTTTTTTTAAATTGTCTATGAATACACACACACACACACAATCCATCCATCCATCCATCCATCCATCCATCCATCTTCATCCGCTTATCTGGGGTCGGGTCGTGGGGGCAGCAGCTCCAGCAGGGGACCCCAAACTTCTCTTTCCCGAGCCAGATTAACCAGATCTGACTGGGTGATCCCAAGGCGTTCCCAGGCCAGCGTGGAGATATAATCTCTCCACCTAGTCCAGGGTCTTCCCCGAGGCCTCCTCCCAGCTGGACATGCCTGGAACACCTCCGTAGGAGGCAAATGTGTTCATGGCAGGACTCTTATTAAACGTGTAAAATTTCGTACAAATCTGAGCATGTACAGTAAAGTTACAACAACTTCCTGTGTCATGGCGAAGCATGGCACTTCGCCGCCATGCCACCACCACGCCATTTACTGAAAACTCACAAGTTTTACAACATGGCATTGTCAATGTGTTAGGGGTTTTCTGGGACACTTTTTAAGGTTGATATGGCCAACCTGCTAGGAGTAGTCCATCATAGCGTAAAACGTGTCATTTCCTGTTACCAGCAGGTGGCGCTATGACATTGTGTGTTTGTTGGCATATGGATGTGTTCAGGGCAGGACTGTCATCCTACATGCAAAGTTTGGTGCAGATCTGAGCATGCACACTGAAGGTATAACAACTTCCTGTTTCACGGCTAATCATCGATTTTGGATGCCACGCCACGGACCGCCATTGACGAAAACTCACAGATAGCACAACTTTTCATCGTCAATGCCTTTAGAAGGCACAGCACAAATTTGAAGTTGGTCGGACTAAATCCCTAGGAGGAGTTTGTTAAAGTACGGAGTGTGTAAATCGCCAAATATGACCATTAAATCCAAAATGGCTGACTTCCTTTTGGGTTTAGACAATGGCTCCAAGAGGCTTTTTTGTGCGTCTGAACATGATACACGTACCACAGAAATTTCGTACACGTAGGTGAAACTTAGTCTGGGGGCTCCTCTGTAGGGGGCGCTAGTGAGCCATTTTGCCACGCCCATTCACGAAACCTATAAAATACAAAATTTTTCGGGGCGTCTGAATTATGTGCAAAGTTTTCGAGTATGTTTAGGCTGCCAAACTTGAGCTTACTTTGCAGGGAAAAAAAAATCCTAACAGTTTCAATAGGGTTCTCGCACGGTTCGTGCTCGGGCCCTAATGAGGTATAAACTTTGAGTGTACTGCCCCCCTAGTGAAAGAATATCCACCTCAAACCATGTTTCTCAATATTAAAAATGTGGTGTGTGCATATGCCATCCTCTCATAACCTTCACTAACTTGCCACATAATCTCATATAACCTTCAATAACTTCAATAACAGCCGAACTATCTCTCAAAGCTCAAATTGGTCAGTGTTTGGTTTCCAAGAATCTGGACCACAAAAACTCCCTGAAGGCAGACTAGTCTGAAAAAGACTTCTTGTGGATTGGGGTGTGTGATGTTGGGGATACAACACTGGATTTCATGTAAACAAGTGTCTCATTCAGGTTTGAATCTCTAGACCTAGGTTTTTGGACATGTGGGACATACATTTTTTGGGTTGTTTTTTTTTTTATTTTGCGTATCTTTGTTTTTAGGACGTTTGTGAACCTGCTACCACTTGAATTTCCTTTCTGAAGAATAAGTTGAGCTTGACTTGAATTGGTGTAACATTGTCAATTAGGCTATAGCCTATCGTAAATTCTATCAATTGAAAACAAAAAAATATTTATAAACTCATCTACTCATTCTCATCATTTTCATTTGTCATAAAGTTAAAATCCATAACTTCCCACCCATACACACTTTTAGGGTGAATTTGGGTAATCTGTAATTTTGACTTCTGCGATTTATTTGGGTAGGACATTAGATTAGACCTTTCTGAAACCCCTTGAGTGTTTTCTAGCTACATCAGAAGAAACAATGTAGGTATCATACACAGACCAGACATGCCACACCTATTACTGTTCTTTGTACCAAAAAAAAGTCAGAATGTGATAATCTGGTACAGGTCACTTTGTAAACTGGAACAATTGTATAGAAAAATTGTATAGAAATGATTTTATGAAAAGAAATGACATGATTTTATGAAAAGAAATGACATGAATGGAAAGCTGAATAAGAAAATGCATGTTATTAATTTTATTAGTTCATTTAAACCTAGGCTTTAAAAAGTCATATTTTTTCATAAAGAACTAAATAAAGAAAATCTCAGGAAACAGACTTTCTATTTTGGGATGAATGGATTTACAGTGTTTATTCATTAAAAAATATCAGGACAGTCATTTTTGGGATTGTCTCTGTGCTTATCAGCATGGTGGCATATAGTGCGTGGCACCTTCTTCTTCTTGGGATTTGGCTTTGACCCTTTTCCCTTGTCCTTCCCCTGTAGGTGAGATGTTCTCGAGTACCTGTATCTGTTTTTTGTGTCCTTGATTGCTTATTATGTTTGTAGTATGTTTTTCATAGTTATGTGTCATAATGTGTTGTCACAATGGATGTTACAATATATTCTTGCTGCAAGATCTACCTATGGGTAAAAATAAAGTAGCCTAACCTACAGTTCCTTCCATTCTATCCTCACTCCATTGAGGGTGCTTCTTCCTATTTGCCTCTCTCTCTTCGCTCTTTCTGTTGCCCACTCTTTTCCTGACGCTGTTGTGTCATCGTATTCTGTAATAAATTTCATTGAGTTAATTAAAGGTCTTAGATATTTTCAGATTTTAGCTGACCAATGCTAATACAAATAATGCATGTTTTAATCTGTTTTCCTTGGTGTTTTATTTTTCTGCCCTTGTGAAGCACTTTATAACATGGATTATGAAAAGTGCATTACAAATAAATATTATTATTATATTATTAATGGCACATTTTTATTTATTTTATTTGTTTTAGTGTAGCACCTAACCTTTATTAAAGAGAAGCCATTACTCAGGACAGGTGTTTATGTAGTCTACGAATATTACCCCCATAAAATTATGTGATTTTAGTCTCACGGGATCCATGCTAAATCTATGGTAAATGTTCTGTTGATTAGATTTAGTTAGAACAGGAAATAAACACACTGGAGCTTTGTTGTCCCAGATTACCCAAATTCACCCTAGTTGTATACTTGTGACTACAATCATGTTAATCATTTGCTCTGTGTTTTCATCAGAAGTTGTTTCATGGTGGCATGAGGTGAACGTATCATATGGGCATGACTTGTTTGTTGCTGCCAGCTAAATGTGGTTTGAGTTTTGTACATTGGAGCTTTGTTCAGAAAATCATGATGACTCATTGAAAATGTCTTTTTAACCTAACCACTAATGCATCACAGTGGCCTAGCATGTGACAGCTGCTAGTGTAAATTGTAGTATTCAGAGTTAAGACAAGTCTGTATTCCACCACACCAAAGAAAAATTTGGTGATTTCCATGAAAGCTATAACTTGATTAGCCATACAGCATGCATACCATAACTGAGGTAAACTTACAATCCTGCCCATAATCATTTCTGGAGTACTTTCATCACGGATAATGGTGTTCTTTAGAATAATACTACAGGCAACGAAAACCATTGTTTGCCAAGTATTTCCATACTATATATCCGTCTGTTTGCCTGCTTACATCATATATATCAGAAGATTACATTTCAGATATTCAGCATATGATTTCACTGTAAATGCATGGTAGATACAACAATCAAGCTTTGTATAAATTTAAAATCCTAAATCTAACCATAACATTAGCCTACAAAAAGTCAGATGTCTCTTTAGAAGTTATTTCACATTTATTCCACTCAACAAGTCGGTGAGCATGTAAAGTGAGAGAGAAATAAAGATCAGGTCTAGGTTGTTTGTGATACTAATGAATATTCCAGTGTCTTCATTGTTGTTCATCACAGTCATGGCCTGTCATGTGTAGGAAAATTTGATGTTTTGCATGCAAATAGCAGAATCCATTTCAAAACAATAAATAAACCTTACATCACATTAAAGACAGAGATAAAATCCAAATAAAAAAACATACCTAAAAGGTTTAGCAAACTAATTTACGGAAACGATGAGAACAAATACAAACAAATGTGCACCTTTAGTACAAACTCACACAGCACAGATTTTGAATTTAAGATTGCTGTCTTATCATGTTTTAAAAAATACTAAAAACAGAACAAAGCAGATTTTTTTTTCGTTTTTCAGTCAATTGTTTTAAACATTAGGATCTCATTAAGTACTGATTTACAATGATGTTATACAACATGTTATACAACATCATTGTAAATGAGAACCATTGCTCATTGATTTTTCTAGTTTACATTATGGTAATAAAAATTTACCATTCATCACAGTCTTGCAATTTAGTAAGTTATTCAAAATTGCAATAAAACTGAATTGAATCTAATTGGCCTTTATTGAAAATACAGTGTTTACTGATGAAAAGCAGCTGCATAAATGTAATGTTAAATTCTCTGAACAAAATTCTTCTTCTCCTTTATTCAGATATATTGTTTCTGTTATTTTAACTAGATAAGGGAAATTTCTTCTACCCAAAACGGACTCCTGCAAAATGTCTAAATAAATAGAATCCATTATTCCTGCTGAAACACAGGATGGTGCCAGAGAGCCACAGAGAAACATGCCTCTATACTATGTACTATAATGGCATTTAATAAAAGGATGATGGGTTTTGATTTGAATTCTAAAAAATATTCTGCTGATTAGTTTAGGACAGCATAGGATTACTTTCAACATATTTTTATGATTATCTGTGGAGATTCTGAGGATTATGACAACATGTATTACACAAAACAAAGGGAAAGTATCAATAACAGATTTTGAATTGCATGTAACTTAATTATAGAACTTATTGCATCTATTCACTGTTCATTTGTCTGCTCATACGGAGTTCCCCTTTTCAGGTTCAACATAAGGATGCATGATAGTCCATAATGCATCTTTGAAGCAGGACAAATGAAACTATTCTGTTAATAGTCTTTCAAAGTGAATCACAAATTGAGGTGATTATTCATTTGTGAAATGATCTACTTGTTACCATGTGGATGGAGAAATGCATTCATTTACTTGACAGCTTTGTGAATATTGCACTTAACACTTAACCCACTCTGCATATGTTTTATAGAATTATGTGTTGGCTAAATAATAGGAGACCTTTTACATTTTGAATGGAGGACACTTCAGTAACATTTACACAGAACAGAGCTCAGTGTGCTCTAAACTGTTTAAAAGCAATCGATTCACATGTTTTGCTTGTTTTTATTAAGTATTATTTCATTAATGATGTATAATGTGAGGAGCCACTTTACAATCCCTGCTGGAGCCTTTGGTTTTTCTTCTCCATATTCATGTTAGGGGTTTTTTTTAGGTTTTTTGAGCACATGCAATGAGCAATATCTGATATGAGCACATATCAGATATTAAGTAGTATTACTCTTGTGATAATACACATAAACTAAACTTTTTATTAAAGGGGAGACAATGGACTAAATATTGTAATGGTGCAAAGAAAATAAATTATTACAAAACGAACAGGTAAGATGAAACAAAAATAATTGATATTCATTTTTTAAAACAAGAGCTGCCTGAAGTTCATATAAGTTCATTCTTATAGACAGCACAGGTCATGTGATCACTGATAAATTGCATAATGTTCTGACAGCTCTCTAACTGACTAATTCATTAATTAACAAAAATACCTCTTGCTAACCAGTGCTTGTAATTATTCCAATACTAAAAAATCTTGCATTTTGAAATCTTGCATTTTGAATTGTCTTGCCAATTCTTAATAAGCTCTTCAAATCCACATCCATCTCTACTGTTAAAAATTATTCTATTCTATTCAAAAACACAAAATCCACTTTGTCTGGTTAATCTCCCTTTTTTAACATTTGTAGCACACTTTATATATACCACAGTTTATATTCCAAAACAACATTGTGTAAATCTCCGGTGGAAGTCTCATATATATTTTGTGGTGTTTCATTTATGTTTTTTTCTGAAATTATGTGTACATTTGTAGCATTGTTTTTTAAAGAATGACCCTTTTTTTGTGCATGCAACCACAAATGTCAAGAATCAGGTCTATATAAAAAGGTGATATGAAAATATAGTAGTTGTGGTAACTGTAGCAGTATGCCTACTTTTATATCCACTATGACAGTACATTCTGGTGTGAAAGAAAAGCGTGATATGGTTCAGTCAGAAATAGGGATGCAGTATCTGTAGACAATAGCAGGGGGGCAGTGTTGCTGTTTCTGGTGGCACTGGAACGACTGGCCCTAACAGTTTGCATTTCCTTCAGGATGCTCCAAGAAATATGCCATGAAATAGTCTAGGATTGGACATCTTTGTACTTTAACTGTCACCATTTCAAATCTCAACCATGCCATGCAGTGAGTGACAGCATATACAGTGGGCTGGGTGGTATGCAGTCGTATGAAATGACTAGCCTGTATACAGTTTTAATCCTCTTTAAGACTCCAATCTATCTCCAAATTAATATCTAGGGGCCACATATCCCTCTGCACTAGTTTGTTCTCTGTATAACCCATTTCTCTTGCAAACTTATCAAATTATTCACTGGAAAATAAGATTAATAGTTATGCTTCGAAACATGCTTGAGGTCAAATATTTGGCAGATTCCAATGATATAGTCATTATACTGTAAAGGCAATTCAAGGACAAGCAGCATGAAGAACTGTGTTGTAGATTAATTGCCATTAAAGGTCAACATGCGTTCAAATTGATGAAGATGCTATCCATTTTCATCAGTATAAAGTGCACAGTATATGGGAAACCTATAATGCTCATTACATGCATTTAAATGAGTCTGTCCTAATTACTAATCAGTCTCTTGTACCATTAGAGATGGAAATTATAAATACAAAACAGACCCCTGGGCGTCATTAACTCAGAATATATTAGAGTTTCCTTTTATACTTGTTGAAACTTTGTCAAATATTATGATATTTTAAAGGCAGGAGTCTCATTTTGTATTACTTATAAGCTAAAATCCCAGAAAGTGTGTAACTCTAAATAACACTCTGTTTGTAATTATAACAGAGTAGTGTGATATATTTTTGTTTAGCTGGCTTCTAAAAAACAAAACTATACTGTTTATTTTGCTATGCCCCAATCAGAATATTGGCTAGACCCTTCAGTGATTCTTTCTTCAGTGATTCCCGCCCACCTCTCTGGCAGCTTACCGATTTACATTTGAGCATAATGCAAGCATTAGAGGAGGCACAAGGCAGCCCTGATAAGTTACAAAGTGCTCCAGGGGTAAACCTCGTAAGAGAGGGTTTGGAGTTATTTACAGCGTTCAAATCCTTCAAAAAATTCATGTCTGGAGGATGAGATTGGTTTTGCAGTTGATGCTTTGCACACAAAGCAAACACAATGCGTATGGAGGGTGTTTAGCTGTAAATGACCAGATGACATTAATTCTAATTGACTGATCTCATCCCATGCTTAGGACCAGTGTGTATGATACTGCTCAGGACACAAGGGTCCTGTCAAGGCACAATGTTACACACAAAGCAACAAAACAGAAACACTAAGATTGGCTTAAGAAACGAGCGAACACAGAGGACTAAAAATGATTTTTAAATGCAATTTAATTTTCAATGAAGTAATACTTAAGTTGTATGGCATTTTCTATTCAAAGATATGTGTTGATTGTGCAGTTCTCATAATAAGAGTGCTCAAAATTTGCAAAGCCATTACAAAGGAGGTTAAAGGCAATGGAATTCCTTCTTATCAGAAATGCTCTCTGTACAGTTGTTCCATTTGAAATGCATTTAATTGCAAATAGAAAAGAAGAGAGAGAAAGCCAACAATGCGAGGGTCTGAAGCATTTTTCTCGTCTGCTTTGAGTGAGCGTATTCAAATCTAAGCGGGCAGACAATGAAGGAAAGGAATCGTGCTCTGAATAGCCTCTCTCTCTCTCTCCTTTTCATTCCCAAGCCAATTCACAGCCTTCCTCTTCTCTGCTGTTAGGGGCGGGCTTTCCACAGCACAAACTTCCTCGCCACTGTAGAACAACACATCCATCAGATAGCGTGGCAGGAACACAGATGTAGTCACTATTCATCATGTCCTTATGAGATACCTGTGTGTGAGTCTAGGGTCCTCTGTAAATACTGTCTATGACAATCTTCATGACATATTTGGAGGCCATGTTGTGCTTTTTCAGAACTCTTCACCCACTTGTTTGACAAGGATGCTGCACCTCGCTTGCATCAGCCTTCACCAGGCCCTTCCTCTACAGCCATAGCCAAGCCTTGACCCAGGATCCCTCTCCCCACTCGTTCCACTCAGGGGAGGAGTATCTGGGGATCATGGGGCACAAAGTGCTTGAAGCCTGTGCCTTTGTTGGGGCAAGCTGGGAGAGAACACCCCCAACAGATATGCTGACAGTCTCATGGGAGCAGGAGAAGAAGTTGAAGCAAGAAAGTGCACCCTTCAAACTTTCCAGTGCAGTGCTAGGAATTCTATTTTTTCTCAACAAAGATTTATACATATTTATACAAGCCCAAACACTGATAGGAAGGTGGCAGAAAAAAATCTTGGAATTGCAGAGGTAAACTATATGTAAATGCCATAAAGTAATAGACTTGTAGTGCAAATCACACCATTTTATCTTTAATTTTGCTTTCGTGCCCTCCCCACTCCCTCCCCCCCATCCTCTTTCCTCTGGCTTAAAGGTGCATCAGAGATATGCATTTAAGCATATTCAGAACACGGGGCGTGAAATTAAATGTGTGGCAGAGTGAGAAAAATATACAGACGCTGGAGATGCCTTAAAAATAGTCATTTATGCAGATGGAGAGGAGTGAAATCATTTGCAATGGGATGACCCTCTCTCCAAGCATTTCTCCCCTCACTGTTCTTCCCTAATCTTGCACTGTATCTTCATTTTTCATTGAACTCGCCAGTTTGCTGCTAAGCAGCCTTGTAGATAAGGCAAAGTGCTAAAAGGAGACGACAGAAGGAGCTCAGTGGGCCCGTTTCTATTGCACTTTCACCCAAGGCAATGGGCAGAATTTAACGGATTCCTTCCAACATATGTTTTTGCCAGATAAGTAAACAGTGTGTGTCGGAAATGAAAAAAAAGCATTTGCAATTTAATGACATTACAGCTCCCAGCTTAGCCCGCCGTGCTGCGAGGCGAGGAGCAGAGAAAGGGGAGAGCGGAAGAATGGAACCGGGTGTCATCAATGTTTTTTTTTCTTTTCCCTTGCAAGAAGCAGCACTGAATTCTTCTTATTCTTTTCAAACCCCTTCCCTTCTCCATCCCTTCCTAGTATTTTGTTCTCTTCCCATAGTTTCCTCGCCTTTGTCGGAATAAAATTATCTATTATTTTATTCAGAAAACTTGCCATCCCCTGCCATTCTACCCTCTCCAGCATCTGATTCTCTCAGATTTTCTGAGCTAAAAACACACATATCTACCCATGAGGGCCATGAGTGAGCGAGAGCTCTCTCTCCCTATATCCCCTCACCCCCACCTTACCCTCCTTTGTCTGGCTTCATCAAAGTGCAATAGATGCTTGGCACAATGAAGAAGAGTAAGCCTCCATGTTGTCATAATGTTCAGACCTAATGTGAGGTCCAGCAGAAGGTGATGAGTTGGAGAGAGAAACACCTCAGCGTCTGTATTTCACTGGCAATAAATGATCCATCCATCCTATGTGAAACTCAGTGATTTTCCTCTTTTCTCCCTGCTGGCTGTCAGGCAGCGGCCTTATTATAGAAGACTAATTGTGCAGGAAAGCAGATTATGAGAGTGGTAGGATGTACTCCTTGACCATGTGCTAATGTGATGACAAGTTTGGGGACCCTCTAAGCAAAAGGCGTCGCACGCCACAGCACTTTTGGCACTGGCTATAATCTGCCTTTGGTATTAACTCAGCAAACCGGCTTGTTTGAGTATGGATCAATCGCTCGCTCATTATTTTTACAAGAAAGCTTTATATTCAAGGCGCTTTCCTGGTGTTGATCTCTCATTAACCATGCTATGTAAATGCACTGGCAATCCCTGTGTAAGGGATACGTCACCCCAGGGCCCAAGCTTGCAGAAGCATGTTAAGGAAAAGAAGGGGCAGGAAATTTGGGTCAGTTGTCTCCGCCAAAACTTGAATTTCAGGTTTTGCTTAAAGCCCCCTGCTCAGCTTTTCTCTTTTAATGTGTTTTTGTTTGGTGATGTTATGTTTTAAATGTCAGCCCTGGAGCTGTCCAGCAATTTAGGAGGCATAAAAAGCCCTGTCTCAGTATCGCTTCCAAGTGTTCATGTTACCTCTGTAATCGCTGCTGGCTGCAACATTACACACACTCTATTCACCCATGGTCTTTTATCACCTATGAGTGTATTGACTGTACAGGTAAAAGGTTAGATAGGGTCAGAATGGGGTGATAATATTACAGGACAAACAGAAACGCCTGATTCGCCATGTTGAGTGGCGTTATGGAGTTATTAGCTGCCTGCTACTAAACTAACTTATTTATCTGAGCAGAAAGGACCTGACATGTGACACTGGCTCTTGAATCTGTATGAATTGAATTAGCTGTCAAGATGCATTGTGCGTCAAATTAAGGGGGGACTATTTCAACTTGTTTACTCATTTCTCACATACACATACAAACATCCAACAATTGATGGCACTCAGACATCTGTTTGCCTGACAAGAGATCATGATGCACGTGGTATGAGAAATAGAGGATTCTGCCATATTTGGCTTCACTCTGCACCGGCATGGTGAATGACGCAACAGGAAAATGAACCTGACAGCACTAGGCAACGGCTTGGCATTTCTTTTGCGCCCTACATACATAAATCTCTTATTATTGCTCTGCATTAGCTATGTATATTTTTACACCTGTCTGCGCTAATATCAAAGTGTAGAGGTTTGCTGTTAGACACTCAAGTTCATTTGTGTCTCCTGTACCAGTTTGTTTGGGTGCCGTCTTTTTGAGGGGGGAAAAATGCTGCTATTCCCAGGTTTCATTTTAATTTGAAAAGGACTGTCAAAGGGACTGTTTTACTTGACCCATTTTATATTTCATACAAACAACTTCAGTGTACTCAAATCAAAATGGTCAAAATTCCATACCTTTCCATGGATCTGTCATACGGAGCAACTGTTCAATGTAATATGCTTCTGTTCTTTATTTTTACCATACTTTTAATTGCTATCGGTAACGTAAGCAATTTGCTTTTGCCGAAGACGAGGCTGAATTAAACAATGTATCTTACATGAAGGAAATAAAGAAAAACATTTAGAGAGGAGGACCTCTTAGAGGCTCAAAAGAGATAGACAAAGATGTCACTCTGTCAGCAGGTATTAGCCTTGTAACATTTTTGTTAGCAGCATGGAGTGAGAGTGAAGGCCAGACTTTTGATTGCTTTCCCTGTTTCACATGGTTTTATGGATACCTTTTCTTCCCACACGCAAGCAAACAAAGCAAGTATAAATACAATGTTCAAATGTCATTACCTTCAATGTAACCCTTTCTGTGGTAACAGAACATGGAAAAAAATTTTCACAACACAATATGACTAGGCACAGCGTGATGATGCGGCTAAAGAGTAGGAGACGTCTGAAGGGCCCCTGCATGTGTCTGGCAGGACCATTCATAATAGATTTGTTCTGAGGACCTTAACATGACTTCCCAATCAAGGTATGAAGTCATGCTCCTTCATCAGTATAACTAATGGCACGTTTCATGAACCAGCCATGTTTTGAGATTAAAGACATGTTTTGCAAGTGTTGGATCTTCTGCTGAATATGATAAGGTGCCCGTACAAATTATAGCTTTGCTGTCATCGTTGTATATATGCTTCCATTCTTTATATTGTCATTACTGAAAACATCTATATGGTTGTTCCAGTGCATTACACCATGCATTACACCATGGCTGCAGAATTGTGTGTGTAAAAAAAAAATCGGACAGCTACAGATTTGAGATCAGTGTCAGCTCTATTAAAAACCACCATACTGGACACTATAAGATTCAATAACATAAACAGCTACAAAGAAAATACGTTTTCCAATTTGGAGTCTCTTTAACCGAAGAGAACTGCAAGCCCCAAATCCAAAGTTCCCATCCACTGAAAACATTCTTCAGTATTCCAACATTTCGGGACACAAAGATTAGGTATGGAGCAACATATAATTTGGCAATGATCTATTTTACCACTGTTAATTACAACAAATCTGCAGAATTTGACTGCTAAACCACGATATCACAATACAGAGTGTGAATCCCAAATCAAGCTATGCACACCATAATCCTGTTAAAATGTAATAAATAATCCCTGTGAATTAATGTTGGCAATATTTCATTTTAATAAGTTCTTGTAAAATCGAGAGAGAGGGAAAATTGATGGCATTACAGCTCACTCACTTGAGTGTGGTTGTGAGTGTGCAGGAGGAAATCATTCCTTCTCATTAAAGGTGCAATCTTTGAGCCCCCCAGATCTTTGTTGTAATAACTGGGGAAAATAATCTCTTTTATTGATAGGCACATGTAGCAGAAAGTATGCCAACTGCCAGGTACTTATCTTTCGCCTGTGTCCTGTGGTATAGAAAGATATAATTCTTTGTGACTGCTCCTCGGGGCATCAGCTCTTCAACTTCATTATTTCTACTTATGATAGATATATTTTTCCTTGAAAACCTGAGAATTAATATGAGAGCCAGCAATCTCTGCCAGCGGTCATTTGGAAATGGAACAAAAAATGTCATGTCAGTTTAAAGAACATTTTTTAAGGCTGCTCACTGACATTATTCTAATTTATTGATGGATTCACAGAATAATCCCATGCCTCATGTTTTGGGTTATTAACTTAATGATTTCAGTGACTCCCTAGCAGCTATAGGATCTTTTGAAAAAGTCTAATCACGTCAAAAATTCAATTGTGTCACCCACAACATCTGCTCTTTTTTTTTTCCTCAAGTATAAATATGTGTACTTGTACATAGTGTTCTCATATTAGATTGTATATTTTCCAGCCAGTCTTTGTAATGTCTGAACATGGCTTGTAAAATAATGCCCCTTCTTAAAATATTCAATATGAATATGCAGTTATTAGTGCAGTGAGTTCCTTTAGACAGCAGTGGGAGCTTTAGAGTCAGACTACTGACAGCAGAGTTTGTTTCCACTTTGCACATTCCCTTCTGTTTTAAAACTGACTCAGATACAGCATGCTCATGTGGGTCTTCATAGAGCACCTAAAAATTGTTTCATTTTATGTGATCAAACTATTTAGAGTTGATGATTAAAATCTATTTCAGAAATTCTCAAGATTTTGTGTGTGCGTGTGTGGTGGGGGGGAACAAAGCAACTATCTGATGAGAAAAGTCAACCCTTGGGTTTTGACATTGGCTTTAGGCTTTACTACCAAATTGTTTGGGTTCCACAGATCCCACTGCCATTGGTACAAAAATAATATTTAAGATTGCAAAATCTATTTAATTTGTCCTTTAAAACAAAGTAGAAAAGTATGAGAGCGGTGTCTCTTCTGTTTGCCAAAAAATGGGATTGCACCTTTGATAAGGGTGACAAAATACAGTAATGACCATAAAGCATTTTTAATTACACCAGACAAGAAAATATTTCATGTTTATATGTAATATAAGTTATTTATGAGTAAACACATATTTATTTTGTTGAACAGACAAATAAATGTACTGTATGTTATCCTATATTGACGTTAACTAAATATCTCAAGTTGATTAGATGCCAGAGAAGTATAACTCCTTAGACCACTTGTAAAAAAAAATTGTTATAAAACTCCAACAATAGAAATCCAAAATAGACTACTGACAAGTGTGTTTGTGCACACACCTATTTGGCATTTATGAGGGGGAGTGCTACGTAAAACATAGATGGAGAGCATAAGAAAAGAGCTGCTGGGGTAATTTCTTTGTAGCAGACAAACATGTCATTTAAAAAAGGAAAAAAATCTGAAAATTAAGTTCATAAAGCAATGTTATGCATGTTTTTTAGCTGTTAAGAAGGGCACATAAACAGTGTGGCCAGTATGTTTCCACACACGGATTCATAAAAATATTACATCAGCTGCAGTGAGGGTATTAAAATTAAAGAAATATTTGACTGATAAAAGAAGTGTCCTAAATGCATTTAATAATAAATAATAGTTGAGCTGTGGTCTTGTTGCTAATGTTAATGCCAGACGATCTGGTGGACACTATGGGGGCAGCTCAGTCATCTCACCTGCAAAACTCATGATTACCTAAACTACCCCCAAACCCATCACTCCACCCCACCTCCACCTACCTGCCTCAAACCTAATTCAAGCGTTCCCTCTCTGAACTCCAGCAGGGGTCCATCGACTTATTGCATTATGTACTATTAAACAAACTTGGACTTCTTAAGAGCAGAGTCAGACTTCAGAGGTTGTGTGGCATGTTTATAGGGATGGACTGTACAGTATACACAGATTTCTCATTTCTCTTGGTGACCTTGGGCACAGTGACATGTACGGTTTTGAGGCTTTGATTTGCCATGTTGAGGTGTTGCGGAAAAGGTGCAATGCAAGATAATTTTGGCATTTTTTCCCTCCTGGGAGCATAGAGAAGTAAGAAATACAGCAGTTCATACTCCGGAGATTACAGGTAATATGGCACACAGCCTTCATAAACATTCTTGACCCA
This sequence comes from Lepomis macrochirus, assembly GCA_024633595.2. NCBI lineage: Eukaryota > Metazoa > Chordata > Actinopteri > Centrarchiformes > Centrarchidae > Lepomis > Lepomis macrochirus. Next base: position 16,053,279 of record JALXJV020000016.1, on the reverse strand, counting down.
GCCTGATGATGGAGATATTGCTCCAGGAGAGACTTTTCACACTTTGATTTGCCTAAAATGAGATGGAGAAGTCAGTGATCAGACTCTTTGAGGTTCCTCACAGAGAAGCCAGCACTGGCTGTATATCTCTCAGCGTTGCACACATGCTATGACAACCAGGTGAGCAAGAAGCAGACTCCTGCAAACAAATAGAGAAAAATATCCTCAAAGAGATGATATTGATGTATTATTCATGTCAGAAAAAATACTAAAATGATCCATCTCAAGTCATTGAAGCCAGGTGATAATCCACATGCTTGTGGGGCAGCCCTGGGCGAATTAGGGATGAGGAAACCATTGTACATCCCTCTAAGGTCAACATGGTTGAACCCGGTGATACATATGTATGTTAATTTGCTTAATCTCACTTCTACAAATGTCTTACAGGCACATAAAGGGTTTAACACTAAGACATAATGATATCAGGGCATCAGAGGGGGGGGCTTATGAAAATATGAGGCAGCCATAGCTTTAAATCTTTGTATCGGCTGTCAATAGCCACAGTCAGTCATTGTTTATCTACAATATTCTTATAGCACACATAATATTGGGAAAGTGACTAAATTATGTTTAGAAATTTTAAACACTTTTTTTGAAGGGGGGCATATTTTGCACATTCTACTATTCAAACAATATGAATTAAGGTTTAATTAAAACCACTTAACAGTGTTATCATTTCAAAAATGAACTTGCCTGTTTGTTCTGAATTAAACTGCCATGAATAAGGTATGCAACTACAGCTTCTGCAGGAGGACCAGCTTTTATGTATCTCATGTAAACGCTCTCATTAAATCTACTATATATAAAATATATAAAATGCCAAGGTAGAGGCTTTGTAACTGACGCACGGCTGCTACCACAGCACTTTAAGTAGTCTGAATAAGTGTGTTAAATGAAAAAAAGTCTTAATTTTAACCTGAACAACCACTTGAGTTTATCCAGTTTTTGGCCTAGTGATCACTTTGCACAGCCCCTTTACAGCTTTTCATATCAAGATGCTTATGGCCATATACCCGTCAATTCAGGCACATCAAACTTATTCTCATTATCCAACTGTGTGGATGGAGAATATTTAAATTAGTGGCCCTTATGTGAGTTTTTTCTTTTTTTACTTTATTGTATGAGATGAGACAACAAAAGCCACTTCTGTTTAGGGTATTTATTTGGTTTGGTTTTAATAAAATATTTTCTATTATGATCACAAAATGACCTTAACTATAATCCTATCCTGGGAAACATGTTTTTATTGCCCCTGATTTATGGAGAATCTTGGAATCAAGAGTGAAAGACATTTTGTAAGAAAAAGTTTTCTCCCACTTATTTCCATAGTTGCATCTCCACCTTTCCCATTCAGTTCCCGTCTTCAGAGAAAAAAACACAGGCTATCTATTCAAAAGGCATTTAGTCCATTTCTTTCTTGGCCGGTAAACCTATTCATCAATTGTTCTGGCTTGTAGATTGCATTCTAATGCTAATCTAGCGTGTTAAATATCTTTTTGTTCCCCTTTCACCGTTTTGTCATTCAGTTTATCCAGTTTTGGCCACCCATTTTATTTATTTATGCGCCTGCTTCTATTCATGCGCTCATGTATTTTTTATTATGTTGTTTCACTGTCATGCAGTGTCAACTCACTCTATTCAATGTGGGCTACTTGAAGGGCTTGGGGGGACAAAGCGTGTACACATTGCAGTGCTATTCACTCCGGCCAGCTGGATCGGCTGAAAAAAACCTTGTGAAAAGAAATCCTCCACAACGGACACAGAAGAAGTGCACAATGCTAACAGTTTTCCAAATACCACTGATTGCTTTCATCACAATGAGGGAAAGCAGCCGCTTTTGCTGAGCTCCACTTCAACAAACAACACTCTCACAAAACCTCCCAACCCACGTTTTGTTCCCAGACAAAACCTCCTCGACCGTCTAAACGCTCCCAGAGTTGGAAAAAAAAGTTCTTTCAGCATTCTTCCCTTCTTCCTCAAGAAAAAATATAATAAAAAAGGCCGAAGAAAGGGAAAGAAATGGCCACTGAACTCATAATGCAAGTTATTTTACTGGCTAAAGGACCTCCTCTGTATTTTGATCAGACAGCTACTAGCTTGCCCTTTCAAGACAACTAAAATTATTTAGAAATTGCATCTTTATGCCTTGTTATTTAAATTACACATTATTGTAATCTATTTCATTTGAATTTTAAAATAACAATAACCATAGAACTGTTAATAATAAAAACATGGAATTAAAAAGGTACAGGCCAGACCTCAAAGTCACTCAGAACCAACAAAATCTGGTGTCACAATTCACTTGAATTTCCTTTGAATGTGCTGGGTGTAAATGCCACCAGTTTCAGGACTGTACACGAAAACACAAGATCACTTGGCCCGTTATTTTCGGGGCCAAGAAGGAAGTTCCGTGGAGAGGAGTGATCGGGGTGTTACAATAGAGAACATAGTGGTGAAAGGGTTTAATTAACCGTGACGGAGATAATTATCCCTGGACTGTCCAAATTAGTTTTGCATAATCGCCCTGATCCTTATGAATTAATCTCTCAGTGTAGCATAGGAGGGGCAGTTTGCTTTAGTGACATACATTACATGTTAGAGATCCAATATCAATTGACATTTTGTCCAGCCAATAACACACACACCCCCTACACACACCGCACTCTAGTGCACGTGAGAACATGTCCTTAAGACAGCATGTTTTTTAACAGTGTGTCCCTTTTCATTTAGGCTATATGAAATGCACTTTGTTTTTCTTTTTAAACTTGGGAGTGCACACACTCGGCTCAGGTTGTTTTAAAAAGCCTCGAAGACGTGCCAATGCTGAGGCCTAAAAGCTGTTCCCTTTTTGTCCCCTGCATGGGAAAAGAAAGCTCAGAGCACCAAACAGTTTTATCTTCCTTCCTATTCACGATTAAAATTGCGATAAATAAGGTTTTGGCTCTTGATTACAATGGGCTGATTTAGATTTCCCCCAGTGCTGCCATTCAAAGCGCGTACAAAAGCGGCCTTTGGAGGATACCTTACACTTCACCTGGACTGGACTGAGGAGCAGGAAAGGAAAAAGATAACAATCTTGTTCATCTCATCAAGAACTGCAGCCGCGATTCCCTTCCGTTTAATCCGAATACGCTTTATTGTAGTCCTTTGCTCAACAAGTGAACAGTAGCAATAGATTGAAGTACATAACGGAGGTTAAAGAAAACACAAAACATACAAATTCCATAAGAGTTAGTTAAAAACGTTTTTTCTGCTGCACATGATACGAGGAGTGGGGGGTGAGGGATCAAGAAATGATAAAACCCCGTGAATAAACTTCTGCATTTAAACTGAAACTTGTTTTTACTGCTTGGAGGGAAAACACGGTTTGATTAATCAAACCCCCGAAAGTTGCAAAGTACTAAAATTGAACATCACCTTCAAAATAAATTACATCCTCTACGTTTCATGTGCAAATATTACAGAACTAGTCTTGTCCTTTTTAAAATTGCCTGGGTCACCATAGATTCCACTAAACAATAAATATTACAGACATCTATAAAACGGTTTAAAAACTCAAAATATACACCGGATTTCTAGGGAAATACGTAGGTTCCTGGCCCTATCTCAAACACTAAGCCTATAACGGCAAATAAACTAGAGTCATTTTTATCTGTACACATTTACAGTCAGTTGAAGAGGGGAGAAATTTTGTGACAGTAGCCTAATCCTGTGATTAATATGCTCTTTGTATATGCTGCCCTTGATTTCAACAGGTGCAACTTGCAGAAGATAGAAATCGAATAGTGTACCTTTCAAAAGTGGTTTTCACAAGAGCAAACTGCTCGGATACCCTTTTCCTCTCAAATTTGTGCATTTCCGCCATCCTTGAGTCCTGTCCCTCTGGGCTGTGAGAGGTGATGGCTGAGTAATAATAGATTAGAGAGTTCTCTAAATAAGCATTACCTTAGATAAAGGTATTAATCAATATACATACACATGTGATATCTGAGACGACGAGCACTTCATCACATGTACAAGTTTGTGCATGCATAATAAAACTCTTGCATGAATAGCTTTTTTTGTTTTGTTTTCACATTTCATTTTCGTATTAGTCCAAAGTGGGCCTATCATAATGCTGCCGCATATGCAGGGTACGGTTCAAGTTGAGGTTTTCCCATCCCCGGGAGCAGGATGTATGCTAAGGGCGGCTGGAGTCCTGCTGAGGGCCAGCCAGTACAGTTACAAGGGATCATGTAGCCTGGGTTTCCCGGGGACGGATGTGAGTGAGTGTGGGCGTGCGTCCCGCCACCTACACCGCCAGTCCCGGTGAAAGCCGTGGCGCCTCCAGGCGGGTAGCCCAACGGGGACGCGTACGGAAAAGAAGGTGGTGAAAGCTCAGTCATCTTGGATCCTAGGTCGAAAAAGGAATAGGGGTTCGTAGACATGGCCGGGTTGAAGAATACCCTCGCCGCTGCGGCCGCTGCAGCCGCTGCTGCCTTATCAGGGTTTCCCATGATGGACTCGGAAAGTGCTCCTGCAGAAATACCGTTAACTTTGAGTGCGTCGTGCTCCCCGAGATTGTAGGGCACAGGGAAAGAAAACTTATCTTTTTTCATCAGAGTCTTGGGCTTCCGCCTCGGTCTGTATTTATAGTCTGGGTGTTCCTTCATGTGCATTGCTCGCAGTCGTTTGGCTTCGTCAATGAATGGCCTTTTCTCAGACTCGGTGAGAAGTTTCCACTCTGCTCCCAATCGCTTGCTGATCTCGGAGTTGTGCATTTTCGGGTTCTCCTGAGCCATCTTTCTGCGCTGGGCTCTGGACCAAACCATGAAGGCATTCATCGGGCGTTTAACGTGATCCATTGGTTTAGACATGTTGGCACAAACTCTCTGGAAAAATAATATGTAAGGGGGGGGGGGAAATCAGCGTTAGGAGCCTATAAATATCTTGCAAAATCACACACAAGACTCCTTTAAAAGTTTAACAATTACAGTTGGGCTACATTCATTTTAAGATCAGAACAACTACAGCTCGTGTTGTTTTGGCTACTTACCTAAGACTTCAGTTCTTCATCCCACCGTTGAGGATCTTCCGTAAAGTACAAGTGGCAGCGTCCTTATGAGTGCTCAACTTATGTTTTCTGCTTCATATTGGCATCCATCAGTGATACGCCTTTAGTAAAGAGAAGAGGTTAAAAAAAAGTACGCTGTCTTGTTTTCCTCGTGTCGCCGGAGACTGTCAACCACCACTCAGCTGCAGCGTTTACGCAAGTGAATGAGAACTCCCGTTTGCCCCATGTGAAATACAGTATTGTGTGGCAGGTAGTGAAAGTGCCGCTGGCGCATGCGCAGTTGTGCCGGGTACGCAGACTACTCCTGAAAGAAGCCCACCCTGTTAGAAGGAAAAGCGCGTCTCCTATTATATATCTTTATTTAATACATGAGGGTTTTTTTAACTCAGAGCGTGACCTCGATGTATTCGGACTCTTTAGCTTCATATTTGGCATTGTATTCATTCTAATGACCAACTTGTCAGGTCGGAATTTAGTTCAATTAGCCTAAATTAATTAACTTACTTCAGCGAGGGATGTAGCCTACCTGGAATACCTGAGGATGGTAGAGTGAACGAGCCTCTCACTAGCGCAATGGCAGATGAAGGTGACTGCTGCACACAGGTGTATGTTGTTGAAGTTCAGTTTCAACTTGCATATAACCGGAGCGCTTGAGAAAACACACACACACAAGCTCTCCCTTATTTAAAACACGCCTAATCGCCTCTTCCTCTCTGTTTCGTTTGTTTAATTGACAATCAGACCAGCTTGAATCTGCTGGTGTGTCACTCCACTTTTCTCACCTTTCATCCTCGCCAGTGTATCTCCGCCTGCCCCTTCCCTTCCCCATGGGTGGCACTGGCATTCGAAAGTAATGTGTAAGACGACAAGAGAGGTAAAGAATGTCTTCTTTAATTTTCTGATATTGTGGCATTTTGTCGTAAATACGCAAATGCCGAGGACGTCTGAAGTGTTTCTAATCGCGCTTGGTGAAATTAATTACTTTCCTGAAATCCCCCTTTTCACTTTCACTTCAAAGGACTTTCCCAAGGGCAGCGAATCGACAACTGAAATTAGGTTGTCGAATATTCAACTAAGCAATTACAGTTATCTGCAGGACTTGTTGAGTAAATTGCAGGTTTAAGTGGTTTGTTCTCGCACCTTCTCCGTTGTACATAATTATATATGTACAAAAAGAGGAAATAGAGAAGGGCTGTATCGAACAATATTATAAATGACGAATTAGGCTGTAGGTCGAGCGTTTAAATTAGGATATAAATGGATGTCAAATTCTATTCACTAGGCTGTTGTTCTCTTTGAACGGTTACGCCTAATCTGAGGGCAGTTTACACAATATATAATGCAGAATTCATATTAGTATTATTGTTATTATTATTTAATAAAAATATTGGACTATATAATTACTTTTAATATAAATAATGTGTCGGCAGATTATTAAAAGGATGAAAGTTGAGTGATGATGCTGACCTATCCCAAAGTGATGGGCGATTTACAAGAGACAGCGCCCTTTTTAATGACTGCGTGTTGAGCCTGAGATTTTTTTTTTTTTTTTTTTAATTTCTGTTAACAAGGATTAGTGTTGTTTTACTGCAGCGGAGAAATAGCTCACTGAGGGATCGCTCTTTTGTCTCAAGGAGGAAACCTGACAAGGTGAGGATGATGCGCGCCAAGAGGACCAGATGAGAGACAAACTTGCTGCCTAAACTGAGTCGCAGCATCTCTCAACACCGTGCGCCCCTTTTGTCGGCTTGTCATTCACCTCGATAACATTACTGCAATGAAGCGCTTCACTCACTCCGCAGGAGCATGTGCCTCTCATGACACAAACGGGGGAAAATTGCTATGAATTATATGAATAAGTTACGGTGCAAAGTTCTTATCGGGAGTTGACAGTTAGAGGTGTGCAATTCAGTGTCTGCATACGTGTGCGTTTCAATGGCCCCCTGGAGATTTCATACTTTCTTATTTCTCTCTGCATTTTTTTATTTATTTAAATTCTATAATTTTGTTTTGGATTGTTTCACAATGTAGAGAAACGCTGCCCTGTTCTTAAAGCATGGCCACGTTTTTTTTAATAACTTGTGTTGGAGGATTTCAGATGATGGCAGGGCCTAGTTGAGCCTAACGGGAGCAGGCAGCCATCTAGCATGTTTTCACCTGATCAAAATGTCAAGATTCCTTGTATCTATTTCCCAAAACACCCTATTATTTTTTTGCAGACTGACACAACATTAATTCATTCAATTTAGCAATTTAATGAATATCTGATTTGAAAAAAACAAACAACAAAAAAACACCAACAACAATCCAGTCTGTGTTTCTCCCCATCTTTTACCTCTGCCTGGGTCCTGGAAATAACACTTAAATAATTCAAGATGAGTTAGTGAGAGTGGGAGAATTACCTGCCGATAAAGCCCGGGTCCAGCCTCTGAGACGGAGCCAGCACTCCCACCTCACAGCACACTGATGATAAGACTGAATAGAAAAATATCATGCAAATAGAAGGCAGACAGCAGCAACAACAAGCCCATGGGGACATTTTCCTACCCGGAGAGGAGAGATCGCACACAGTTCACTCTAAAGTGCTAAAGCCATCACTCTGAAATAGAAGCCCCTGGAGGTGCAAGAATCTTCATGATAGCACCAAACAGTTTATACTGCTCAACACTCCACTTACTCTGGGGGAAAAGCACAACAAATTATAGAGCAAGTTGATGAGGATCCCTGGATAATCCCAGTTTGCATAAAGAGGCCTAATCTATAAACAATATTGTAAGATGTGTACTTTACCTTCTTATTTCTTTTCAAAGTGTTTACTGTTATTCTCCCAAGGTGGTACCATTGGAGGTGGAGGGAGGGGAAGCAAGTCTTACAAATAAATAGATTTCAAGATAACACAAGTTGACCTCTTGTTATCAGATGGCTTTTTTTACTGGAAAAAAATGAACAGGGTAAACAACAATATCTTCAAACAGAAGAGAGTAGTATTTACAACCACATGAAAGTTTGCTCATTATCGGGGCGGTTTGAAGAAAGGGAGAGGGAGGGATCCTGATTGTGTACCTGATGTGGTTTCTTTCTGCTTGTCTGATCACAGCTCTGCCTGGATCTTCCCCTTTCTTCTCAACTATAGAGATGCTCCCATGCAGGCCGGGGCCAAGAAAGAAGCAATAAATGCACCTCACAGTAAAAGGTAGTCATCTCATTTTCCTCTGTCTTGTGAGGATTTTCATTAATCCTTATATGAACACGCCAACTGCTCCACTTTTTACAGCTGATTTTCAGATTAAGGATTTATACCGCAGATAAACAGCACAAATTTGGACCAAAATATTTCATTAGTTTTGCTAAAAACCTATTTAAAAGCATGACTGATATTAGAATACTGAAGCTTTAAGGAGGGAGAAATATAATATTGTTTCAACCATAATTCCTGTGTATTTTCCGGTAACTCTTTTCATCACATAGCCTATTTTTATTAATCATTGGCTGAAATAAATTCCAATTGCGCCAGATTAAGACATAGGTATTCATATCAAAGGCATTTTTGAACAACAAAATCAAAAAAATGGAAATACATTTTACAGTAAAGCAAACATGTTACATACACTAAAGGACAACAGTGTTTCCCGCATGATGTGGAGAGTATTGAAAGTCAATCTGTCACTATCACATGCCATTGGCTCTAGAATCTTATCTTAAGTGAGCCTTTGATTAAGTGTTAATGACAAACAGTTTACTGTTGTAAGGGATCCAATTGATAACTATTTAAAGATGATTGCATTTAGATTAGAAGTCATTTTGTCTAATGAGGTTTCTTTACAGCTCCTACAATAAGTAGAAAATATGCTTAAGTGCAAGGCAATATAATGATCGGATTGGTAAAGAGACAATGCTGACTTCAGCATCACTTCAAATGAGTCACACAGAACGCCTGAATAAATACATAATTAATGTGAATAAAGTTAATATTTTTTTGTGGTTTAAATATGTGACCTATTTTGAACGTTGTGTTCTCAAAATATATTCAATAAGTGCCAAATTAGTTGTGCAGTTCTTTAATCATTCTAATTATACAGTCTTTATTGCTCCTTAGGGCAGACTTTCGTGTCTTTGTCTCAGTGGGAATTATTTTGGTGAAGAACCAAAATATTTACTCAACCACAACCTAAATATTACGCATATCAAGAGGAATTGAGAAATAATCCCCTCATAGAGCACAGTATTAACTTAATCACATTAGTGAAAATACTATTGATAGTGGTCATGATCCCTAGTGAGGGAATTTGTAATTCACAATAAAACAGCCATACAAGATAGAGCTCACTGTCTGTGTGTGTGTGTGTGTGTGTGTGTGTGTGTGTGTGTGTGTGTGTGTGTGTGTGTGTGTGTGTGTGTGTGTGTGTATTAAATACCTGGGAGTAGAACAGGCAAATGGCCCAGAGGATTGACTGAATCTGTGCCTGAGTGTGTGTAAATGCTTGAATGATGGTAAAGAGAGAGGAAAGAGGAGTGATTGTCAGTCCAATCTTCGAGGACCTGAACTGACACATACAACAAACTTTGAAAGCACATTATGGAAGGAGAATGGTTACACAGAAGGATGTGGAGTCCGCAAGGTTGATAAGACCTTCATCTTTAAGCCGCCGCTTGTCAAAGTATTATATGTAATCTCACACTGCAGAATATCTCCACGCCCTGAGGGGCAAACAAAATAGCAGCAGCAATCAAACGACTTCCTGGATCATTAAAAAACGGCCTATCCTACCCTTTGTAAAAAGTCAGATTTCTGAACTCTGATTGCTGCTACCCCCCACAGGGCGTATGTTTAGCTTAAACCTTCCACATATTCTCTGTTGCAGAGCCCTGTGGTTCAAATCCACAGATACTTGTTTCCCTCCAGGCACTGAGATGACTTTTCCCATGATAGACTATTTTGAACCATTTAGCAGATACATTATCGCTGGCCTTTCTTCCTCATTATATTCCCCTTATCGCCACAGCATCGCTGCAAAGCCCCAAATAGAGAGTTGTAATTACCCAGACTGCCACCTGATAGCAGCCCTTCTATCAGGTTTATCACTCCAGGTCCTGCTAACTCATCATAGGGACAGAGGGAAGAAAAGGCCTGCTTGTGGCACAGCCCGCCACAGATAGCTCATCTCTCAGATACATTCATAGTTCCAGTTGGGATCACAGAAAAACTGATGCACCAAGGCAATTTTTTATCCACCGCTTCCCGTCAACCCGACAAAGACTGCTCTCTCTCAGTCCCCTCCTAGTCTCTCGCTCTTTATGTGGAAGCTGAATTGAGGCCGCTCCGCAAACAAAAAGTGATCCAATCTCCTTGAACCCGTGGCAGCGCAGTAACATGCTATTTGGGCTTTCATAGTGTGCTGCCGTCCTTCAGAGCAAAACAAAAATCCAGAGGCTGACTTGTTCTTTAACACTGCACGCAGCATCAAACACACTCATGTAAAAATTAACAGTATAGTGCTCCAGCTTATTAACCACCTTTGACCCTTATTGGAAGGTTGCCTGATGTTATGAATAGGAAATGAAGAACTGAATCTAAGGATTTGTGTTCATCTGGGTTGAATGAACAGAAGGTGAAAACACTAAATGAAAGTTGATGTTAAAGGTCAAGATGTATTCAAATACACAGTCTTTTCAATCCACAGGTTTATTTTTGTTCAAATCATGGTCTGTCCTCACAGTCTAGCCAAAAGTGATTTCTGAAAAACAGACTACATAAAATTACAGCAGAGAAAGTTAAAAAAAACAAACAGACAAAAAAGCCCAGATGATTTAATTAAGCTTTATCAGAACACTGACCTTGACAGCTGGGCTAAACTGTGAATAAATATTTCTTTTTTAGTAAACATTACTTTTAAGTGTTTAACTGCTTGAAGTGTTCTAAGGAATTTGGGTAATTTGAGTTTAAGTCTTTTAAAATTATGTTAAAAACAAATAAGTATCCATATATTTCTTTGTTATACTAAATAAAATGTTGGTGTTTATATGTGTCTTTGTCTTCCAACGTTCTTAATTACCTGCTCATGTTGGCATAAAGGCGAAGACAGAAAGATAATCAAGCTGTAAAAGTTATTGATGATCACCCCATTTTGCCAGTTGGATATTATTATTGTCTGCCAATTAAGGGTGCGTGTTTGCATCTGTATGACACATTCACCTTCCTGCATCTCCTCCTGGCGTGCAGCCGTGGTCTTCCCTATCACTTGTAACAATGAAAGAGCCTTTGTGTGTGTACTCATCAGTATGTCAAAGAAGCAGCCTGAGTGACTGTGACCTCCATCAAATGGGAAAATTGTGAGGATGTATTGGAGGTCTATGGTTCCCATGGCCTGAGTGCCTTCTGACAGAGGCAGTCTAACACAGCCTGAAAGGACAAATCAATCTTATTTGAGTAGATTAAGTGACCAAGATAATAACCATGTCATTTATAGAGAGAAAAAGAATCCCACTTTTCAAAGAGAGAAATAACCGAGTTTCTTGCAGCTCATTGTTGCAGCTGAATGTCTCGTCTTTGTAAGGGAGCCCTTCATAGCGGCGCTGTCTGACACATACCTCAGGGACAAAACATGTGGCCATTCCAACAGCTGGAGTTCATTATCCAAGACACGTTACACTGGAAAAGATTGGAGACATTTGCACTGCATTTTGTCGTTTGTATTCGAACACGTGGGCTGTGTGTGTGTATGTGTTTCCTAAGCACTGGCTTGAATGACAATATGATCAATGGGAGGGCAAGTGTCCTGTCAGCACGTTAGGGTAGGGTGGGTGGGAAGTGACAGTGGCTGTCTCAGGTGATCTCATTATTTGATGGACACAGCAGTGGCAAGGCCACATTCATACTAGACTCTCTCGTGTTACTCGCTTAATCAGGACATTACTCATGCAGAGCAGCGGAGGCACTTATAGGAAATATTGATCATATTTTGACTGAGTGTTCTCCCCTCCCCATAATCACTGATTCTGTGCACACCGCACGCGCGACAACATCATTAGATGCCATTGCAGAGGAGTTACACTTATCAGCATTCCAAAGCAGGCAGTCTGTGTTTGCGTGTTAAGATGTTTGCCTAATGATTTTAACTAATCTGTTTATTTCCAATGTTTATCTAAACAGCCTGTGAGGGGAGGGATAGTAAAGCAAGGAACATGGCTTTTCAAAATCAAAGACTTCAAAGCACTAATCACTTGCGTGAAGATTAATGAATTACTCTTACGAATGCTCCTCTCAGTCTTCACTCGTCCTTTTTTTTAATGTTTGGCTAAAGTCAATACCCATGCAGAGCTACACTCTGAATAGATAGCTAACCCAAAGGCCAGGACCCTGTGTGAGTCAGATCTTCGTCCCATGGGACGTTTGCTAAAGATGCTGTGACACGCCTAAAGAGCAAAGCCCCAGCAGGGGCCCCGAAGGCTGTTTGCATTTGGCAGCACAAGCCAAAAGTATTTTCTCTGTCCAAATTAAGCCTCACCAAGGGTCAAGTGAAATCAATATGTTAATCCATAAATTGTCCAGTGTGATAATTACTAAGAGGAACAGTAATTACAAAAGACATTAATTTACCTCTTAGATTTTGTGCCAGGGGAGAGTCTCACCCAGCCTTGATTCATCTGGAGGCACAATTCACAGAGGAAGCGTCCCATTTTTTTTAAAGCAGTGGTCGATTCTTTTATGGAACAGTAGGTGCACACAAGCTCCCGGTCAAAGCACTTTTGAAAATGCTAAAGGATTGTTTGAAGGTTTTCGAACCCCTGTGTAGTCAGCTCCAGGGTTCTTACATTGATCAGTCAGTGATGACAAAGGTTTCACAAAATACACACTAGTTCTCTCAGACAATGTGTCCTGGACATTAGCATAATAATAATATAAAAAATCTATATGGGCTGTTAAGGGGTAAACCTTAATGTCCTCAGCTAAAGACACATGGCGCGGCACACAAAAGCCACCCTGCTTTAATAGGGCGACAACCTGTATACATTTTGATCTTTTTCTTCCCAGCCACTTTGAGGCATGGCACAAACATTGTACAGGCATTCTTTTCTAAACCCCAGGTTGCAGCTGGTCTGCCACTTGCTGTGCACTGCCAAGTGCAAGAAATGGGTCTCTTTTATCAGGATGGAGCAAATCTGGGCTAATGTGTCTGGTAGAGAGTGTCCCAGGGAGGCTCACTCTCTCATTCTTTGGCCATTCTTTCCACTTTTCTCCTCTTCTACTCTTGGGATAATTGCAGTTTAATTGGGTGACAAGAAATGAAAACTGTGTCCACATTATCTAGGATTATCTCTTTTTCCTCCAGCCTGCCATCAATTCAAAGAAGCCCATTTATCAGCACAGGGAAGCTGATGCTTGGTCAGCGGAGGAGAAGCTTTGAGCACCAGTTAGCAAAATGAAGAGAGAAAGGGGCTGGGAGCAATGGGAGGGGGCTGACAGCTAAGAAAAAATACTCTTTGTATCTTATCGTAACCGTACATTCATCTTCAAGATGCATATCTTTTACGCACTCTAAATCAATAAAAATACAATAATATTATTCTAAATAATTAAATCTCCCAAAAAAGAAAGAACAGTATTAGTTCTGCCATTGTCAGTTTTCCAACTTAAATTCAACAGCAATAGTGTGCAGCTTTGAATTCTTATCTAGAGTTTTATTCAGAAACACATCACATCGCTTACGCAACCTGTTAAGTCTCCCAGCACAGTGGCTTGGAATGCAGCGTTGGAACTAGATGAATCTGTGAGCTCGTTTTATTTGCTCTGGCTGGTGTGTCTGGTCCCCCTTCCATTTAGACAGATCCGCCGACCTGGCTTGGGTCGGGCTCTGTACATGACTGTACAGAGGAGTGCCATTGAGGCATTTTTGTAAACAACCAAGATGGCTGCCACTGATGTAGCTTCTGTTGAATCCGCTATAGTGTTAGCATTAAACGAACTGGACCCCTGGATTCTGATGGCAAAAATGGCAACACTCATTCACAGACATAGCGATGATATACCACCTACAACTACTATGCTGTAGTCTGTTAAAAATTTTCACTAAGTGCTACATCACTCGTTTTGTTGCTCTGATTAGTTGTAGGTCTATCCAATTGCGTCCAGAGGCATTTGAGGCTGCGCCCGATGATAACACCCCTTAGAAATCAAAAATGAACAGACTCATTTGCATTTGGTCTGGCGATGTCAGGCTAGCTTGGATGCGCTCTGTAGCTGGCTTTATTCATTTCCTCAGCATTCTTGAATTCTGTACGGCAAGGTTATAAACATTGAGTAATGCTCAGGCCAGCCGTAGTTCACATTCTTTTTTGTTTGAGCTACTCAACCTTAAAAGCCTCTTTCAGGGTGCATGAATGAACTTCATTTTCTCTGAGAACTTTGCTCTGATAGATGAAAAAAGGAAGGTTGTTTAGAGACAGAAGGAAGGACAATGGGGGAAAAACGAAAGCTTTCAGATTCCATTATGAGCACTGCCCTCTATTCTTTTCAGCTGTTTATACTGTACATTTTCTTCACAATAATCCCCTTTGCCTTAATATGTTTTCCCATCACTCAAGCACAATTCTAAATGGCCCTTGCATCAGGGTTATGGTAATACAGTAACTGGAAAAATGAGAGGCAATGTGGGGGCGGATCAGGGTAGAGAGAGCAGATCAGAAAACGGCTTCATTAATATTTGGCTAGCCTTTGCACAGAAGTACATGAGAGAAAAGAGACCTTGCCAATGCACTACATACTGTACGTACCTATTCAGTCTCAGGTGCAACATTTAAGATGGCCTGATTATTTGGTGGAAAGAGCAGGCTTTGTGTAGCAGGAAAGCATGAAAATCTGCTCTACAATGACCGAGTGCCTTCCACTCTGAATGCAACAGGGGACCTACTCTACAACACAATACGTTTGAAGGTTCCAAGATGTTTTTTCTGCTCTTTGGAGTGTGTGAATGTGTGTCTGCGTGCAAATGCATGGGTCGCACATAGGGGGTAGATAAAATAATTTAAACATTCAAAATTGACATATAAAATAAACTTAGCCTTGCTCAGCATGTAGAATGCATTAAAGTATCAAATTTGCTAATATAAACATTGATACAAAGTTTTGTAATATTATCGTGAATACCAGTTAGCATTTTTTGTAAAACCCAAAACATATCCATCATTGGTTTTGTAATGATTTTCCACACACTGTTCTCTTCATATATTAAATAATTAAGCAGTTTTTGACCAGTGCATTCACATTCGGGCAAAGGATTTGGTCGCTTTGTTAGCCCTCTGGTTCGACCACTGTCAAAAGTGCCCCTGAGCAAGGACCTGAATCCCTAACTTCTCCCCTGGTGTTGCACAGTGGCTGCTCCTAATTAGGAAGGGTTAAATTCAAAACAAATTTTTGCAGTTGTACTCTGCATAACTGTATGTGACAATAAACTTGATTCTTCTTTTTAATAGCAATAATGTGTGATTTAGTGTCTTCTAGCCTCAAGTACATTTCAAGCAGGTGTTTGCATTACTTTTGGGTATTACTTTGTCTATGTTATGCATGTGTGTGAGATTTGAAATGTACATGCCCTGTCTTGATGGAATTATTTTTTGTAATTTTGCAATTTCAGATATTATTTCTGCCTGAAGATTTATGTGAAATCTATTTGACGCAATTCAAAAGAACACAGGAAATTAATACATTGATTGTTTTAGGCTACAAAATCTTACCTGAGAGATAAGATCAAGTTGTCCGAGAGATGTTGAGAGGTGACAGTCGGCAGCTGAATCAGTCAGCCACCCTTAAGGAAATATACATTAGTGGTTATGCCTCTTTGCTTACTCTACTGTGACAAATTGCAGAAACAGTGCGAGGTCTATGATTACTTCTATAAGGTTTTGATGAATAGGAGGTATCTTTTCATACCTGTGATTATAACTGCTGGCTTATAGGACTGATACCTGGTTCAGAATCAGGGCTATGCAGGAATATGGCTGAGGTGAATGGCTGCCACATTCATCCAGGCAGTGTTAATCATTTTTACGCAGGGCAGCAGTATAAAATTGCTAAAGGAGAATTGCTTCAGCCTGGTCAGTGCAGGGAGCAGTTTGTCTAATCAGAGTGCAAATAAGGTTTGATCACTGTCCAGCATAATCTGGCCCACAAGCAGCATTTACAGCACTAAATCAAGCGTTGGGGAAGCTGCAGGTGCTGCCTCACAGACAGGCCTCCCCCTGGGGGCCCTGTGCTGGGGAATAAACAGCAAATAAATGGCAGTGCTGGGAGAGCGATGAGCTGATTAACTCACTGCAGGGCAGTTTCTCATTATCCCCTTAACCCAGACGGAGACCTACCCAATCTTACACCCTGTCTCACTTATAGTAGGGCGCTGTCCTGCGTCAGCCTGGCTGACATGGGTTATACTTTCAGTGAGATACATACAGTCTGTGTAGAAGATTTATAAAAAAGTGAGAATATATGTGTGTGTGTGTGTGTGTGTGTGTGTGTGTGTGTGTGTGTGTGTGTGTGTGTGTGTGTGTCAGAGATGTGTGGTCCATCTCTGGGGAGACTGCTAATGTGTCAGCTCCATGGCTCATTTCTTTCAATTACAGCGGCTGGACTAGGAGAGCCCACCAGCGGTCCAGTGACAGCTCCATATGGGTCCCATCACTGCTTATCACAGGCCACTCGTGGATAATTCATTTACCCTTCATTGAATATGACATATTACCATCAACAAAGTGGTTGTATATCACACAATTCACACATTGTTAATTAAGAGCAGGTTATCGTGACTGTCATTTTAGATGCAAAATTATTCTATTCAAACAGAGGTGGGATTATTTAACTGAGCCTTTTATTATTTACCATAAAACATGGAAATAATGGCATTATGAAATAATTGCGTTCTAGTATGAAGTTTACTTTACATAAGTGAAAACTTCCTAATTAAAAGGAGCTGTATTCAAATAAAGAAAAGTCTTTTTTTGACGCCTGCTGGCGCACCACAGAAAAAAGTTTTTTTTTTCTTTTGTAAAATGTTGATTTAGTATGTCACCTGAATATAAAGCATCCTCAGACATACTTTGAAATGAGCTGCACTGTTTTCCATTGTGCCTTCCCCCTGTGGATTCAAAGCGAATTAATTAACATGATACAGAAATAGGTAGAATGCAAATGTTGGAGCACTCACTTTATGCCTGGGTGTCCTTTTGTTCCCCTTTATTGTACCAAATTATTTAATTGGGTCTCTCTGATTGTGCGCAGACACAGGAAGGAACACAGGCCATTGTTAGCTTCCATACAAGCCACAATACGGTATCAAATTCAATTCCCATCAAAACGGCAGGCTGCTGTAGAGCCCACAGCGGCCCCGGAGATTAATGAAGATCTGCATCAAGGCAAAGCGCTGGTCTGAGATGGGAGATTTCTCCCAAATAAAAGACCCCTTCACCAAGAACAAAGGGGGCCCTGAAAAGCAACGGGATGTTCTGAGAGGGTGAAATAAATCAAAACAAAGACAAGAGTGTAGAGTAGGTAGGGGGAAAGCTCTGAAATAGACCTTTTTTAACATTTGATTTACTTAATTCAACAAGTTGAAACACTCAATACAAGCCAGGTGTTTCCATAAGAGATAAAATAAATACTAATACTTCACTATTCATTTATTTTACATGCAGAATGATGTATTTAAATCCTACACTAACAGCACAAAAGGCACGATTTCAGAAATATTTTGGAGCACAATCGTCTCTAAAATTAAACTTCAGTTTTAAATGACAAGTATGTGTGAATGTGTAAGTATGAATAGGTTGTGGAGAAAAACATGATGCCTGAAGAATTAAAAAGTCATGGTTCACCTTGATTGCCGTCTGTTCATCAAAGCGTGAGGGACAAAAAGTGGAGTGAAAGCAATGACTGACAGGGTCTGAAGTGAATTAATACACAGCCTTTCTCTGTTTTGTTCTTTCGAATAACAGTCATTGGAAGAGAGACACACTTCAACTGTATTCAGAGTGTGAATGGATTTCTTCTCTTCCCTCACTTTGTATGAACTGCAACAACTGGATGACTTGTTCTCTGAATGCAACGTGTCGACAGGTGGGCTCTTTCAACACAAACTAGCACACAACACTTGTTTTGTTTTTGCCTGAGAAATTCCAGACGCCATGTTGGACTCTCATCATCTTTTCAGCTGTCTGATAATCACAAATAGGAGATGTTTTTCAGGACAAACATATTCAAATTCCATTTCCTAACTCATCTGCAGTAGGTGCATTCAAAGCACTTAAGCAAACAGTGTTTTTAATACTTGAATTCATACGTATCTAATTATAATATAATAACTAATGCTGCACTGTACAGCTAAATTTGGTGCCATTATTCCATAAGTGACTAACAGACACCACAAAGGAAAGATTTTAAGTTTTTGGTCAGTGCCACCTAAACAGTGCACTCCACTCTTTCACATTCTGCACATGGTGTGTCCCAGCCAGCCATATTTACTTCATTTCCCCCGATTCATAGATGCTGCTCGCTGGACCAGAACATTCCAGCTGCCACCTCAACATCTCATTATTTTTTTTAAAATATCAAGCTTGTATCTTCTTGATAAATAATTCGCAGGAGTATAATGTATCAGACTAAAACATATTTTCAGGGGGGCACGGAGGTTAAAGTGCCAATCTCACCTTTTTAATTTTTTTTCGCCCTGAAGACAGAGATTTCCATATATAGAGTGACCATGGTTTGTGTTGAACATGAGCAATCGGGATGAAGCGCACGGCGACACATATTGCTGTCAGAGATTGGAAATGAGGCCTGCTAACCTGTAGGCAGCCTCCCCAGACCAATCAGCTTTACACATTGCCAATGCATTTGCCGCCTCTAAAAAGAATTGTGACTGTGAAGTTTTTATCGGAGTAGTTGACAAACATTACTCTTTAATGCAGTTTTGTAGAAATGCATTCTTATCCCTCTTGGAAGGCATTTATCTACTTGAAACCTGCAAAATGGTTGCCACAGGGAAGGATTTCTTTTAATAGACTACAATAGGCTCAGTATGGGACACATTCTGATTTTTGTGATAGATAGGGGGCCCAGCCATATATTCATAGGAAATTGTTTATCTTCAAGCAGGAGGAGTGAAAGGCCTTTTCAATAGCATTTCAACTCCGAAATGGTTCTTTTGACTCATATAAATTGTTCTGTACAATTTCAGACAGGTGCTTTTCATAAAAAATATCAATCTGGAAAAAGAGATGTCACAAAACATGAATACAAAGCACCCTGATAGAACGGGGGGGGGGGTATATGTACAGTACATATAGCAAAAAAACATATATGCACACATTTATATTTTTCATTTATATATTCTATATTTTTATTATTATATACACACAAATATATTGTACAGTAACTTTTCTGATATTATGATTAAATGAATGTCTCATTTAGTTGGAAAACACAGAATAAAAAGAGCCCTCTGTGGGAGGTAAACGTCCCACGACGTCTGCTATTCAGACGGAGCTACATTGTGCTGCATGTCGTCTTTCAGGCCTTCGTGCGGCCGAGGCTTTTTTCTTGTGAGGTCCTTGTGGTGCATGGGCAGGGCCTTTCCCCGGTCTGTCTCTGAAACAGAAGCCAGCAGCCAGGCGACACAATGTAAGCGCAGGGCCTGAAGACGGGGGGGGGGCTTGTGCACTCTTAACGCCACTCTCAGGAAGCGGGGACAATAAATCAATAGACTGTCCCTCTCCAGCAGGGGCCAAATGTAAACAAATTGAAAAGGATGGAGAACAAAACAGATTGGTGACTGAAACAGACATACTCAATAGGGGTACTGCTACAAGTGAAATGCCTTTGTGGTTGTTTCCTTCCAGCCTTCACCATGATGTGTGCCATTCTCGGCAACATGACACATGACAGCAAGTATAACCAACTTCCAATTTTGACTAAAAAAACAACAGGTGCAAAGAATCTTACAGAATACCTTATATTTTTCTTATTCTAGTATCAGCACAAAATGAACATCTGCAATGCAATGAGATGTATTCAGCTTTGCAGGTACTCCACTTTGTCTGCACACTTCTTCTCAGAGACCTATGTCGATGAGCCAAACCAACATCTTACACCATATAACATACAGCGCTCAAGGGCACAAGCACAGAACTCTGTGCATGTCAGAGCTGCATGCCACAAGTTAAATTAATGAATCTTTAAAAGGTTTAGGTTTTTTTAATGAGAGAATCTGTTGTAGCTTTTTATCAAACCTCTTCATATTTCACTGAGGTGGAATGGTGCACCACATTTGCGAAGCAGAACTAATGCTATATAAATCTCAAGTAATAAGCAGGCCCTGGGGACATCATCCAAATGAAGATTTTACACCAATTTAAACCTGCCTGAAATTTGATTCCTGCCTTAAGTGCATTTGTTTAACAGGTGCTGGAGATGCAAGCGTTTCCCTCCAAAGTGTCGCTATGTCTTCTTTATTAATTTGTGGATTGCAAGTGGGCGGGGGAGTATGAAGAGAAAGGGGAGTTGACAAACACTAATCAAAGGTTCAGAGTGGGCTGATTCTACCATAGAACCAATGTACTTTTGCTTCATTTGCAAACTAATGATTTTAAACCCCCACAATCTGTTTGAGGTCAGCTCCTGTGTATTTTGGATACGCTTGACTATTAACATCACTGAAAGCTTCAGATGTGTCAAGCCTGCTCCCCCTCCAGTGATAGTCACCTACTTTAATTTCCCTGCAGGCCTCAGAGGGGGATGAATTCAACTAAAATCACAAGCTGTTTTGTTGGCAATCCTTTGTGGCCTATAATGAATCTAATGAATATAAAGAGAGGAGAAGGGAGGGAGGGGGGAAAGGGATGGAGGCGAATACATTTCAACCACGCTGTGTTGCTTTTACTTGACGATTTGTGACCCTTAACAATGGGACAATGGCGAGTGTTTTTGTATCCTTAATTTGCCTTTGTGTTTCAGCTTCATCTCTTTCAGCGACCATACATTGAAAGTCGTCAGTTGAAGAATAACTGCTGACTCCATGGTCCGTCAGACAAAGGCGAGGTTTTAAGATGAATCCCTAACTATCAGCCAGCCAGAGAAGCAGAAAGGGAAAGGGGGTCAGAGACAACAACAGGCAAGTCAAAGGTAGAATTAGCCTGGGTTCCCAAACAGGCCTAAGCACTTCCTCTCTCGTCTAACACACCACAAACAGCGGTTTCCACCTTTTAAAAGCTGCTGAACATTTGTATTCGCCATCAGAGAGGTGTTTGGCACATGAATTACAGTGGCTCATCTGATAAGAACAGAGGCTAGTGAAGGTAGAAGCCCAGTGGAGTTGTGGCGCTGCTGTTAACGCTGGCTTGTTTCTGACTTCACAGGCCCCTCAGGTGGCAGGATCGTATTAACAGCCTTGTTGTCCCACCTACATTCAGGTCAGGACTTAAAGTTAGAGGCACTCTAACTAATGTTTCTTAACACTTGGCTCTATTTAACAAATATTCAAAGAAAATGTAGAGAAAAAAGCCCTAATCACAAATCAAACAATGCAAAATGACCATAGCCAAACTAATACCATACTAAACACCTCGACAGATGAACTTTTAAGTGCCGTAGTGTACACTGGGTAGATGATAAAAAAGTTCTCTGTCACTGGTCCATGCCGGTATGCTCCCCAGTCCCTGTAATGATTTCTATTCATAAACATGCAGTGTGCTATCCTCCACCTGGCAGCTGCCTCTGTGCATATGAGATTACTATTATGCATCTTCCAATCCCAAGGATAAACATCTCTCCACTTTTGAAGTTTGCAAGCATGAGGCATATTTTAGCACCATACGACTTAAGCATCCCTTCAGGTATCACTTGCAATCTTTTCTCATTCTATATACATTGTTCAACTTTAATGGGTATCTAATTTGTGTTATCAGCTTACAGGGCAGTAAGTAATAATTTGCATGGCTGCCCTAAGCAAATATGCTTCCATAAGCATCCCATAGTATAGACACTAGAATGGATTAACCTCCATATTGGCTATGCCCCGATGGTCAATGCTTTTTTAGAAATAAGTAGAATAGATAGTTTAGTTTGGTGGCAATCGTGCTATAAAAAAAATGTCTGGATTTACCACAAAACATTTCTACCTTCAGATGCATTAGATAAAACTCTTGAACCCATAGCAACTGTGATATGACAGACAAGAAGCCTTACTGGAACCCATATAACATGGGTTTGTACTCATCTTATTTCAACTGTATTGTCATAAGTAGCCCCTTGTCCTCCTGTAAATCCAGTTGCCCTCTATTCTGTCTCACAATAACAACGACTGAGTATGTGTGGCCTTTCTTTGCTACTATCTATGGATCTTAGTAGGTATTCAGGCATTTTCAAGCTATTTTTTCCTGCCATATTCTTGCCTACGCAGTGTGATAACAAGCCCGGGCAGAATGAAGGTCAGCGTGATTTTAGAATGTCAGCTTTACACAGTAGAGGCTATCAGCACTGACAGTAGATTCACTAACAGTCCCTAAGACACAGAGAAAAGCTCAGAGAAGCCCATTGAACTTGTCTGAGAGCTCTTTCCCCCTGACAAGGTCTGACAAGTCCCTTACGTGGATGACAGCTCTCTCTAGCTCGAGTGGATTTCAAATGCC
Source organism: Lepomis macrochirus (assembly GCA_024633595.2). NCBI lineage: Eukaryota > Metazoa > Chordata > Actinopteri > Centrarchiformes > Centrarchidae > Lepomis > Lepomis macrochirus. The sequence goes on along the minus strand of JALXJV020000016.1, from coordinate 16,030,517 downwards.
AGTTGAACTCCGACGTAAACCCCCGTATCGATACTGGTGGGAGTACAGATCCTCAGTCCAGGGCCGCAAGTTAATCAACATTTGAAATTAGCCTGCACATGTGTTCACGGTGGCACTACAGGGTAAACGGGGATACATCTAGGAGAGCAGCTTGATATTCTACTGGCTTGCATCAGGCATGTGTGTTACGCTTGTTAGCTTAGTAGACAGTTAATTGCCATGGTGGGTGGTTAGAGTGCTAGGAGCCTGATCTTAGGAATATGTCATATTTGTTAATCGGACATGCAGATGCAAATAATGTGTGACAGACTGTGACCAACACTACCGGAACATAAATACTGTTAACTTCAGAAGTGTTCTTGGCTCTGAAATATAACTGCATAAAGGCTATAAAGACAACCCACTGTTTATCTATTTATTTATTTTGTTTAGCTATTTCTGTTCATGGGCCAATATGACAAAAGAAGTGTGATAACAAAAAAAAAATCCAACTGGAATAGCAGCGTGCCAGATTATGCTTTGTTGTGGGCTCTGTGTACTACAATCCCACGCTAGTTGGGAATTGTTGGCCTGATTACATTAGCTCGTACTAAGAATTCATGTAAACCAAGTGAAATCTGAACTGAGTACAACATGGGGCTGCACAACACTAATTCATATTCCTAGAAGAATTTGTAATTTGCAAAACATATCCTATATTTGACAGGAGGGCACAGCCTCTTTAAATCTATGCTATTCAATCTTGCATACAGTTTGAAAAGCTCGTCCATAAAGATTGATTAAAGTTGTAAAGATTTTGCATCAAAGGGGTTCTGATTAAAGCTATCTGCCACGGAGACACTACTCTTTTGCATCAGTCCTGTAATCTCTCTTACTTGCTGAAATTGTTGTTAATGCAGAAATAATATCAATGCAAACTATATTAATAACTATGGTGTGAGAAGCTGGAGCAATGTCACTTAATCAATGAAAACAAATCATGTACACCTTGCTATGATTATCTGGAGCAGTGTGAATATTAATGTCTCAGCCTAAATCAATGATGGGGTTGCATATATTGCCTCCTGTGTTTACTCATGGTTAAGACATTTCTTTCTTTTATATTTCTGCTGCATCCCTGAGAGCGATCAATGAAGTACTAAATAGAGATACGATACCAGCTATTATAGTAATTCACCAACAGTAACAAAACGCTAGTGATTGTATTATTGTAAACTATAAAGATGGGATGTTCAAATTTCAATTAACTTTGGTTTGTATTTGCTGATATTAATTAAGAGGGCTTGCACAAGGACACAAAAGAGACAGGTTTATTGTCTCAGATTATTCTCATGAAAGTAGCATTAGTATGTAGCACAACGCTACCTAATTAACTAGCATGGGAGGCAAGGCATTACACTGGGAACCTTTTGATTTGTGGGAGGTAATAGCATTGGGCAAGAAACAGATTTTTTATTTCATTATTTGATAAGAGGCCCTTTAATGAAAATATCAGCCCAGGAGCAACGCAAGTCAACATCACTACTTTGGTGTGAAAAAAAAACTTGCTTCAAGGACTGTTGTTGCAGGCAATGAATTACCTCATGACTACAGTTCATTAAATAAAATGTGAAACACACCTGGTGGGCTAATGGAGGTCAAATGTACAAGCAGCAGCATGAGCGTAAGGGGATGTGGCAATCAAAGACAAAGCAACATCTAGCCTCTCTCTGACAGGTTAATGAAATGCCTGCTGCTAAGTGTTCATGTCGTGAGACTCGGCTCAGTCACAGTGAAGCTGTCCCTGCAGTCTGGAGGCAGCGAAGTGACAGTGTTGTATCAGTGTCACTGAGAGCAATCATAACATTCCTTTCCTCCGAGTCCAAAGGTTGCTTTAAATTCCCTTGGCAGCAGATTGCTTTAGGGGGTCAAACACACCAAATCTCAGAACAATAACAGGCCAACTATCAGTTACATCACTCACCTGTAATCATTGGCCAGCATTAAAAGCATCTTTTTTTCTGTTCTGCATACTTGACTGTGAATGCTTTTGAAATGAGGATAATGTAATCTGTGCCGCAGATATCTTCTGCTTTTGTGCATCTATCCAAGAAGTGAATGGTTAGGCCTATCAGTTACTCTCTGGAGGTGGTGTATACGCTCTCCAGCACAATGCTACAAACAGATGAAGGCTATAATATGCTGCACATTCCTGCTCTCTCCATTTTCAGGGTTATTTTGTTTTGTTTTGGAAAAACATTTTAGGTGCTGCCAACTTTTGTTTTTCTAGGGGAAGAGGTAGAAGCTTATTTTCTTAATCACACTTAACTCACTTTAAGAAAGAACATTCTTCAAGTGCTCTTGCAGCAGCCTCAAGATAACTGAACAGTTCAGGTGTTTCCAAGAGGAACAGCAAATAGTGAAATATAAAACCTGATGGGTCACAACTACAATGTCTGCAAATAAACTGAACAAAATGCATAGTTAGTGTGGCTTTGCTTCTTGTCTTTTTACAAATCAGCATAATCAATAAAGTTGTAGTACAAACACATGGTGTAACAACAAGAAAGTCGTGTTAAAAGAACTGTTGGGAGTCATGAGACATAAAATTTCCATTACAAGACATCACTTTGACATTATCTTCAAGATTTAAAGGTTTTTATTCTCTGACTGTGATGTGCGTCAGATTATCCACCTGGCTGTCTATCTGTATTACCCTTCATTTTCACACTGACAGTTTGAAGAATAAAGACACAGGGTTTAAATACATCTCCCCACTGAATAGAAATTCTTCACCAGATGTGCCACAGATAGTGTCAGTCACCTTTACTGTGTATTTATAAAAAAAAAGGAATGATCTTTACAGATTATGATTTAACATCAGCTTTGAGGTTAAGTTTAACTCTCTTTTTCCAAACTTTCTTTTAATTATTACATATCATTGGGAAAATAGACCCATAAAAATGCTTTTAAATCTTAAATTAAATTAGAGAGAAAAATAAAACGATGGGACTACAAAGTTTACAACTGATATGTACTAAGGAGAGGAAGAAACCATTTGAATAATTATAGAGGGAAATGAAATGGGCCAGTTATTATTCTTTGTGTCACTTTATCAGGCATCTCCAGCATTGTCCACTGGGAGTTAACTTTTAGACTGTTTACTGGCTCAAAGGCCAGGCATGCATCTGAAGCCACATAGGCAAGATAATGTATCCCAGGCTACAAAAGCAGGCAAATCACTGTGCATTAAGACTGGGCACACAATAGACAACAATGGCTTGCATAAACACTATTTAGAACTATTCACATGGCATTGAAGAGATGGGCGTCGACTCACTATTGCTGCAAAGCCGGCGCATTGTGCGGAGGTGAAAAGAAGTCTAATGAACAGGAAGCCTTATTTGAGAGAGCTGACAGTAACCATACAACAGCCGCATTGTACGCTTGCCACCAACCCTGTGGGTCTCTACATTAGGAGAAATGATGAGAAAGTAACCCGAAAAGACACAGTGGGCCCTTGGACCCACGTAAATGCAACCAGACAATAATGGGGGACACAGGCTGTCCCCACCTTTACCCAAAGCTGCACGTTTACATGCACAGAACATCAACCGCTCTCATGGCCAAGGATAAAAGCCCCCTGGCCAGATGGAACTTTGAAGTACATTTGGGTTAGTTTACCACCAAAGACTGCAATTTTAGCGCAGCGGCAGTTAAAATATATGTCATACATTTTAAATTATATCAAACTCTGCAGGGGAAAGTTAGAAACTCTTGAGTTTGGTGCACTAGGCCTCCTCCTCCACACACACACACACACACACACACACACACACACACACACACACACACACACCTTCACACTCAACATTATGCCCCCTGCCTCAAGCTTCATCAATCTTCTACAAAGGGATGACATCACCAATAAGCATAGCCTTTTATACCTTTAAGCAATAAGCCTTATTTACTGATGAGATAAGCCCTCTGCTATTGTCTAGCCCTCTACTTTTCTTCTTTCTCTCGCAGTTGAAGAATCAAACAGCACTTTTGGAAGGTGACAGAGCATGCCCGGGATTTAAGGCTAAAACATGCAAAGAGCTTTCCTATTTGGTGGCCTTACAAAGGGCCACATTAGCCCATTTAGTTCAAAGCAGCAGGGGCAGGTAAAATAACAAAAAAACAGGCATTTGGTCTGTTTTTTTTTTAAAGTTTGGCTTTCAATAAAATAGAGGTTATTATTTAAGATGGCAAAACATTTAATATATGTAGATTATCTTGTGTTGTTTTCTGTGCAAATGTGTATTACAAAATTAAAAACTTGAGTGAAACTATCCACTGAATGTTAAACATACTCACACACAGTTTAAAAAAACAAACCACAGCCTGGAGAGCTTACGAACCATAATCAACCATTACATGCGTGACCTATAATTACTGTTTGTAGCAGTATTAGTTGGCCTGTCCGGGGTGGTCACTAAACTGCTGAGGCACCGTGATACAGTGTGGCTTATCAAACTTCACGTGTGCATGCTTGGAAGAACTACTTGCCATTAATGATTATGCGAAAAGAGAAACTGCTAGTTTTCAGCCCTCTAATAAATTGGAAATAAACATTTGGTAGTTCTCATTTTTCTACTTTCACAAAGTCTGGCACAGGAAAAACTAGGTCTAACTAGGTTGTTGCGGCAATCTAGAAAATATAGCATCAACAAATTGAGAACCTATTTTTACCAAGATAAAAAGCCATTTTCTAACACACTACATCCAGTGTCACCACATGTATCTTAAAAACGTGCCATTTGGTGTTTGTTTTTCTTAGAGCTACACAGAGTCATGTCAGGTCTTGGGAACTTGTCAGATATTCAGTTTGTAGTCACTTTAGAAAGGCTGAGCGCAGAGTCTCTGGGGAATCGCTCCAGTCTCCCCATCTCCCCCACCCCATGTCACCAGCCAGGAACAAAGCCGCCATAGTCAATTCTCCTAATTTCACTGCAGCCTGTCGAAATCCTGTTCTCCTTTTCTCCTGCTCTTCAACAAGTACTTTATGCCGGGATCAGTCAGGTCTGAGTCGTCCACAAAAACCTGAGGCTCTCGCTTCATCGTCTTTCAGCACCGAGTCTGACACTCCCCAACTCCCTGCCATTCAGGCGCCTGCACCATGCAATTTGTTTCCATTTGTCAAACAGCAGTATCCATCACAAAAGAAAATGCTGGCACAACAGAAAGTTTGTGAAAAAACATTGTTTCCTCAACCCAAAATGGCCTTCAGACTACTTGTTTATTGGCCCATAACAAAACAACCTTAAACAATTTACACCACTTTCAGCTGTTATAGATACTTGTTACATTATTCGTCTCTCAACTGACAATAAACCATCTTTAACTGCACAAAACATGCATCACATCCTCAAATCAGGACCAACGTATCACTTCTCTCTTAAAGTGTGGATGGGCTAAATGCTACCGTGTGAATTCATCATTTCATTCACTGCCGCCACATTGTGCTGACTCTTATTTTGTGTTTTATTTCTTTGGGATTAAACTTCATTGTGTAGACAACCAGGTTTCTCAGACATTTATTTATTAAAGCTATATCAGCACTATGTTGATGGCATTGCTATTTGCACACCTATTCAGATATGTCTTAAAATGGCGCTATTATTGGGCAACGTAGGAAGGTATCTGGTTAATAATACTTATTGTGCAAACTTTGTTGTCACCATTCTTGTGTTGGCTGTTATCGAGGGAAGAGCAGAGAGGATATGTGCTGACTCTGATGTAGATAGTGCCATGAGTATTCCTATTGTGGCAGCTGCCGTGTGGTGCAGTCCCTGATAGGGTTTCGAATGCTGTCAATGCTGTGTCAGGTGCATTAGCACCTCAGAGACCCATGATGCTCCAGCTGCTATGTGCCTGTGTCTCCCCGGGCCCTGGCCGTCAGCCTGACACCCGACACAAAGTAATCACAGATCACAGCGTTTAATCACTGAAACAAGCACTCCAGAGGACCCCACTGTCAATATCCCACTCTCTCATTATCTGTTTGGATTGCACATCCACACTGTCAGATAAACAGAGTGGAAAATTAAGATTAAAAATATGGTAATTTCATTTCAGGCAGCAGGCTCCTCTCACTGGCCCATTATGCTATTGATTACCTCTGAATTCAATTTCTCTTTTCAATGTAAACTTTAATCTATTCGCAAGCCAACAATTCAACTCCCAAGGGGCTATTTGAGAGTAAGTAACCATTTAATATGACACTGGCTGAAGATTCACTGGCTTTAATGAATTGTGTAAATCACTCAGCTCTTAAAGGAACTGATGTCCAAATCTGGGCCTGGTTAAATAGTGCCTTTTATACCAAGCTAAGTGTTTACCGACAGCCATCTCTGAATGTGTAATCACCGGCTTTGCTCTTGTCTGTATGAAGGCATATTAAACTGCTCTTTTCTAATTGCGCTGGGGATGACAAAATTACATTTTAATTGGGACTTAATCGTGATATTGCACTGCTGGCATGTTAAAATAACAAGGGCAAATAGCCACACCACTTTACCACCATGAAACTGAATTTAAAAATCTCTTGACTCACCAAAATAATCACTAGGTTGTTTTCTTTAACCACTTACCAATTTGTAGCATCTTGGTTAAGACCAGTTGTAACCACTGACCTGAAGCAAACACACCATTCAGACATCTGAATATAGGATGAGCAACAGCGGGAAATGGTTAGTGACTCAGTGCAATATGAGACAAGACAATGTTTTAAAGGCAAAATGAAGACAGTACTAAAACATTCAAGCAACTGTTTTATTGTATGTAATTTGAATTTAATTTGCTGTAAATTATAGGTGATCATTTGGATCACCTATTTATGCCTAAACAACTACAAAGTGCATACTCCATGAAATATTACCTTTAACAAAACAGTTACAAACCCATACACAAAGATATATAAAATACTGTAAATGAATACATAGTCATACTAAATGTAATATTATTGCCAAAGTAAAAAGTGCTACTTTTCAAAGTAATAACAGCCCAGTTATCTAAAGAATAAAGAGAGAAAGTTGACATTATACTGGAAATGTTCAGAGGCAATTAACTTTAAATTTCTGTCCCATGTTTCTTGGTGTTTGTCACCGCCGGTACATCGCCTGTTACAGTTAAACTTTACTAACTTTACTGTTGTTTCCTGACAAGAGCTGAGGTAGACATAAAACCACTATCGTCAAAGTGCTGGAAGACTACTCAATGAAAACAGTGCAGTTACAAAAAAAAAATCAATAGTCTGATTAAGGCACGATAATTACTGAAAGCGCTGGTGTCTGCTCTCAGGTTCCCTTGTCTTTTCAAGCATCTTCCAAATAATAAAAAGACCGCAGTCCTACAAAACAATGTTTGCCTTAAGAAAATAATTTAAGCCAACAATAATTTATTGCACCAGGATTAACACATCTGAGCACCCATGCAGGATTGAAGCTACCCAGGAGGCCAGAACACACATACATATACATAGCTGGGTGTAATCAATAAACAGCCATGCAGTAATATGCTGTCAATAAAGGCACATCCTGCCTCAAATACTTGCCTCTTTTCTGTTCCAGATCCAAGGCAGTACATACTATGCTAGGGGCCTGCTGGGAATCTAAAGACATTTTAATACACAGTAAGGATTCCAAGTATATCTGGCAAAAGATTTGGTCAGTGATGGCAAGCGTGAGGGCCACAGCGACTCTCCAAACTGTCAAAGAGATGTCTCAAAGATGACACAGATGTCCTTGGCACAGTGCACTTCTGTCACTCTCTTTTTGTTCATGTAAACCTGGAAGCGTATCAGGGAAGCAGTGTCACAGAATACAAGCACATAGTCCAATCTAAGCTACGATCTGTTAAGGTCTGATTTATGACAGATCCAGTCAGAGCTGGGTGAAGGGATTTGTCACCCGCTGAAGCATGCAAAAGTGGCTTATTTAATCCTTATAAGCAACTGTGAAATTCAAGGGAAAAATGTATAATCACTTGAAATGATTTGTTTTAATTAAGTTCATTTTTACCTGTGTGTAAAGTACCTACAAAATGCTTGATTTCTTAATACAAATAATCTCTGACAGACAATTTCAATGGCAGAAAGTTAGTGAAAAAGCGGCAAAACAGGTGAAAACAGGTTGGCCTCAGAATGAAATATACTGCCTACGCTGGGATTCACTTTCAACATGGACAAAGGAGCTAGAGGTTGATATCAGATTATTGAATGTATTTAAACGTTGATTGACAACTATAGAAACTTGACACACAACATGTGGACCATCTCAGTATTTAATAAGTGGTGCTAGACAGTTATGGATGCTGCAGTAATCTGATCTAAGGAGAGCACCCTACAATAAAGAAAGGAAAACGTAAGGACTTGAACAATGTCACTACCAATCCGCCAGTGTGCAGGGTAAGACGATACCAAATAATACCACAGTGTGCTGAGTCTTTGAAATCAGTATTTTACTCATTTCACTCCTCTGGCTGAGGAGATACAGTTCCGCTGATAAATTTGTGCGAGGGACAGAGAGAAAATGAAATGATGCCTACTTTTTCTTATTTCACAAAGACCTGTTTGAAGTTGCAATATGGTATCTGTAGTCCCAGACAGATGCACATAAAATGGAATTGAACAATGAATAGCCAACTCTTATCTGTTCAGTGTCTGAAGGGGAAATACATCACAAATGAATTTTTACAGGGAAAAAATATGGACATTCTCTATTACAGTAATCCCCATAGAAAGTTTATCCCAAATCGCGATGAAGTTAAACCCAATATTTCCGAACAGATATAGTGCAAAGAAAGCTGCTTTTCTAGAATCATCTCTAAAATGATCTCAAAATTACATTATTGAAAAAAAGATTATACAGAGAGTTTCTTTGATAAAATCAGAGGATGTTAATCTACAAAGAGACAATTTCTCTCTTGAAATTAATGTTATGGTGTTGCAATGCTCCAAGTAGGCACTTTAAATTAAAATGGTAATCAAGTGTCTTTGCATTGTCAGGGCTATGCACATCTCCTCTTGCTTAACTGTATTATTTTGGAGGTGAGCAATATAGTCTGGAGTTAAAGGGAGAGTCTGGGATTAGTGTGCCACGACAGGACTCTATTAAGTGACAGCCTCGTCCTGGGACAAAGGTGGGTGTGGTTACCTGTTTGGCTGTGTGCAGCAGCGAGGTGGCCTCAGCTCTACCTGTCTGTTGGACCATCTGGTAAAAGAGCCCATCCTGGTTCTGGAGCAGCACATATGGCTGATCATACTCCTGGATCCTTCCGGCAGCCAGAACCTGCAATCACACATACAATGCAGGGTGTGTGTGTTTGTGCGTGGGCCACCGCCTGTATACTTTACTTTGGGGAAAACTGACATTTCAGCTGTTTCACTGCTGAGTGATGCATGCAGACAGTGCAAGATGAATGGGGAAACAGTAGCTCTCTGCACAAATGGAACCATCTATTTTACATGACTCATGCAGCAGCAAACACAGGCGCCTGTTTCTGCTCGACAGGGCCCCGGACAATGACCGTAGCCTGTTAGCAGTGTGAAAGTCTAGTTCGCTGACTCTGACAGACTGAAGATCAGTGATTTATCCTTGTATTTATCCTGGAATTTCAGCAGCTCAGGGGTGGTCCTCAGTCAAATCCAACAATCGCACCTTTAAGATGCTCTAGAAAATTACCATAATTTCTGTGTCATCACATGCTATATAAACCACACAACGAATAGTGCCAGTTCAAGCAGTTTGGAAAAGACTACAATTATATTACAGACAAATTTTAACAAGCTCGATCCCCTTACAGGGGTAATGAGCAGTTTGTTATCGCTAAAGCCCAGTTTCAGGGAGTGTTTAGTATGAAAGGGAGACTTCTGCAGTTGCTGTCATAATTGAGAGTTCAATAGCAGGATACTAGGAGATGGAGTTTGCATCTTGGAAAACACTGTGCATGTAAAAATGGCACGGCTTAAGATTTGGACATGGCAATTCAGGTGGACCCCAATTTAGTTCTCCAGGAGTGCATAACAAACCGGGGGCATTTAACACGAGTGTAGGTGTGAAACAGTCCCTGCTGCGTGATATTTGGCTTTTATCAGCAACTCTCTCAGTGACCGAGCAGCCACCAGGTCGTGCCCTGTCCTCCACAGACGCTTGACAAACACTGTCACAAATGGCACTAATTGGCACCTCTGCAGGCAGTAGCAGGAAAGGGCCAAAGATCAAGTGGCACGAGCGCAGGCACAATGAGAGGGAATGCTGTGAGGGAGAAATCAGCCCAGCTGTTGCAAAATAGGGCAAGCAAATTAAAACTCTATAAAATATTGTACAGCAGGCTCCTTGCAAAGAAGAAGGAGAAAGATTTATTTGGAAGCTCTGCATCTCAGGTGTGTTTGATTGATTGGTGTTAGTGAATATGAGGCACAAAAAAAGAGCTGAATATATTGTAGTTGATGAAGAAACGAGGAGGTTTTGTGATGGAACATCAAATGTTACGACTAAAATCAACTTCTAGCAGGTTATTGTTTGTTCAACCCCATTAAATTAGTGGTCTCATTTAAATGACTGACTGAAGTGCTGGAGAACGGACATTAACTGCGTTTTTACTTACCAGTATTCTGTCACAGTCAATGATAGTGTTGAGCCTGTGAGCAATGGTGAGGACTGTACACTCTTGAAACTTGTGCCGGATAGTCTGCTGGATGAGGCTGTCAGTTCTAAAGGAGCAGGGAATACAACACCTCAGCACATAAAACTCACTTCCTATAGACCCTTGGGCAGGGATTTTACTTGACACAGAACAATGGCTCATCAGCAGAGGTATGTGCAGTAGTAGGCAAAAAACCCCAAAGGATTGCACAGCTCCTTAAAGGGAAAGTCAGTGATTCTGGAGGAAGATTGTTGATACACCAAACAAACACATCCCTTCTTTCAGTGCTCCGTCAGAAGCTCTGCCCCCCAAATTCATCAATGCGCACTGCCAAGGTAACAACATTAACAATTTGGCTAGCTGGCCAAAAGAGAAATATGGTGGAAACCAGAGCATCTTTTACATAAGGGTAAGTTAGCCTCAATAGGGAGATGCAATTTTTATAGCTATGAAAATACAGGTGGCAGATGTTTTTCACAGTACTGCAGGCTTGCCAACACTTCACGTTTTCCCACGGTTTTCACAATTACGATTTCAGTCAATCTGCCACCCCAACCTGGCAACCCACAACCCGATTCAAGTGACGTGTGCACAGCTGCTCTCTACGCAGAACGACAAGTAATCTAACTAAATGTGTAGGTCAAAATATCTGGGCAGGATTTATATCATATATACATTAATATCTGCTAGTCACCAGAGATATGTTGTTGTCATGCTAATAGTGTAATTGTTTAGTTTTGGTACTATTAGATTTTGATTATTTCTTGACTGTTTAGTCCAGTGATACTCTGATCTATCTGCATGGTAGACATACTGTACATACCCTGTTTACGACCAAGCAATGTGAATTACACATTACACTTTCGTATATCTTCATGAGGGTTTCACTTATGTGATATTATTATTATTATTATTATTATTATTATTATTATTATTATTATTATTATTATTATTATTCACAGAAGTCTTTTTTTTTAGTTTGAATTACAATTCTGGAGTGGTACTACAATTTTATGAAACCCAGATAAAAAAAATTCCCATCTGGAGTAGCATTGGCTTACAGTAAACAAGCCACATGTGCAAAGGACTGTTCAGACATTGATGCAAAATATCATACATTCACGTAAAATGTTTTACTTAGACTCAAGTGTTTCCTGACCTTGGGTCCACATTGGCTGTGGCCTCATCAATGATAAGGATGCGGTTTTTCCGGAGAATGGCCCTGGCCAGACATACGAGCTGCCTCTGGCCCACGCTGAAGTTAGAGCCTGACTCAGTCAGCACCGTCTCCAGCTTATTGGGCAGGTCCTCCACCACGACCTTCATCTGCACCTGCAGAGAGGGAGAACAGAGCCCCAACCCTTCATTACTCCTGCATAAAGGCTTCCTGTGGGGATGTCTTTAAAGAGCTATCCAAACACACCCATTAACCGCCTGGCACAATGCAGGGCCAGGTCCACTGATGACCTTGGCCAGTGCTCTCTTGTGGCCAGGCTCTAGCTTTAATCCAGGCCACCAAACCCATTCAGAGGCAGGACCAGGAGCTGAAGCCCTTCACTGTGGGGGGAGCCTTCATCCTGGTTGGCCTGACTGCCCAAACACATCTCCCCCAGCACTTTCAATGGTTCCCAGTTACAAGCCGCACATTGAGCTGGGCCCCATGGCCCTAATGGGATTTCCCCCCATGACTTGTGGCGAGCAGGAAGGCTGAATGGCAGCATTGTACAGGGGGACAGAGGGATCCCCCCCTGGGCCGGGCGAGGGGGAATCATTCAGAGCCACGCTGGAGTACCTCTTGGAGTGCATTCCACAGGTCCTCGTCTGTGTGCTGCCTGAAAGGGTCCAGATTCTTCCTCATGGTGCCTGTGAAGAGAACTGGGTCCTGTGGATAGATGGATATAGAAAGAGAAGGCCGTAGCCAGTTAAGATAATGACAAGGGGGAAGATGTATGAAAGGGTTAAGACAGGCTTTATAGAGCACTGCTAGGCTATGTTTGAGTGGAAGATGTCCACAAAGGGCTTGCTACACTCAGGAGTTCTATTCAAAGCTCTGGCTAACTATGCTTCAATAAGTTGATCTTTTTACTTAGAAAACCAGAGCTTGCGCACTGGTGTTGGTAAAGAATAATAACAAAATGTCTGCCAAAAGTAACAGCTTTAGCTGTCAAATGGGGTTATCACATCAGTTGCCTACCCTCATAAAAGGACAGCCTCAGATCTCAGACAGCTAGGATGTCCAAGATATGTATTTATGGTGAGCCACACACCTGTAACAAGGTTCAGCCTCATAGCCATCTTTAAGAGAGTAAATAAAGCTCTTTATTATAGTGCAGAGGAATGAGCCCGCAAGTCCACAGGCACTGTTCCAACATGCCACTCTGTTTGTGGTGAACCTGATAAACAGGAGCAAGCCGGCATCTCTTCGTGTCAGGTCAGATATTTATTCATAAATCCTGCTCTAACGTTTAAGTGATTTACTGAACGCTTACCAGGACTCTCCCGAGTCGTCATAAAGAGAGCTGCTGTAGATAAGACTTTAATATGGCATCATTTCCGCAATGTTTTATCAGTAAACAAATACAGCTGCGCTTTCTTTTGAAACATAACACTGAATTTATGATACATAAATGGGTATAATGTGCATTTGGAAAAAGCTTTAATGAGATGTGACAGAGTCTATCACAACAATAGAGGTGACACAGAGCGGCAAGCAACTGTCCATAACAAAAACTGATAGACTTCCAGTCAAGGCAATTTGATAACTCCAGTTTACTCAAGATATGAATCTAACCTCAAATCAAGATAGGAAATGTTCACTTGGCAACTGTGAGATTAGACCAGGAGCCAGAGTAAAATACACAATGGTTCTAAAAGGCTAAAAGTATCCTGCGTTAAGGTTACAGAACTACAAGTCTGAATGTGACTCACTATCCACGCCTCCATCTCTGCTCTGTTACAAGCCAGCTTCAAAACCAGTGCTTTGGGAGCAACGCATGCACTCATGTGTGTCAGCACACAGATTTATACAGTGTACACATACAGCACACGCCCCTCAAATACAAAATCATGTCTCAACAAACCTTCATGTAGGTCAGAAAACTCAGGACTAACTGCTCAATTTTCATCCAGAAAAAAATAAAGCTTCCAGGACTTCATTCCTGCTACCTGTACCTTAGAAAATGTTCCACCTCTTTACTTCCAATGAGCTTTTCCTTCTGTCACCAAAATACTGCCTTGTCATTAAGCCAGCTGAAGTCCCAATTCAAACTAGTTTTGTGACACACTTTAATTGAGGATTCAATGTTAGGTCGAAAAACTGCTTTCAAGCACAGCTTTCCATAGACCGATTATGTGCTCCACCAATTCTAAGCCCTCTGTTTGCCACAGAATTCATTTTTTACTAAGTCATTCCTGAGAATTCAATAGAAAATGAAATAGAACCTTTTTTAATGCCATATGCTAATAAAAGCTTATCATAATCAAATCTGTGGGTGGCAAAATATGAAACTCTTCACTGGCAATGTATAGTATACATATCACACTCTCAAAGTTCCACATGAAAAGGTGAGGCAACTAGCAATTTATATCAAGATTTTTTTCCATGTGAAAGGCTGACTGAATATCACTTTATCTCTGACATCTAGCAGGAAAATAAAAAGGCTTTCAGATGAATATGTGTAAATCCAACAGACTCCTCGCTATATAAGTTTGTGAAACTAAGACCATGATACAGAAGAACTCTACTCATCTGAATGCTGGTAAGACTTGATGACTATGATGAAAATGCCATCCAGTATATGATACAAATGGGTGTGCAGTTAAAGTTCTGACTCCTAACCAGCAACTTTGTGCAAGTCTCCCCTCTAGGAGAGACAGAACGAGTAAACAAAATCACATCAAACACACATCACATCCATCTCAAACTAGTTTGGACTAGGAAAACTTTATCTGAAGTAGTAGCAATGCCAGAAACCTATCAAATCCATAGAAAAGCATTAATGAAACTGTTTTTGGGCATCTTGGCTGCACCCTAGAAATGTTTGAGACTTGGGCAAAGTGACGGAGTACAAGGGGACTCTGGCTGTGAGGATGGGGGAGACTTCTTCTATAAGCAGCTTTCCCATGTTTGGGGGGTAGAGGGCTAATCCTCTGTCAGGGATGGGGAACTGCTCTCTTCACAGTACAGGCCGTGGGAGTCTTCTCCCCTCCCTCCACTCTGCTGACACTCACCCGCAGGCTGGCATTTTCTTAATGCCGTATCAGTTTCAACAAGCGGAAATAAAGTTAAACTGTCTCAAGGCATCCGTTTGTCTCACTTTCAGAAATCCCCTGGGAGATGACTGTAATTCTCCTCACTTGTTTTAGCTTTTTAAAAGCCAGGCGTATAAAAAAGGGCCAAAGCACATAGGTTTTCTTTACCAGTGTTCATCTGCCACTTCTCAATCATGAGGAATCAAATAACCTCACTATGGAAGCAATGTCCAGCAGTTTTAGAAAAAGACTAAGAGTGGAACATTAATAGCAGCATAAGATCAACTGAAAGTTGAATTGCTGTGTAAGTTCTAATATATGTAATATTTTTATAATTAATAATAATAATATATATAATAATAATTTTATAATTAGTTATTGTATATGGTTTCAAGTGCCAAGACACAACAGCTGAAACTGAGGGTAATTTAAAAAAGGCACCTGTGGGATGATGGACATTTTCTGGCGCAGGGTGTGCAGGCCAATCTCTGAAGTCAGAAAACCATCAATCATTATTCTTCCCTCAGGTTCTGCCAGCCGGAACAAGGCCGAGATCAAAGAGCTTTTACCAGCACCGGTGCGTCCAACGATGCCAACCTACAGTGGAGAGATGAGAACTATTTTAATACCTGTAAAATTCCACAAAAAAAGGGTAAATATTATCATGCTCCTCAATCATACTAGTATTTATTGTGTCATGTCACTGAGGGAACATGTCATATGGCTAAGGACAATGGAAACACTTGTATCGTGTGGAGATAAAAAGAGATTGATGGAAAACATTGTATTCTACAACAAGCCCAAAATGCCCATTTATTTTAATGTTTTAAGCTAAACATAATATTGTATCTTGATTGTATCGTTAAATAAGTTATTCACATGGCATCAAGTGAACCCATCCTGATGCCATGTCACTTTATTTATGAACTGTGTCATTTTGTGTTGGACCTTTTGCATGTTTATGATTCAAGGCAGCTATTTTAAAGCGTGCTATATTTTATAAAAGTGCTCAATTCATAGTCCAACAGTTTCACACACTGCATATGCCAATGTCTGTAGGTTGAAAATTTGTAGTTACTCATATTACTTTAGTGCTATGATAAGAGGTGAAGCCATTAAACAAGGCTCTATAAGCTCCATAGGCTTAACCACCCATCTTTTTGTATCGGTATTTCATGTACAGCACAAGCCACCAAATCAGGACGTAAGAGTACTGAAGCTGCATTCAACCCGACAGTAGACCTGCATGAAAAAATGCAGCCCTGTCATTCATTCAAAAACGTTCTTATTTTTGCATGCAGTTATTTGCTAATTAGTACTAAAAACAAAATACAGATGAGGTTGCTGGGAATGTCATTAGTTGGCCAGTGCCTCCCCCCTGTAAGACCTGTGCATAAAGAATCATGCCATGTACCGTGTTAAACACAGAGACCTCACGTTAAACACATAAAGGCCCTATTTAAACGATCTCATGGTCTAAAGTGCATGGACCATATGCATTTTGCTAGTTAAACAGCACATTATCTGGGCACAGAGCATGGCACAACATGGGTTGTTGTCACACTGTGGGTGTGTCTGGTCTGTTTAGTTAGTTCTCAGTCAGTTTGGCTATTAATAGTCTTTTCTGTATCTGTTTTGACTGTATTTGGGTCTCAGTCCTGTCTGTTGTCTTGTGTCTAGTGTTCCCTGTGTGTTCATGCTTGTTGTTCTGATAATGTCTGTGTGTTTTGTTGGGGGATCTGTTTGTGTAGTTTCGGTAGATCTGTTTAGTTTCATTATTATTCTGATTGTTCTACTTTAGTCTGTTCTCGTTAGTTAGTATCTGTCTGTTTTCCCCGGCTGTCACTCTACATGTCTGTGAGCTTCATTAGTCCCTCATGTCTTTCACCTGTGGATCCCCCTCCCAGCTCGTTAACCCATGTGTAAATATACTTGCTTGTTTCCTCCGTCTGTGTCTGGTCATTGTAGTGTGTATATGCTCTGTCGTGAGATGTGTGTTACCTGTATCAGCTCCGGTGTTACCTGTACCCTGCTGTTTTGGATTTTTTCACTACCAGTAAGCTTTTTCCTTTGTTTGGATTAAAATCTCTGTTCTCCAGTGTCGTGCATTTGGCCTCTCTCCTGTTTCACACCCTCAAATCCCTGACAGTTGTATATAGTCTATAAATTAATCATAGGTTTGTTTTGTAATATATCTATGATTTTTTTGTAATATGAATTAAAGTGTCATTTCACATTCCTTTGTATCCATAGACAGTGCATTACCTCCAGTAGATGACGGTCAGCATTTTCCTACTGAAGCTAAGCAGTGTACTGCTCGGACAGAAATGTCAGCAAAAAGTATTTTAGCCACCTAAAAGGCCCACCAACAAAATAAAACCTCTTTACGCTTTGCTTTTGCAGATTATGCCTTGGCTCAAAGAGAGAGTTAATGAGTGCTGTTTCAGTATACCCAAGTGTTAGTGCCTTATTCAGACAAACCCCATCCTGTAAATCTAATATGTTAAGTTATTTTAAATCTTGTATCATTGAGCTTGACCCTTTTTTTCCCTCCACCTAAATGGGCAAAGAGGAATAAATTGCATTGTTCCACCTCTGTGTGTTGGCATGTTATGAAGCACACACAGTGGTTCTTTGTTATGCAAGCAGTTTTGTTGGTAAACCCCTGGCTAAACAAAAGGTTTGCCATTGGCTAATGCACCAGCAACCCAGTTCAGTGGAACAAGTATGTATCGTGCCTAACTTTAGTGGATCATAACAGATGCTCCAGTTCAAGATGAGGCCAACTTTTCTTTGCTTCTCTGTAAAACAGAGCAGTCAATAAAATACATTTTCAAAAATTGTAAATGTCCACAACCACAAAAGGACCTTGCACATACAGTCATAGATATGCACAAAAAATATTAGGCTGATGGGTCCAGTACTATGCGAGATTAGCTGCAGACAGATACACAGACACACACACACACACACGACCAAACACATGATCCCCTCCAGGCTTACACCTGGAGGAGATAACAAACTGAGAGAGAACTGTCCACTGGGCTGTAACGGTTCCCACTAAAAGGGCCTCAAGAAACACATGCGAATAATAACAGGAGGGACACAACACTGGATCACGCACCACTGGATGCCTTCATCTGGTCCTTGTAGGAAACATTTCAGAAGAGGAAACAATCTTTCCCCAAACCCCTTGTGTCAAGAGGATGTCACTGACACATTTACTGTTACAGTAGAATATGGAAGACCTCTCTTCTGCAGAAGCTGCAGCAAAGAGTGCACAGACATGAGTGAACTGCTGACATAACCAGCACCCTCTTTGTAAAACACAAATGTGTATGTATGCATTGAAAAGGCTAAACCACTGTGCCAAAGAAATCCTAGACACACAAGCCTGTGTCTCTCATGATCCAGACGCATCCACATTTAGACATTTCATTTAGCTGACGCTTTTATCCAAAGTGACTTACAATTGCTATGTATGTCAAGGGTCACACACCTCTGGAGCAACTAGGGGTTAAGTGTCTTGCTCAGGGACACATTGGTGTCTCTCAGTGGATTTGAACCTGGGTCTGTCATACCAAAGGCATGTGTCTTATCCATTGTGCCATCACCACCCCTAGGGGTCAACCAATAATCGGCCTGGCCGATATTCAGCATTTTTCCAATAATCTGCATCGGTAATTTTAAAAACAGTTAGCCGATATAATTAATTAATATATTTTAAAAATGCGCTCCTTTGGCTCTGATGCAGCCGCTTCTCTCCATCTGTACCATAGGTCTGTATTCACCACTCTGTGGCCTGGAGCAATGTCCTGCCCTCAGTACTAGCTGACTGGTTACAAGTCAACACTGTCAAATCAACACGGACGATTGTGCGGAAAGCGCCAATAGAAAGAGTGAGCCATCACGCTGCAGGCCCTCCCCTCCTCTCTCAGCAGAGCTCCACTACAGACACCAAGCAGAGCTAGCGGAGCAGATCAGTATTGACTAAATACTAAGTTGACCAAAACTACGCCCGTTGCTGTAAGTAAGTGCACCAAATCATTATTACTAGTACTAATAAAAGGCTGATACTGCACCAGTACAAACAGGAACATGCACCAAACGATATTTTAAACTGCTTTGTCTTATCCACCACAGCTGTGTTTTGGTTCTATACAAGCACATGTGCTAGCTCAGCTAATAGCTAGTTATAAACAAGCTAATTATGTCTGTCTGTAGCCTGTTTAGCTGCGATGCTACGTACCTTAAAATTTAGCAACTCCTTGCAAACTCAGCTGCTTGTTGAGAGAAACCAACAACATTGGAATGTCGTTTCGTTCGGACTGGACAAGTGTGGTCGCATGGTATCAAAAAGAGAGAAGATGATCAGAACCGAGGGGGTTGAACTACCAGAAGGCCACATTGCAGATGTTCAGGACAGCTACAAATACCTTGGGGTGCCACAGGCTGACGGAAACCATGAGGAGGCAGCAAGGAAGACTGCCACAGCCAAATACCTACAAAGAGTGAGGCAGGTCCTGAAAAGTCAGCTGAATGGGAAAAACAAGATCCGAGCCATCAACACATACGCCCTGCCATTCATCAGATACCCTGCTGGTATAATAAACTGGCCAAAGGAGGAAATAGAGGCTACTGACATCAAAATGAGAAAGCTCCTCACAATCCATGGAGGGTTTCACCCCAAATCCAGCACCCTGAGACTGTACACCAAGCGTAGCGAGGGAGGCCGAGGGCCAGTGAGTGTCAAGACCACTGTCCAGGATGAAACGACGAAGATCCAGGAGTACATCAGGAAGATGGCCCCCAAAGATGAAGGGCTTAGTGAATACCTCAGGCAGCAGAAACCTGAAGGTGAGGACAAGGAAGATAAAAAACCGTCATGGAGGGACAAGCCGCTGCACGGCGTGTACCACAGACAAATAGAAGAAGTGGCTGATATCAAGAAATCCTACCAGTGGCTGGAAAAGGCTGGACTGAAGGACAGCACAGAAGCACTAATCATGGCGGCACAAGAACAGGCACTCAGTACAAGATCTTTAGAGGCTGGGATCTACCACACCAGGAAGGACCCCAGGTGCAGACTGTGCAAGGATGCCCCTGAGACAGTACAGCACATAACAGCAGGGTGTAAGATGCAGGCAGGAAGTGCGTACATGGAACGTCATAACCAGGTAGCTGTCATAGTGTACAGGAACATCTGCCATGAGTATGGGCTGGAAGTCCCAAGGTCAAAATGGAAGACACCTCCTAAGGTAGTTGAGAATGACCGAGCTAAGATCCTGTGGGACTTCAAGATCCAGACTGACAAACTGGTGATGGCTAACCAACCAGACATCGTGTTGATCGACAAACTGCAGAAGAGGGCAGTAGTGATAGATGTGGCAATCCCAAGCGACAGCAACATCAAGAAGAAGGAACAGGAGAAGCTTGAGAAATACCAAGAGCTGAAAGAGGAGCTAGAAGAGATGTGTAAAGTAAGAGCAACAGTGGTGCCAGTGGTAATCGGAGCACTGGGGGCTGTGACCCCCAAACTGGGAGAGTGGCTACAGCAGATTCCAGGTAAAACATCAGAGGTCTCTGTCCAGAAGAGTGCAGTCCTAGGAACAGCTAAGATACTGCGCATAACCCTCAAACTCCCAGGCCTCTGGTAGAGGACCCGAGCTTGAGGATGACACATACCACCCCGCAAGGGGTGAGAGGGGGATTTATTTTATATCTATATATAAACAACCTTTACAACCTGCAAAGCATGCTCTGTCTAATCAGGCCCTTAAACCACATTACTTCCCTATGTAAATAAAGGTAATTTTAATTTGAGCAAACAACCAATAATGGTTGATTTTCTCAAAAGAACTGTCTCATAATGCACTACAAAGTGGTCAGTCTGGATCAGTCACACGGTCTTTGGCTTTCATTAATTAAACTATAAGAAAAAAAGCTTAGCACTTTACCTTTCCAATGTTATTTCAGAAAAAACACAGTCATGTCAAAGTTAATCCAGGAAACCATATTGTGCAATTACAGTTTAACTATAGCATAAGGAAAGGTAAAAGTGAGGAGTGTATTATCATTCATCTTGGAGATAAGTAACATGCCGTTACAATGGAAGGTAAACTGTGGTGTTGTATTGAGTTTTGTGTTTTGATATGACTATGTACAGTAGTGAGGGCCAGGGTGAATGGATCATTTTCTGCAAGTGTTGGGTGCAGGTTTCCTTGTGAAAGGGTGTCAGGGGGACTGTCGGGATGCACACAGCCTTTCACCCCCATGGCATATGGCAAGGATCCCTCCCATGGGCTGTCAGAGTCAGGGCGTCTACACTTATCAACCCATCCATTGTGAAATCAGCCGCCCTGGCCAACCATAGCCATGCAAAATACACCCCCTGCATTAAACACAATTTCAATCATCCTCAACCATCTCCCTCTGTTTTCCTCCCTTTCTTGCCTCGCCCCTCTCCCTCGGCCTCTCCCTCTCTTATAGTGAATAAACAGTTGTCACCGTCAGGTAGCTCAAAATGCAAATTGGGCACAAATGGATCCACTTGAACAGTCTTAATTACATGGTATGTATTCCATGAATCACAAATGGTATAGTGCTGAAGATTCAGCAGCACAATATGGTGTCCCTTCAATAATTGATTTGAGAATAATGCCACATAAAAAAGAATCACATCACACCCTCTACACTAGCTGCATATTAACCTACGTCATGGGCTATGCACACCAGTTAGCATGCACAGGTGGGAATAAAGACAAGAACCTTTTCTCTGGATTTGAAGACAACAGTCAGGTTCTTTAGGACCAAACGCTCACTGGCACTGTAAGTGAAGTTGACTCTGTCAAAGGTGATGGAGCCTGTCTTGGGCCAATCATGCGGAAGCTGTTTGTCCGTTTCCCAGGGTGCTTCACTCTCCAGCTCTGCATACTCAACCACTCTCTCCACTGATGTCATCTACAAAACACAAGGCAATTTTTCCATGGACCATGTAGATGTGTACAATACTAATGTTGTGAAGACAGATTTCGGATTTATAAATGTTGCTATTTTGATCACTTGAACAACAATTGAAAATTGCAGCACTTCAGCTTCAGTAAAAAGTTAATTGAACACACATTTAATAAGTGGATTAATGTTTTAAAGTAGTACTCCAGCATTTTAGCATTTATTTTCTTTTACAATATATGCACTTCCATAAAGCTGGGGGACCACAGAAATATTTACACAATTGAAGCAACAGAGCATGGTGGGGTTATTTCATGGTTATGGGGTATGTTTTTTTTTCAAACTTTAAAAAGCTCCACAGAAAACTATTTTCACAGGTTGAGTAATACTCCCTGTGATGTGTTGAACTTCCTGTATAAAATCTGTAACCAGCCATCATTAACGCTGTTTGAAACAGCCAATGGAGTTACATGCATTTCCCAGTTTTCTTTTTAAAGTTTGTGGATCCAGTCAACACAGTGACTAAATTTCAGAGAATAAATAATGATTGAGCTTAGTGATGTCCAATCAAAATATAAACTGTAGTTAAATGTTCAAATGTAAATGTTCTCACCATGTTCTCAATCTCTGCACTCTGTCTGACGCCCCACTGGAACATGCCGGTAAGTGTCACAGCATAAGACAGAGCCAGACCCACTGCACCTGGCTCAAGTCCTGTAATACATACAGTCACACATTCATGAGTTTAACATCATGGTTTCACAAATGATGTCTCACATTTCAGTAACATGTCTCATGTTTAATCTAAGGCCCATACTGTACCATCCCTGAGGTAAAGGCAGCCAAAAGCAGTAATGGTGACAAAAACTGAGCAAATTCCATCAAGACGCACAGCAAACCAGCGAGAAGTGGTCAGGAATAAGAACCAGGCCGCTGTTAACAAACACAAACACACAGATTAGATTATACATCTTATTGCTGATAATACAATTTTAACATTAGTCTGAATGACTTTTGCATAAGTATGATGGTTAATATCCATAAGAGAAATTTATTTTTATTCTCACCTGAGTGAAGATCTTGATATTCATCAAACATTTGCTGAAACCTCTGCTGAACCTTGAAGGCACGGATGGTGCTCAGGCCTTGAAGCGAGGAAGAAAGGTGGGAGAATACGGGACTCCGAGCTAAAAAAAAAATACAAGCATTTGTTAGCATTTGACCAAACACGCATCTGTAAAATCAGCCGTCCATGCATTCAACACTTCAGTGACATTTTTCAACCCAAATGCATTTCTTACTCATTTCTTACTTATATTGAAGGCAGTTATGAAGACTTTTAACCATATTTTAACGTGAACATAGTTTCAGAATATAAGAAACTACAAGGAACTTTCATTTTGTGTTGAATTTGGCGGTCCCTGTGGATAAAAACAGTAGTGTTTCCACCGCCGTGTCGTAAAGATCTTGATCTGAGTGTGTATTTGTTTTGGAAGCGAGTGAAAGAAAGGAAAGCAATTTAATTTTAATACTTTTTTAAAAACATAGCTGTTTGCATGACACATAGCAATAAGGTCATGTATCTATGTCTTCTTAATGATAAGCCAACCGCAAGATATAGCTTATTAGCAAGGCCAACATAAAGTGTTACATTATAACACTTAATACAGATAACACATAATACAGCAAAACAGTAGTGTTTCCACCGCCGTGTCGTAAAGATCTTGATCTGAGTGTGTATTTGTTTTGGAAGCGAGTGAAAGAAAGGAAAGCAATTTAATTTTAATACTTTTTTAAAAACATAGCTGTTTGCATGACACATAGCAATAAGGTCATGTATCTATGTCTTCTTAATGATAAGCCAACCGCAAGATATAGCTTATTAGCAAGGCCAACATAAAGTGTTACATTATAATCCAGTTGTATAATAATAATGTCCACTGTGACCGATACCTCCATGAAATGTATAAATTATATAAACATATTACATACCTGTCTAAATGGAAGAGAGCCAATTCGGGGTTAGTTTTGAATCCTTTCAAATTCTCTCCATCTGTTGAATGACCAAGGGTGACTCGTGTTTTTACCCTTGCTCTATCACTGTGCCTCTTTTGGCTTTTTTTTCGGTCTTCTGTCAATTTTCTTTGCTGATCCTGCTGCAGTATCAGCCATGACCACCACGCATAACATCAAACATTCTCGAAAGAGGAAGAAAGGAAGAAGAAAAATGTCCTCCTGCTTCCTGCTAACATACAGCTCCATGCAGCCAATCTTTCATCTGATGGTCTTGTCTGTTTATGTAGATGTGACTGTTTCATAACCACTAAAAAACTCCTTGTAGTATATTTAAGTGAGCCAGACATTCATAATCTACTTGATGTTTTGAGATTTTCTACTCAATATATAGACTTACAGAAGATGTAGGCAAAGAAAAAGTTATTTGGTAATCAATAGTGTCATTTGTATGTGGACTGCATCATACAAAAATTTAATATGCCCCTCGCGCAAAACAGTTTTGCTTTAGGGAAAGGTTGCAAATGAGTGGTCTTTTGTTTCTGTTTGTTAGGCTTACAAAACCAAAGGCAAAACCTAAATGTTTCCTCTGAGCTTTTTAATAGAACTTTTGTCCTTTAAGATGATGGAACCTGTTGGCCAATGTGCATTTGGGCTCTTAGCCCAGAATAAAATAGATGAACTAAAGCCTGCAATGGCCTAGTCATGCCCACTTGGCATTTTTCCCTTTGTATGTGATGTCATGAACTCCCATCTCTTGAGGAAACTGCGTGTGGCCGAGCCATAGGCCAACGCCACCTTTAGCCTTTATGCTAATGACCATGGCTTTCTTCAATGGTCTATTAGCATTCCTGTGGTCTGCTTTTGTCTCTTACCACAAATGGACATGCCCAGCCCACCAAAGCCAAAAAAAATTTACTGGTAGACTCTAGGCGCTTTATGTCCCTGGAGGTCTGCAGGAAGTAGCATCGTAGACACAGGAAGACAGCAACAAGGGGCACAACGGGAATTAGGATCCAGGGTATGATGATGGCAGCTACTGCAATCACTCCAGTGACTTGAAGAAATACCTGGGATAGAAAGAGAAATGTGAGCACAATTTAACCAAACAGCAACACAGTCAAAAGCTCCACTGCTGCCGTGTGGGCTACACCACTGGGGCAGCGAGGCCTATTTCTTAAGGCCAAACAAGAGAAACTCTTTCAGTCGTATTTGTGTGAGACCATCACGGACATACAGAAAGGTAACAGCAGGTTATGGGACTGAGGTTATGTGACTCACAGTGTGAAAGGAAAACGATCACAGCGCTAATTCTCACTTAGTAGCAGGTGAGAATTTACCACTTGGCCACTGCAGCTCATATCCCTGGCTCTCTAGGGCTTTCCCTTCAACACTTCTGGCCTGTAAGCCTCCCTGGCAGAGCAGCCAGCCAACAGCCATGGCCACAGTGACTGGCAGAGGGCTCTGGGAACCACACTGTGGGTGTCTGATACATCACACTCAAACCACACAGCCCTCAACAACACAGTGACTCATCAGCCGTGCTAATGCCCCTGTGACACATCTAGACCAGGATACCAGAGCTACCTAAACAGGCTTGGAGGCAACGAGTCTGACGACACCAAAGCACCCACACCTGCACTGGGCATAGAAAATGAAGAAAGCATATGATAAAGTATTACTGTGATTATTAATATCAAAGATAAAATGCTTTTACCATAGCCCATCTGTGGTGGTTATTATCAAGTACTTTAGTAGTGTACTGTACTCAGTCACCAGCCAAATGCTGGTAAAATTAGTTCCTACATTTCAGCGGCAAACATTGCAATTTTTACTCTACTCCATATTTATGTGATGGCTAGTTACTTTGTAGATTAAGATGTTCATATTCACAACATATATGATTCACCTATAAAATGTAATATATATATTTTCTTCTACCTTCTATATAAAATAACTGAATGAGGCTGTCCTGCATTAAAAAGAAACACTTTTATTTTGAACATTTAGTTACATTGTAACATTTCTGGACTTTAACTTCAGCAAAATTTTAAATGCCAGAAGGACTTAAACTTATAACAGTGTAAATTTACATTTTATACGTACACTTTTACATTTTATACGTACAATAATTCAAGAATTGTACTTATGATTTTATGTGTGTGTATGTTACTTAGGTATTTCCATTTAACAATTACACAATTAAACAATTCAGAGGGAAATATTGTACTTTTTAATTCACTAGATTTATTTGACAGCTCTAGTTGTTAGTTATTTTTCAGACAAAGTAAAATACAATATAATGCTAAATATTAAAGCAAAGGTTCCTAGCCTTTTTGGTTTGTGGCCCCTTACAAAAAAGCAGTTGAAGTTCCTTGTCATGTTTCAGATCTCTGAGTTGTTAGCGGCCAACAAAGAAAAGATCTGTCTCTCCAACTCTCAATCAAGATAGATAGATCGATAAAACAATAGATATATTATATAGATAAACATAATTTTACTTTTGATACTTGATACTTAGTAAATTTTGCTGATAATTTTATAATTTTACTCCAGGATTTTGAATGCTGCACTGTGTTTACCGTGTGATATTGATACTCTTAGTTTAGTAAATGATGTGAATACTTCCTCCACCACTGAATATGTGAGAGACCACTTCTTCTTAACTGAAAGGTATACTGTGTTACATATTTCATATTCGATTGATAGCTGATAAAACTGAAACCTCCTACCCTGAAATTAGACACATCCCAAGAGATGAATCCTAAGACGTGGAGATTAGGATCATACTGTTACCTTCAGTGGTCTCAGACTAGCCCAGAGAAATGAAAATTTAATTTAGCACCTTAATTACGGATGTTATCTGCCACTTAAGCACACATTTAAGCATGATCACTTTCAGTGTAGTTTTATGATGAAAAGCTACTCAATTCCATTTGCAGTTCAGATAAGAGGGTATTACTAGTCTAACCATTTGCTGTAGTGGAGCCCACACAATCAAACAGTGAGAGGAAGCTACTGAGCACAACTGATCCCAAGAATTTCACAGTACATAAGTTTCAATCTTAGCCTTGATGGAAGGCTACCAGACTGCAAAGTGAGATGGAGGCACATGAGCCATTACTGCATGTTATCCAGCCTTCCCTAGAGGGGAGCAAATATTAACTGAACAAATGTCTTATCATACATACTGTTTTTCTTTCACTCTCCACCTGCTGATTGGTGACACAGTGACACCGCTCATTCAGGTTTGCAGATTGGTTCATTTAAATTCTAATTGGGCCCATTTCAGGCGGGAGCCACGAGGGTCCAAGACGGGCTTATCTGTCAGCGGGGTCATCTGAGGGGACGGAGGAGGAGGAACAGGAACCATTAGATAGGAGTCTTGCCTCCTCCTGCTCCCCAAGGCCCACTGTCGCCAAGGCCCTGTTTGATGTGATCCATTTGCCTGGTCTGGAGCTTATCATGTCCACATCAGGAACACCGTGGCCCCCACCCACACTAACACAGATGACTCAGATACGTGATCCCACAAGCATAAACCTCACCCCCCCAGACCACATCCATATCTCCTATGAAACCACACAGGAACAGAAACCTCCCAAAGCCACATCCCGCTGCACATAAAAGTGGATAAAAGGATGAAAGGTTTTGTATACAAACAGTTTAAATAAAGAATTACCGCTAATTGCTCTTTAGCAAGAAAAGAAAGCTACCGCACGCATGTGATTCAGTCATTCAAGCAAACTGGGGGCACTGCTGTGTCCAAAGACCATTGAGATCTCTGCTGACCCTAATTGCTTTATTTTCTCATGATTCCATCAGCTCTTTGATGTCCAAATAAATGTAGAAAATTGAAGTTAATTGCTATATTTGTGTTCTGCAATGATAGCGACTGTTGTTCCACAGCAGAAAATAAACACTTGCCTTTAATTAAACATCCCTGCGGACACAATGAATCAGTACGCTTTTTAATACAACCCTTTTTTCATCCTCCCTTTATTTGATGACAGTGTGCAATATTTGCCAGTGGGAAAAAAGTGCAAACAAAACAGGAAATGAGGGGAAAGCATGGCGAAGAAAATTCCTCAAAAGAAGCCCTCTGCCATCGCTGGAATTTTGTTTCACTCCACACTTTTCCGTGACAGTGTGCCACAATAAGTTGCAAGGGTCAGTGGTACTGAAACAAAACAGGGCTGTTCCACTTGGGCTCTGGAACAATAGCAGTGACCCAATCCATTCTACTCTGCCTTTGGGCTTTATTTTAGCATTAAATGCCCAGATGCTGTGGCCTTTCTTTGGGAGAAATGACTGTGGACACCTCCTTCACATTTTCCCTTTCTGGGCCATTTTCACTTCATAAAGCTGCAGTCAATGTGTTTTGTGTGTGGTGAGGAGGGTCTGACACATACTGTGGTGGTCTCAGTCGCTGTCTACATTGGTGGCTCAAGTAGTCCTAGGATTAGGCTTTTGTGTGCCGTGAAAAGGTAAAAGAAGTCACTTATTTGGGCTCAGTCAAGCTGCTGATTTCCAACCCCATTTTGGAAATAAGAGAAAGGCTTTGAAATGCGGTCTCTCTCTCTCTCTTTCTCTCTCTCTCTACTATAAATCACTTGTGTCCAGCAAATTCATTCATTCAGTCATTGGTCCTTTCTTTTCCTCTTGAAAAACATTTTCAAATGTGTAAGAAAATAGCAATTCACAAATACAAAATTCACTCACAGAAGGTACAGAATTTATTATCTGTGTCATATTGACATGAGGGGAGAATCTGGATTAGATTGGGACTTTGTTATGTAAGTTCCCAGGCTGGAAGGACCCCTGGCTCTGGCCTGTATGTCTGAGTCAGAGCAGCTGAGGTTCTGGACCACAGCATCATGGGAGACCACACATACACACACTGGAAGCTTTTGCTGGCCGATGCTCGCCATCAAATGACCGTGTGCGGTATTGCTGAGGGCCAGTTAAGCACACCCTAAGCACACACAGACACACACACACTGACACAGACAATGTTGTTTTCTTCTGTTTTGGTTTATTTTTATATTCATTTGAAAAATGTGTGATTAAAAAACATAGTATAGCTGATCACCTTTCTATATCACTTGTACTTTCTCACCTTGTGTAAGAAGACAATGGCACTCTCCTAAGACAATGCTCACTGGGAATTTATGGCACAGCCTATTTATTTCCATGCAGGTCCTGTGTTTCTCATGATAACCTGTGTAACGCCTGGAGCCAGTACATTCTTCACTTCTTCTGTCACCAGTGGGGTGAAGAAGCAGAGAAAGCCAGTGAAATCCCATCCTACAGCACTCACGGTTACGTCAGCAGTTCTCATATCCCACAAAGCCACTGAAAAGGCCTGACACACAATGTGCCACAATATACAGACTCACACAACGAACCACCCGCCAGTGTTTTTAGACAATAGCCATCTTTACTCTGTGTTTGTGTGTCTCTTCGGTGCTTCTGTGCTTGGTTTGTGTCTGCGCACTGCACACATGCACTCCTTCTTTTTTTATACACGAATTAAAACTATTTTCTTCCTCTCTCTCTTTCTCCAGATGACTGTAACTGCTCTAATTTATGATTTATGCATGCTATTAACATTGGTGAGACCAGGCTAAGTCACATTTAAATGAAAGTAACTGTCACCTGGTGTCCTAGCGTGCACATGCTGACAAACTGAATTTGCATGGATGGTGAAGAAGACCTGTGAATATAACTATGGACCCCACAGTTAGTGGTGTAACTTGGTCAACAGCCTTCACACAAAATCCTCCAATGAAAGACCCCTGTACTCACCCCTTATTGTCTTGCCCTCCTCCTCTGCCCCCTCTGTGAAAATAGAGGCAACTCCGGATTTAAAGGTCAAGTCTACACAAAAGCCGACAGTCCCCAAAGCCTGAGGTGTTTTTAATTGACATTTCTGTCTTTGTCCCCTGACCATAAAAAGCAGAGAGAAAAGCCTATTTCCCAATACACTAAATTACTACTAAATGAGACCTGTGAAAAAATAGGGCTCTGGGGTTTAACCAGGTTCCCCCAGTTTGAGGGAATCCCCTTGTTAGGCGGGTATAGGGGCAGTGCTGAGGGGCTGTGGAGTGCTTACTCCACCATAAAGGGGGAGGCTCTGGTGCAAATCCCTGCACAGAAGCAGCCTCTCCCCATAGAAAGAGATAAACCAGTTAGGGCATTGTTTATGAAGTTTCACTTTATTCCCCCCTGACAACCATTTAAACAATGACTATGGGGAAATGTCCCTTTGCGAATGAGCAACAATAGTCAGGATCAGCAGCTTTCTGCGCCACTAATACTTTGATAAAAAGAGTGAAAATCTTCCTTCCTGAAAGCATTAAAGACTGCTCCATGAAAGACACCTGCAAACAAGAGCAGCAAAGCAGC
Organism: Lepomis macrochirus; assembly: GCA_024633595.2. NCBI lineage: Eukaryota > Metazoa > Chordata > Actinopteri > Centrarchiformes > Centrarchidae > Lepomis > Lepomis macrochirus. Next base: position 16,000,226 of record JALXJV020000016.1, on the reverse strand, counting down.
ACAAACCAGTGTTTTGTTCAAAGGTTGCCACCTTTGTCCACTATCACAATCGCTTCCCACTATCTGCTGCAGATAGACTGGCAGAAACAATGTGCACATGATATATCCAGTATTATTTTGACAGTTTACTCTTCAGTTATTAAATGCTATTTTAAACTGCAATAGAGAAACATAATTTAAATAGTACTGTGTCTTGTATTTCATTGTAACACATGCAATAACTAATATGGGTGAATGGATGAAAAGTCATACTTGAAGTACAGTGAGTTCTCGTCTACTTTCACTGTTTTCAGTTGGACCTATGAGATTTCTGCAAAGTTATTATTTTACTCCAGCCATTATTCACCTTATTATCAAAATGAGGGAAACTAAAGCAGACAAAAAGCTTTTGTGCGTATGATCTTTTGTGCTTTCAGCATTTAAGATGGCTTTTGTCTACTGTGAGATGGGTATCTGCCACAAACATCACTCAGGCATTGTGAAGGGGGATTCGTTTTCAGTGCGCCTTTGTTCTATTCTTTGGCCCTAACCAAAGAGCCACGCCTGCTCCTCTACCTCGAATTGTGCAGCGAACATTCCCTTCTTTGTGGCACTAGGTGCATGAGCTGGCTCATCTCCGCAGGCTTTCGTGGGAGATGGCTGTCGCGGTGGCAAGGTGGCATTTGGTAACCTAACCTGGTTATGCACCAGGGTGGCCCTTGGCTACCAGGCCTTTATGACTGTAGTGCATTAGGTGAATTGCGCTGAGAGGGGCAAGTCCTGCTCTGGATCTGTTCCAACTGACCTGTCCCCTTCCCCCTCTACCACACTTCCAGCTCCACTCCTGCAAACACATCCTACGCCTGCTGCTCACACTTCTTCTCTTTGCCACTCAACACATCATCCTTGTCACCCCCTCCCTCACTTCTCCACTGTTTTCTTCCACATCGGACCCATCATCCTGTGGCCTTTATTTCCTCTCTGGTACCTTTCTCTCTCTCCCAATCAGTGGCTTAGTCTCCATACACATTCTCTGAAGATGCCGCTTCTGTTGTGTCACACTGAGGGAGCCACGCCCTCAGCCTATGTGCACACTTTTATTAAATCTGTGCAGGCGCTGGGCTGCGCTGGCGGGTAATCCTACAGTAATTGTTTCCAGATTAGGGGACCCGGACCACAAAGCAGGTTTAGCCAGGCATGAAATGGCCTTCCCATGCTGCAGCGCCAGCGACCAAACCTGCCGAGGTGAGACTCACCTGGATAAAGTCCACAAACGTCCATGGGAGCAAAGAGTCCAGGTAACCGATGTCCTTCGAAAACCTGTTGAGGATTCTTCCTGGGAAACAACACAACACAAAAGAAAAAAAGATTAAAAGACATTAGAGTAGATAGAAGTATTATGTAATCACACAATTGAGAGCAGAATTTAATTTTATTGGTTATCAAGATGTTAGGTGTATAATGTGGGAAATCAGAATTAATATAGTAAACATAGGTGAAAAAGGTGATGTGTAATTGTATACTGTGAGAGAACACCTGGAGTATTTATCATGTCATGTAATTTGCAGATCTAACCTAAAATAGTCCTATATGACATCTGGAAGGACAAATCCAAGTATAAAGCTTTCTTTATCCATTAGCTACTCTGTGTCCATAAAAAAAACAATTTTTGTTTGTTACAGTACCCGTCAGTCTCACTAGACTATTGAGCAACTGTTACCAAAGTCCCCTCCAATTTAATAGGAAAGAGCTTATACATTGAGTTGGTATCGGATGAAAAACACAGGTGTATCTAGATTAAACAATGAATCATTATTTGTCTAGCATTTCATAAAGACTGCCCTACTCTTGGCTGAATACGTGAGGGAACCTTTTGTTTGGAAACAAAAGGGCAACAGAAGCTGCGTACCTGCCTTTATGTTCTGACTGGCAGTGTCAGTGACGTTAATTGAGTTGCCTCCAATCTGCTCAGGTGTTCATTATTTTGGCTGGTGCTCTGCAGGTGTTGTGGCAGCCGTTTATTGTGACTCTTTTAGTAACTTTGCTCCCCTATTTTGATCCCACAGCACATAAGATTATACTCCAGCTGCCTTCACACACTGTCTACTGCAGGGTCAGTGATAGCAAATCCCCACACTACACTACCTGAAGGCAGGCAAAACAGAAAGGCTTTCTCTATCTTTGTCCCTGAAGGAAGTCCTCAGACCCTCAGAGGCAAACAAAAAGTACCAGAGCAGTGCCAGCACTACTAGGACTGGGCTCAAGTTTAAAGACGCGACAAAGCTGAGGATCTGTTGTGTGTTAGTCTTGTATAGTGTATTTTTCCCTGTCAAAGCTCCTCCAAAATGGTTTCATACTGTACTTAAGCATTCCATTGTCTACTCTCAGGGTGACACATCACTAAGCAAACAATAATATCTGTCTGAGGAGAATGTAAATAAAGCAGCACTCACATATTTAGGGTGCAACCTCTGATAAAATGAAACTAACTGCACAAGCATGCAGATGAGTATATCAAGGCTCACAGAATAGGTCATGAAAACAGGGTGGGACTTGGTACGGGACCGAGAGAGGGAACAGATGAGCGGCACATTGGCAGAATGTGGAGGCATGGTGGAGCCGTGGCACCACTGACCTAAAAGTTGCCTCCCAGCCTCCCAGTCAGTCCTACGGAGGTGGGCCCTGTAATCACCTCTCTCCACGGCCGTAAGCAGCTTACAGCTTTATCCAAAATGCCGCTCCCGCCTAAAAACATGCATGCAGACGAGGCCGGGCTCCCCATAACAGCCATTGCATAAACCCAGCCAGAGCATTATTCCCCACAACAACCCAGCAATGCTCCAAATCAGTACTGATTCAAAGTCAAGTGGCGTAAGCATGTTGTACACTTGGAGGCAGACTAATCTTATTCACAGTGTGAGTGCCCCTTTAGCATACAGACATCCCGAGGGGAGGGTTCAAGCAAGGGGGTAGAGCTGCTACTATACTACTGTAGAATATTGCTGCTTTAGTCTGGGAATGGGGGGAGTACTTGTCAAACTGTGTTTGTGGACGATCCAATACTATTTTATGTAATTTTACTGTCTAAGCCATAGATGACCCAAATTCATGCATATCTGACAAACAATGCCAATAAGAAAAGGATAGGTTTCTCTGGGTTACATCATCCCATGGTTAGAGGGTGTTAGAGCAGAGAACATCAGTCAGCTATCAGCTGTTTGACAAGCGGCTCAGTTAACAGAGAGTTTCAGAGGGGATGAAGTAAAGACCCTTCTCCATCCTGAGCAGACTATAGAGGGGATACATTACAGTGATGCAGTTACACAAAGACATTCACTGCATGGAAATGCCTATGAGGTAAGATCGGCATGGGACAATGGCTTCAATCACTATGGGTGGTTGTCAACAATATCACCTATTGTGTAGGGAGGGGTATAGACGTTTCAGGATATCAGCAGCATTAGTATCAAACAATTTCTCATGGTTTAAGACTCCAGGGGTGATTTGCACCACTTTTTCAGGCTCAGGAAATATCAAGCCCTCCCAACTAAGGTGGCCCCTTAGGTGGAGATATTAGGTGAGCAGGGCCCCCAATCACACTTAAAGAAATGGAACAGTGGGGTCCAGCTAGAGCAGAGCGTGTGGCAAATCGCTGTTCCCTGTAAACATCAAGATAAGGGGACAACTCAGAGCCGCTCCATGTGTGGGCCCCGGTGCAGTTGGAGGGGCCTTTCAGTGAGGCAAGTGCGATAATGAAGGAATACTGGGGAGGGGGCTGCCAAGGCTGGAGGTGGCACAGCTCACCTGCACTTCCATGAAGGGCCCAGGGGCCTGGGGCAGCCTCCCACCGCCGGCGCCTTGCTGCCAATACTAATACATTCTAAATCCATTCTCTTCGCTCACACCGCCAGGCTCCTGCAATCTCCTCTCCTTCCCTTTCATGCAATTAAATAGTGGAAGTGCAGAGCGAGGGGGAGCCCTATCAGCCATACTGCACACACACACGGCTCCATCTCCACATTCAATTTACACACCTCGATATCATCATCCTCTCTGCAGTACTTCCTTCACTTCGCTCTTAACACTGGCATCCCAGACCTGAAATACAGACATTAAAAACACTGCCTCTGTAGACACAATTAGAATCTCACATCACTCACTACAGAAGATCTAATGTTCCCTGCGCCAACAGCAACTGAGTGACACCTAGCACTGAGATGGCCCACTATGCCGATGTGAAAGGAGGACGGTAGAAGTGTGTGTGTGTGTGTGTGTGTGTGTGTGTGTGTGTGTTGTGTGTGTGTGTGTGTGTGTGTGTGTGTGTGTGTGTTGACTGAAACTCCACTCCTTGACTGTGCTGATGAGCTGAAGCCCTGGCCTGCAGTCTCTGAGGGGATTAGCCCACTCAATGACACTAAATTACAGGGATCAACATCAGCTCAACACATCCACCGCTGTCTGTGCTGCTCTAACTGGATCACATTTGGATGAACAGCTGTAACTGTACATATTGCTAAAACCGAGCAACATGAATGTATTAAGTTATATAAATAAATATAATAGGGAAAATTGCAGTATGTAGTGTTATCAGTATTATCTAGATATCTTCAAATGTATCATATAGTATTGTTAGAAAAGGTAAAGGTTTTAATCACCAAAAGCCCCAACTTGGAAAGCAACTATTTCCACACAGCACAAAAGATAACACAAAGATGACACATGATTCAAACAGCGCAGAGGCATTCAGTGACTGATATGGAAGAGCTACAATGCTTCTACATCAATCATAATTCACCACTGCTGTACTCTATTGTTATAAACCACATTCACAGAATAACAAATAAGACCTTTGTGCATTGACGCTTGAAATGGTAACCTTTAACTCCATGGACAGTTATCAAACACTAAGGCCTGTTCAGCAGCAGCGCACCTATCACTTACACATGTAAACAGTTGTCAAATCCTTAACAACACACAGGCACACATTTACAAATGACACATTTATTTGACAGTAGTGGATGTGGAAGCACCTGTGACAGAAGTGTCAGCTATTTTATAAAGACAAAGAAAAATATTTTAGACATAAGGAAAATGTGAAAAAAGAAAAAAAAGAGAAGGGAACCTGTCAGATTCGACAGCCGCTGTCTTTGTGCTGGTCTTTCCTGTTTCTGTTTCACTCAGGTCAATGAAAACACAGAGAGCAGGATAAGAAAAACTATGTAAATAAGTGAAACTTATTTATATTGTGTAATGTTCATGTTCATGTTTAATCTACTGTTGACCAGACAAAGGAGAAAAGGAACTGTCTCTGAGACAGTTGTCTATAAATCCAGTCAGACACACAGAGTTGTTTGCCAGCCTAGAGGCCAAGCTGTAATGACTGGACTGGTCATACAATGGATACTGATAGCAGCACAACAGCAATCAGATAGCAATGTCTGTTAAGCCTCTCCTTTGCTGCGCTATTAAACAGATTATTACATTATTCAAAGTGTTTGTCCTCCTCCCATGCGTAGATTACCGAGCAAGGCACACCCAGATAAGCCATCAGGTAGTCCAATACGTAACACAACAGCAGTAGTAAAAACAAAAGCCAAAGATTAAGACCTTTGGTGTTTGCTCCAAACACAGCTTTGCAAAGGAAAGCTTTGTCGCTGCACCCACCTCTAATGCCAGAAGAAACCGCAAGCTCCTGAACACCCTCAAATCATATTTAGACTTGTGTTACCAGCTTATTATGACTCATTATACAGATACAAGTTCCCTTCTTGTTGAGAATTCCCACCCGAGCTGATTGTGTTGTACATGCATGTCACTATGAAGAGATTAGGCTGACTAATTATCTGCTGACAAGTGAACAATGCTACAGAAAAATTAAAGTTATCAAAGTGGGCCACTTGACAGTTGACTTTGGATATGAATGACAGATTGTAGTGACATTACTTCACCTAATTAAAAAGGGGTCTTGCTTATGCCACAGAATCAGAGAGATAAAATAACAGCCAAACATTCTGCAAAATATTGAAACAAATCTTAATAAAAACCCTGTTTTATTGGTTTCTATTTAAAAAGGTAGTGCAAAAACACACTTGAAGACAATCCAGCAGCCCTCTCTGAGTAAAGTCAGATATATTTGGAGTGTTTGCTCACTTTTAAAATCATGTCCATCTGCCCACTCCATTGACCCAGCAGCTGAAGCCTACAAGACTAATGAAATAATCGAAGATTTCTAATACAACGCACAAAACAAATACATCTGTATTTACACAGCTCTCTAGTCCAAACACAACACTGTCTAAGATCTAGTGCAAACAGTATTTATTCAGCATGATTGTTTGCTTTTTGTTCGGGCTCACAATAAGAAAGATAGCACTCTCTTTGCTCATTTTAAATACATTATGGCTATATGTTAAGTCATATCACCAAGGTTTCTTGACTGAATTAGCCTCTTGGTTACACATGCTTTACTTCCCAGCAGCGACTTTTACAATGCCAGCTTATTCGCAGTCAGATATTAAATACAATAAATCCCACAAACAGACAACCTACTTAAAGCTTGTATGACTACATGTACAATCTTTATGTTATAGTTCATATTAGATGTTGTGATTGATATTTATCAGTTCTGTATTCGATTTATAGAGTAAATAACAAAATACAATAATCATCATATAATAAATAATAATAAAATTATTTGAATTTTATGTGAACATCTTGTACATTTGAAAACATAAGTTATTATATTATACAGAACTTGATAGCAATGACAAACTATGGAAGATTAGGGGAAAACATATGGTTGTTTGTAAAGTGGATTGACTTACATGACAAAGTAAGTAACAGTCTGCTCTCTAGTGGTGAGATGTTAGAACAATAACTTCTAGGGCAGGTCCACCTGGATGTTAACATCTCATAATCATCTCATCACTCCTGTATCACCTTGACCATGCTATAAATAAGTTAATAGTTATGATTGATTTTAATGAGAACTTGATGGTGAAGTGAGCCACTTACCAATTGGATTGATATCGAAAAAGTGTACCGGGGTCCGGAGGATGGCATTAAACATGCTGTTGTGTAGGGTTTGAGCCGAGCTCACCAGGACATTAAAGAAGACCAAGCTGCGAAGGAAGCCAAACACTACTGAAGTGGCTGTTAAACCTGACAAAAGCACAGGAAAAAACACATCAACACACTACAATGCTATCCTCGTGCTTGTTCCAAGGTCAGCTATCCATTTAAGGTGTCATTGTTAAGCATGCTGTATGACACAAAAAACAGATATTCAGCTTTTCCTTCAATCATGTTTTTTTGTTTTGAATGCTATCACTTTGAATACAAAGTCTGAAGGAGTGAAGAGGCTAGGAGTCACAGGGAGACAGTCAGAGTAATCCAACAGCAGAGAACAAGAAAATCACTGCTATCTCCCTGTACAGCTGAGGCCCATGTACACATACACTGGGCCTTGAAGGCCTTGGGCCACAGCCAAAGAACTGTGGATCTGTTCATTGAATGGCTGGCGTATTCAGAGCCTCAGCTGTACACAAAAAGCAACGTGCGCTCAGTGAGCTTCACCTGCGTAAACACCTAGGTACAGGTCAAGGTCCAGCTGCCGAGGGATGCTGCCATTGAGGTGCTCTGTCACATTGACGTGATTCTGTTCAGAGGCCCTGCAAATCAGCCACAAAAGAACCACAAATCCACAAGGACAAATAAACACAACGAAGAAAGAAAGCTGCAACATGAAGGCACTATACAAAACACATTCCTCCTATCCTGAAGCACAAGGTCAGTTTCAACAAGTGACCGATAATGCCAAGAAAAACAGTTTGGTTCAGTTGTTTTCTATTAAATCATGAACCATTTCCAGTACCACAACCACTGTCAGTTTGGCTTACAAAACCTGCTATTCCCCATTTTTTGCCTGCATTCATGTTTTTCACCGGATACAAAAGAAACAAAATCTCACCAGCAAGCAAGCCACCAGTCCTGGACCACAAACGTAATCTAAACAAACATAAAGACAAGCAAATACAGAAAACAATTATTAAAATAATGCCACAAATAACTACTTATCACAGTGATCCAATTATTCTTCCAATTATTACATCTTTCGTTTTTTTTATCTTGAGATAAATGATGTGGGGTATTTTTCAAAACTTATAGATAGAAAACACACATCAAATGAATTGACTCACATGTGCTAGGGCATTCAGTAAAATGAGGACCAAGAGGACCAGCAAGTTGGCGCCTGCCCTGAAATACTTAACATACATATGCAGGCCGACGTTTCCTTCTGAGCGGCTTTCCTCCTCCATTGGTTGCACTACCTACAGATAGACACTAGTGTAAATGCCAGCCATCCAGCAACACTTCAGATCAGGCTGTAATGAGCAGCAGGGAAAAAGCAAGTACCTTCTGCCCTCTATTGGCTGGTAGAATGCACAACAAGCCTTTTTCCCATGATGAGATTAGACACATGCTTTAAGTCAAGTTTTAGTAATGTTTCAAATATGCCTACCACTGCAAGTGGCTCTGCTCCCTCAAACAAAGAGTACCGAGAGGAAGAGAGGGAGGACATAGACGACAGTGAGTTGTCAGAGAGCGTCTGGGGGCAGTGGGAGACAGACCCAGGGATGGGTGTCGTGCCCTGCCTATCCTCCTCCTGGCCCTCCTTCTCCTTAAGCAGGGAGGTGAAGTCTAGTCCAGAGCCCTGCAACTCACTGTAGGTCCCACATGCCACCATCTGACCCTGACAATGACAGAAACAAGATGCTGTACTCTCAAACAGCCATGGGAATTTCAGAATCTGCAAATGGTATGATAGTTAGGCAGAAGAACATGTGCAGCTGCCATTAGTACCAATGAAAGGAACACTGCCATACTTTTAAACTCTCCCTGAAGCACACATTTCTCAAATGTGTTTCTCACAGAATGTTCTTCAATGTCTTCCACCATGTTGGAAGAGGAGCAGTATTGTGGAAGATAGCAATGGTTCAGATATGAAAAATATTCAAGTAATACATTAGTGTCACATTAATGATTATTACTAGTCAACATATAAAAGTTAAATCCTGCCCTTGTCCTGCACTGTGCACAGTGTGGTGTTTCTATATTATATTTTTACTAATTAAAGCTGCAACTTGAATGCTTGAATGCTAAAATGAATGTTTGTGAGAGCAGCAAGCAATTCTTTTTCAGTAAACAAGCTCTAAAAACTTATATACAATGCCTGTCCAACACTAAACAACAGACAAACAAAGTTGTGCCAACAGGTGGTAAAGGAGGAAACAACTGGCAAATTGTTTGTTGTTTCCTTACAAATGTAAAACATGTGCACACACACACCTCCTTCAGGACAATGATTTGATCTGCAGCCTTCAGATACTGTAGCTGATGAGTAACCAGGATACGAGGCTTCCTCCTCAAAAGTCCACAAATGCACCTGAAGAACACAAATATTTTTTATGAACAAATGAAATGCTAACATAATAATAAACAGCGCATGATTAACTGATCTGCACTTTCCACTAGATTTTGTCAAGGAAAACAATGGTGAAATGTTTATAACAATACAATAATAAAAACTTACTCTTCAAAGAGGTGCCTTCCCACTTCAGCATCCACGGCGCTGAGTGGGTCATCCAGCAAGTAGATATCTGCATCCCGATACACTGCTCTAAAAAAATGCAGACAGATGGAGGTTATCTCTGTCACTGACACCGCCACACTAAGTAAAAAGTAAATTACTGTATAGGTTTTCCAGTACACCTTGCTAAGCTGACCCTTGCTTTCTGTCCTCCACTTAGATTGGCCCCTCGGTCCCCGACCATTGTCAAGTCACCACCTGGCAAAAGGTCCATGTCCTGAATAGGGTCCAAATGCAACCCTTACCATTGATTTTTTTCACTGGTCTCACTACAAGGTAGAGCTACACAGACTACGCAGTATGAAAATACAACATCATGTGCTAATAAAGAATGTGTAATTAATTCTAATTCTCACTCTCTTGAGGGCGCAGGCTCTCAGCACTCTATCATACTTCTGGGGGTTGAGCGCTTTGCCAAAAAGGATGTTGCTTCGAATTGTACCAGGTAAAATCCAGGGCTGCTGAGAAGTGTATGTCAGCTCTCCTTTGACCTTGACCACACCACTTGTCTGACTCAGTTCTCCTAGGATGGCACTGAGGAGTGAGGACTGACATGTACAAACATAGAACAAAAAGATTTAAAGAACAATTTTGAAATTTTGGGAAATATGATTAATATCACTTACTTGCTGAGAGTTACATATGAATATGATAATACATATAATACATAATACATATGAGAATATGGATACAACTGGAACTGAGTATGGAACTGGAGCTAGGTGGCAGTTAGCTTAGCCTAGCATAGAGACTGTTGTTTGCAAAGAAATTACAGCAAATAACTCCAAGGAAAACGGCATATTGCTGTTTCTGTTTGTGTGGGAATTAAACAAACAACATACAATATTTATACTTTGTTAATTAGGAAGTGTTAGAGGTGTTGGTAGATCGCATTGCTCCATACTTACCACAAAGACATCTTAATATTGACAAGAAAGCTAATTAGTATATTTCTCAAGAGACAATTAATTAATGGCATTTCAGTCAACTACAAATACATAAAGAAGAAATTTCTACTGCCTGCATATAAGCTAACTATCCTGCTGCTAGCTGCCCATTGGCTTTAACAAGAATTGCTAACACTATTATAATACAATACTACAACAGGATAAGGTAAATGTAAGGAATGTTGATATTTGCAACACATCAAAATATTTAATGTCTCCAATGTGTCAGTCAATTTAATGGCCCCAATGACATTACTGAGCGATGGTTTTAGGCCGGTGTGATACAAGTATACCACGAAGAAATGCTTTTTTGAAGGCAAATATTGATTTGATTTCGATTTTTCATTTGTTGACTCACTTTGTATGTTTACTGATAAACATAATCCACTTTGAAAGTGTTCTTACTTTACAGCATTTTTCCACACCTCCCTAAGACTTTTGCACAGTACTGTATTTTATAACTACTACTTAACATGTCTTAGGTTTATAATCATCTATAAACCTGAGACTAGAGAACAGACCTGACCTTTCCAGCTCCAACAGGTCCAATTACAGCCAGGAGCTGCTCTGGCCTCACTGTGAAAGACATGTTCTGTAAAGTTGGAGCCTCTAGCATCTGTAAGGAAAAGTAAGTGAACTGAAACACTGCCATGTTGTAACTGTTCAGTACGTAATGTCGAGTTTACTTATATTGCTCAAAATCAAACCAGAGTATAATTTGAAAAAGACACCTTACCAACACTAATTCTCACCTTATCCCAGTAGCATATTAAATCCTGAATCTCCACCATACAGTCCTTCTTCTCTGTTACAGTAAGCCCCTGATGCTCAGGAGAAACTTCATCCAGCAGAAGAAAATTCTTAGAAGAAGAAACACATTCATAGGTTAAGTTTCCATATAGACATCAAAACACACTGTTTCTAAATATGGCCTCTGTCTGTGGTGTATTTACTTTAATCCTTCTTGTGCTGATGAGAGACTCAGAGACCTTCTCTATGGCAAGGGGAAAGAAGAGCGTGATGGTGAGTCTGACCGCACCGTATAGGGAAACTGCCATAAACACTCTGCTAGCACTCAACACGTTTCCTGTCAGAACGTAGACACAGACGGTGATGAAGATGATGATCTTGCTGGCGACAAAGAAAGACGCCATGTTCAGGCCACGCAGGTAGGAGCTTTTCATGATCTTGGAGATTTCCATTCTGTACAACAGCAAGACATGTTGTCAATAAATACTGTTTAGCATACATTTTTGGCAGCATACAGAAGCATTTGTTCTTTCTATGATTGTTATATAATGGGATATTACAAAAACCTGGTCTATGATATTTTGGTCAAGTTTTAGTAATAGTAGTTTGCAGTGCAGATAAAAGAGTTGTTATTAAAGTTATTGATCATTAAGTTCTGTACTTACTGTATGAAAAAAAACTCTGGATAACATTATCATACTCTTGTATCATAACTTTACCATTTTATCCAAAATTACAACATGACATGAGGAATTGATCTACCTTCTGACCTCATCCACCAATGCAGCAAAAGGCTTCTCCCACCCATACATCTTTATAACGCGGATCCCAGAGATGACTTCATTCATAGTGCGTATTCTGTCATCTGTTAAGACTGCAGTTTCAGCCCTAAAACAGCAGACTCAAATTGCAGCAGTGGTACCAGTGCAACACACAACAGAAATCTTCCATAAGCAGGGACAACTGTTATCAATATTTGATCAATCTGGAGAATGACTACAAACCTGAGACGAGAGAACAAGCGTCCGAACATAGTCTGTACTGGCATCAGGATAAAGAAGACGGCCATCCCCGCAAGGCATGATGGGCCAATCACATACATCAACAATATTATTACAGTGGCTGCTTGTAGAGGACCAATCCACAAGAAATGCAAATACAAGGTTACCTGTAAGAAAACAATGAAGAGGAAAGAATAACTGAGGTGCGGTCTGTGTTACTGAATAAGTAAGTGACAAGTTAAAATACCAATACAGATACAGATGATTGATTGATTGATTGATTGATTGATTGCTTGATTGATTGATCGATCAAATACAAACATAGACACTTTCAGCTAATTACCTCATCAAATTTGTTGACATCATTGGACAAGAGGTTAACAATTTGTCCTGTGGTAGTTTTGGCCAGTGCTTCGCTGTTAAGACAAAGAGCCTTTGCAGAACAAAGATGTTAAATCAAGTCATACAAACCACAGAAATATGACATTTATACAGACGTCTGATAAGACTGACCTTCCGATAGATCATGTGGCACATGGCCACACGAATCTTCATGCCTGTTCGCTGGACATGGTAGAAATAGAGATGATGAAGGACGGCCAGGCAAATAGTTGACAGGGAGATGGCCGCGGCATAGCTGTAGGCCTCATAGACTGCAGCTGTGTCGGTGGGGTCATAACTCTCAAAGTACTCAATTATCTTTCCAAGTAGCACCGGCTGAATGACTTTGATGACTTCCTGATGGAAAATAAGTTGTAAAGAAGATAACTGGATCTGCTCCATTAAAACAAAGCTTAATTCTTAATACAGCATCGTTCTCTGTTTGGCTTCACTGTGAGATTTCGCTTTACCTCTATAAAGATGTATATTCCAATGAGTGAGTATGATCTCCAGTAGCACTGAACAAGAACTTTGGCAAGTCCAGGTGGGCGCAGATCTTTTGCTGCCTGTTGAATCTCTCTGTTCCAATACCTTTCAAAAGTGGAAAGAAAAGCAAAAGTTACTCCAACTCAGTAATCTACAATTAAGCAATGTTACTCACAATAAAGAACTGTTGTGTTTCTCAAAAGAAATCACAAGAAAAATTCAGTTCTATATATTTTAAAGCAAAATAATCCAATCTTATAATATTTGGCGTGGACGTTAATTGACCAAATATGCAGTATACAGATTTTTTGTGTGTGGCTCAACATGATGGAGTGTTTACTAAGGTACTGTAATCAATTATCTGTAGCATTGCATCATAATCACAAAATAATGAGATTCTCTATTTTGAGCATTGGACTGAATCCTAACCGGATATGAATCACAAAGAAAGAGCTTTGCTTTGTTGCTCAGCTCTCTCTCAGTTTAATTCAAGCAAACCCCACATTTTCTGAAGCTAGAGTATATATCTATTGGTATGTGCCATTTTGAATGTTGATCACTCCTCAACTAGACAGGTCACCTCTTTCTGGGATAGAACCCTGGCCTCGGACAGGGGGAGGTGCTGACATTTTCACCACGTCACACAGAGCAGTATCATCTGTCAGCAACAGAGATACCCATAATGTCACTAAACTGGGCATCCCAACAGTCCCTTAGCATCCTGTCTAAGAAACAGAACAGGAGACGACCTAAGGTATATATTATAGTCGAGTACTCATAGTGAAAAAGGCATCCCTTTATGCCAAGAAAGAAAAGTGGCAGCCCCTGTTAGATACAGTGGGATTAGTGTAAGGGGAGGAGCCTGCTCTCATGTGATAGCACTGTCTATATATAGGTGGGCTCACGTCCAAGCTCAAAGTCAGCTCAGACACCAAACTCCCTCAAAGGGGGTGGTCTATCCCTATTTAGAAGATGTGCAGAGTGAGAGATCCAGTGGAAAGGGACAGGACGAGAGTCTATGGTTGGCTACTAAACACTTACTTGGATTTATTCCCACTGGGGAAGGGGGTCATTTTACTATGATTGCTGCTTATTACGAGAATAGAGCTCTGCCTGCTGTTTGCCTTTTGAGTACAATCCTTTGCTCAAATGGTGGATTAGTCCTAGGAGAATTCCCCAAACTGTGTATCAATACACTTCAGGGGTACTTCAGTGGCAAACTAGAAACTAGAAATCAGGGGAAATAATGCAAACAAGCTAAGGCCTTAAGTGTGTTCAGCCCTGCTGCTGACTCGGGTTGAACGCTGAATTGATGTTTGAAAGATTGAATTTCGGTAAAAAACATAACATGACTCATGAAAGCCTATTTATAGTTTTAGTGACTTCGGACTGAGGGAGAATCGCTGTAAGTAAGCCTTTACTAATACATTATTCAGTGTCTTACCATTGCAGCTCCTCCCCGAGTCTATCAGATGCGTCCTCTGGGAGAATTTCATACATGTCATCTTCCTGCAACTTCCTCTTGTACCCAATTTGAAACAAGGGATTCAGCCAACTAGAGATAAAGCGTATGCAAGCATGTTCAGTAGTTGAAAATATTAATAATAAATAATTATTTAAATTATCTCTAAAATGTCAACTTCTACGAAACTATGAAACTCTTGTTTAATAAGAAAGCATGGAAAACCCTAACAAAACAACAATTCATCAGTCCGACTGCATAAGCTGCAACACTTACATATCCCTTGTTTTGTTAAGATATCATTTATAGTAATAGTTTTCCTACTACAGAAAACTTCCAAAACACTTTACAACTTTATAATTTTCCTGCATGAGTGTATTATTTGTCTCATGTTCTTTACTTAAACACCAAATAATTCTTATTCAAGTGCTATACAAATAAAGTTGTTATTATAGTTTAATTTCAGTAGACTAAACGTTTAAACAGTTGCAATGGAGCACTGCTATTTACAACAGTAACTTACTATTACTATAAGTGCCTCGGCATGCTCTTCATGCAACTCTACAATTAAATGGCGCAAATCTGCCTATTGTGACTGCAAGAATCAACTTGTATCAAATAGGCTGAGCTCTCTATTCTGCTTTGGAGCAGTGTGGTTTATGTTTATGCATGAAAGGATGCTCATGCAGCTTCCTGCTACCGCATCACAGGGGGGGACAGTCTGTCTGGTCTTGAGTGGCCACAGACAGTCACACAAGAGGGCTCTCCGTTCAATTAATGTCAAACACGGCTGTCGCTTTGAGGCCGGTTTTCTTACCAGAAGAAAATCTTGGAGAGAAGATTAGCTGAAGCCGACGGATTATCCTGCGCCTCCTTCCGCAGAGGTTCCATGCCCCCCCAACAGTAAAAGCTACCTGAGGACTTTCTCCGCGGGCTATGTGGCAGGCAGAGGGATATCGATAAAGATTGAGAGGAGAGAGAAGAGCTGCAGCAAACTCCAGTGTCTGTCAATAACGACATTCAAAACAGGATTACTACAGGACACGCGCAGCCGGTGTCAGGTGAGCGGGACGCTGCCTCACCCCGCCCACCGCCTGGGGATTGGCTGACAGAAGTTTCAATCACTTCCCAAACTTCATGTCATGAACTGTGGCGTCTGACCCAAACAATCATTATTTATGTCAGCTTTAACGTGTACTGTTAGTGGGGAACTCATTATTAACACTAAAATGTATTTAAGTAGCCTATCAAAAGTAAAAGTAGGATATTCATGCAGAAAGGACCCTTATATTGTTTATGATTATATTATGTTAAATATACGCTATTAGATTCGTTTTTATCTATACATTCACTTGAGAGCACCATTTAAATGCTATTTAAAACAATTATTTTAATCTATAGATGACTGAGCCAACAAAGATCTGTTTAAACACATGAAATGAAAGATTCACAAGGTTTTCATTTACCTTTTTTCTTCTTCTTGTTGACTGTTCTAGCATTGTTCTGTGTAAAATGCACCGAATCCCATTTCCACTTACCAACAAATTGTTGTAAAAGTTTGGTGATTTGGAAATTAGCTTCATACACAGACTGCAGCCCCTAGACATTTTCCGTGTTAAACAAACAGTACATATAAAACTGAATGATTATTCCTGGTTGTTAGTATTTTTAAAAATCAATTTAAAAATAATGCAAAAAAGTGGCAAACAAACAACTGGCAGAATCTTTCTAACAGTGTCAAGTTTCAGTGGTGAGTTCTTATAGAACTTTGTTAAGATTCATACTGCTGATGATTCAGTTCTCATCTCTTTTTACAAATGGTTTAATTTTCTCTAAATGTATCATATTTTTTTCAAAAAAATGAAAACAAAAAGTAAAAACACACTCTATGGGGTGAGAACAAAATACATGTTTACATATGAGCTGACGATGATTAGTCATTCAGTTTCTAAACTGTGTCCAGATATAGATGAACCAGTAGCTGAACTTTGTCACATTTCTTTTTGTTTTAGGATTACTTATTACTCCTTTATTGTTGTTGTTGTTGTTAATGTTAAAATAATACTTGGCCTTATTTTTAGACCAAAATGTGAAGGCACAAAAGGAGCCTTTCAAATATTGCTGTCACATGTAGTCACATGGAACATGACTAACTGCCAGCTTATGCTTCCTTTGCTATTTTACTTTCAGATACCTCCACCCCGACTCAGGCAAGATGTCCTATCTGTAAATCATCCCTGTGAAACACATCCACAGTGTAAATGACCTGCCTAAAACGAATTTATGTCTTCTAATTTTCTTGAATTTAAAAGACTGTATCTTAAATCACCAAATGTCAGGCTTGCATATTCTGGCTTTTCTCAGTGGTCTGGCTGGCCTGGGTGCCATTATTGATGCCACAGCGTCCAGTGAATGGAGGGCCACCAGCTGGGCATCCTCGGTCATCACAGTGACTTGGGTGTGAGGCGGTCTGCAGAACAACTGTGCTGGAAATGCCATTGGAGCGCTGCGCTGCTGACCACATCATACTATTCTTCAGCCAAAAGGTAACATACCGTATCTGTATGTTCTCACAGTACTGCATGACATGTTTGTCTCTGTAACTTTCACAGCGAATGACTGAGTAAATGATAACCTACGTACTAATTTATGGCAAGGTACTGTATGTGCATTGTGGAAGTGCTTTATGAAATATTCCAGATGTGGAACACAGGTTAACAAAAACATTCATCATGACAGAAAGAAATATATAATCTTGGTTTTAAAACTTGTACCTGTGTTGTATCAAGACCAATTAAACTGTGGCCAAAATTCTTTTAAGAACTCGAACTTAAAGGGGCTATATGTAGTTTTTCTACTAAAATGAATCCTTTTTTTATTGCCTTTGTGCGAATGGGGTTGTAATCTGACATTAAAATGATCCACCTGCCGGGTTTGGCTATTAACTCTAAAGGCAGGTATTCCTATTCCTATTCGAAGGCTCCGGGTCGGATTTTTCGAAATCCAGTGACTGACACCTGCATGCGCGCTCGCGAGCCTCTCGCTGTGTCCAGAGCAGTGTTGCCAACTTAGCGACTTTGTCGCTATTTTTAGCGACTTTTCAGACCCCTTTAGCGACATTTTTTCAAAAAAGCGACTAGCGACAAATCTAGCGACTTTTTGGACAAACCTTAGCAACTTTCAAAATTCAAAATATCGCCAGTACTGCTAGTGTGAGGTCTTACTTCCCCGCTGCGTCTGTTCAGTCAGTGAGCGGCTGAGAGGAGCAGCCAGTGTTGCCAACTATTTTCAATGGAAAGTAGCTAAAGCCTGCTCGAAAAGTAGCTAAATGTCGCCAGATGACGTCATGCGTCATTAGCATATTAATGACGTCATCGCGTTGTATTTGCATTCTGCCTAATTTGTCGGTACTGTAGCCTACTTCAGTTTATAATAACGGTTATCTCCCCTAAACCTTGCTCATACTGATCAGTAGTGAATATAAGCCGCATGCCAAGAAAAAACGGTCAAATTAAATGTTTTGAATTAAAACAAAGGAGAAGACAGCTGCTATGTGATCACTGATTGGTTCCTTCTAACACAGCGTGCACATGCGCAGCTCATTCAAGTCTATGTTCGCTGGCGCAGCAGTCAACGGAGTGTGCTGCTCCTCTCAGCCGCCACTGACTGAACAGACGCAGCGGGAAGTAAGACCTCACACTAGCAGTACTGGCGTATATTTTGAATTTTGAAAGTTGCTAAGGTTTGTCCAAAAGTCGCTAGATTTGTCGCTAGTCGCTTTTTTTGAAAAAAATGTCGCTAAAGGGGTCTGAAAAGTCGCTAAAAATAGCGACAAAGTCGCTAAGTTGGCAACACTGGGAGCAGCACGTTCCGTTGACTGCACGCCAGCGAACATAGACATGAATGAGCTGCGCATGTGCACGCTGTGTTAGAAGGAACCAATCAGTGATCACATAGCAGCTGTCTTCTCCTTTGTTTTAATTTAAAAACATTTAATTTGACCGTTTTTTCTTGGCATGCGAGGCTACAGTACCGACAAATTAGGCAGAATGCAAATACAACGCGATGACGTCATTAATATGCTAATACGCATGACGTCATCTGGCGACATTTAGCTACTTTTCGAGCAGGCTTTAGCTACTTTCCATTGAAAATAGCTGGCAACACTGGTCCAGAGCCCTGACTTTACACTCAGCAACGACTACACTGCAACTTACGATGTGGAGTCTGCTAACACTAAGAAAGTCCTGCTCCCAGCACAACACAGACTCCAACATAAACTCCACATGAGGATAAAAAACAAAAGGTTTTATCTGCTGAAGCTCGTCGGGCCAAATGTGAATCGGATCTACGAAAACACGGAACAACATCGGCAGGGCTTTTGAATCATAGAGAAACCTCGCTTTGTTTTAGGTATGAAAACAGACCTGGAGTTGGCGTTCATCCTATTGGAGAGCTAAGCTAACATAACTACAAAGCATGTAAAATATTTTTTCATTTTGTGCTTCAGTTGGCTCAAGTTAGATAGCGTTAGCTCGCCGGCTAGCGCTGAGCAGCTAATGTTGTCCGGTGCAAAGTTATATAGCTTTCACATTAACGTTACTTCACCAACCAGTCACCCATGTTACTTTCATCTGTACCACAATGTCAAAGTGTCCAAGCCTGCAAGAAATGATGTAACGGTAAAAAGCTAATGTGGAGCGATTTGTTTACTATCCCATAGTGATGCAGCCACGAGCAGCTAGCTAACGCTACAGTAGCTCCGACTCGCCGCTGTTTGCTTCCTAACGTTCAATTTAGATTTATTGCCTTTACTGATAGGTACACAGCTTCTCCACCTCTCAGTCGCTGTAACTAACATGACCCACATAATATACAACCCAGAGGAAGAGCCAGCCACTAACACTAGTTGCAGTAAATTTACTTACTGCGGTCTAACTGTTATAAAGTGTGACATAATCTTATAATATTCAGTCCAGCTCACTACCTATTTCATTATCATCCAATACATGTAGCTGTGCTGACATTGCTGAGCCTCCGGTGACAGATTCACAGATAGTGAAGATAATTACTGAAAGCAGCAGGCGAGCTAACGATGTAACGTTAGCATGTCGGCTAAATGCAGTAAGTTACTGTGATCATGTAACGAGCATGGATTAGTTCAACCTGCAGCTGATAAAACTATTACTATAACGTTGCAGTGGGAGTTTCCACCATGTTGTGTGTAGCTGGCTCCCCACCTGTTTATAGCCACTCTCACTTTGCCATTTTTCGGGAGTAACGTTACTGTGCCGATGAGCCGCTGTCTCACTGCGCTGAATGAAGTAACGTTACGGTGCCGACAGGTGTCGTTTTGATCCGCCTCTGAGACGGGAACCTTTAAGTAACAGAGCCTGAACATGTCTCCGTGAAAAGCCACAGCGTTTATGCTGCTGTTCCTGCGTTTATTGCAGGATTTCTGTATGAAAGTGGTTGTGTTTCGGGTTCTGCTCGCTCATGAGTTCAAGCGAGTACGCGTACGAGCACACAGCTGGTTGCAATATTAAAACCACACTGCTAGTGGCCGCTGGAAACTACACAATGTCCCTTTAACTGAGTAATTTCAGTGCATATTTTAAGCATATACTACTGTACGTTCAGGTGTAGCACATGCTCAAATATTTTTTTCCAATAGTACAAGTTCTCACTTGTGTTTAATACAT
The DNA here is from genome assembly GCA_024633595.2 of Lepomis macrochirus. Taxonomy (NCBI): domain Eukaryota; kingdom Metazoa; phylum Chordata; class Actinopteri; order Centrarchiformes; family Centrarchidae; genus Lepomis; species Lepomis macrochirus. The sequence goes on along the minus strand of JALXJV020000016.1, from coordinate 15,979,869 downwards.
AAAGAAGTTTTTGAAAATAAAAAAGTAGTAATTTTTAAGTGATCAGTTTTTTCCTTGTGTTTTGTCTGTCTTCTCCTCCCTTATTACCTGTCTGGCTCATCTCCTCACCTGACTTCAATGAACTTCTTGCTTAAATTCTCCAGCTCTCTGCTACTTGTCACCAGACTGAGCCATCTCATTGGTGGTATAGTGGTTATTGGCCAGTATTTCTCCAGTGAAACCGCTAGTGTCTGTTCTGTGTCTGCTTCTTGGTCTGCTCACAAACCAAACCTAACAATGTGTTTTGCAAATAAATCTTTACCTATAGGTTTGTCAACTGCCACTCATAGATGCTCCAGCCTGACAACATTCTGTTAATTTGTCAGTGAAAATCAGATTGTCTTTGTTTTAAAAAAATACCCATGACATTTTATCATTATCTTTTACTTTGATCATCACAAATGACTTGGGAGCTTGACAAATATTGCTTCAGATTTATAACCTAATATAGTTTCAGCTTCATCTGATGGTGGCAGCAGTGTTAACAGACACGTTACATCCACTAGATGGGGCTGTAATTCACACTATAAAAGCTTAATGAAATTCCTTGTTTGGATGTAATCTCCCTCTTGTTTACTTTTGTCTATGTAGCCCCAAATTTGTTTTTATTTATTCTTTTCTCACTTAATCAACACGTGTCTATGAAATGTAACAATGATGATAATGAAAGTTTGTTTCCCCTACCTGGCATCAGAATGAGTGACATGCTGTTAATAAGTTATCTAAATCCTGCTTTTATGGGTTACTAGGAAGTTAAAACACGTTTGTTGTTTAGGTGGCAGTGCAAGGTGACAGGTAGAAGGTGACACATTCCCTACTTCATTACTGTATTTATTTCTGTCAATACTGTAAAGTACTGTCCAAATCCACGCTCCTTTTATTTGTACTTTAGATTTCTATCCATTCCATGTCAACCCTACCAATACTCATTATTACTTTAACTATGTAATTCACTACGATTTATCATTACATTTCTGTTAATGCTTCACATATCCACACATTTTTAGATTTGTATATTTTTTAACTTTTCTACTTACCTACTTTCATTTATTATTTCTATTCCAGGGATCAATAAAGTATTTCTGATTCTGATTTTGAGTATCTGTTGCTTCTCAATACAGTTTTCTTGAAACTGAAAAAACGCTTAAGTAGTGAGTAATTTAAGAAATAAAAATAAATAAAAAACACTGCCTCCCATGATGAAATGTTCACATCTCATTTTTAGATATCCTGCCACATTTACAGTATACCAGTTTTTGTTTTTATTACACCCAATCTGTAGCTCTCAAGTTTTATTACAAAATGCTGCATGATAGTATGTTAAGTATGTCAATAAGTAAAGATTGTTGTGTAATGTGGGCTATTAAATTATTATTTAGCAAACAAATCAATTTAGTACATAATGATGTGATGTTTCATAATTTATTGCCTATTAAATACAGGTATGTTCACTTCTTCACTTTTACCTGAGGAAGATCATCTATGGTTGAAACATTATCAGTAACATTCCCCTGGAAATGTAAGAAGTTTGTCTTGTTTTGCGTGTGCATAATTTGGTCTCTCTTCATTGGGCTGCACCAATGAGCATGACTAGTTAAATGCACACTGCTCATAGACCATTAACTTGAATATTTACATTACGGCAGAAAGCAGGAGAAGGCTAGTAGTTTTGAAGAATTAATTACTATGTGTAGCTATGTATTAATAAACATATTAGCATTAACACAGTAGACACTGCTCTCTGTCACCTCAGTGTCAGCACAGTTTTCTGATGTACTGATTTCACAGCAGGAGCCTGCTGCACTGTGCACTAAACTTTTATCTGTAAATATCAGCTTCCAGCGCTATTTGAAAGCTGTATTACCATGTTTTAGCCATAGACTGTATATAAAAAGGTTTTAGCTCCTGTTATCATTCTGCTCTCAACAGAGTCATGTGAATGCTTGACTGCGGCAGGATAAGACAGCACTGGCAGACTTGGGATCACCTGGCCACCTACTTCTTAACAGATCACGCATGAAATTATAGGCTAACTAAACATAGCAGGATGAATGTATCCAAATGTAACAGAATAAAAATGATTTTTCTCTCAAATTAACTCATGTTCGAGTACAAGTGTAATGCTAATAATACCCTCCTCTGGCCAAAATTTATTTTGCAATTTACAAGTGGTTCATACAATAACCATAAAATACTGTATGATGCACTGTTAGTTTAACCTACCCCGGAGCAGGAACGCCAGAGACCACTAACAATACATTAACAATGTAACACAGCTCAGAATAAATACAAGTTGTTTCAAACATACAGGAAGTACATTTACTTTTCCTTAAGTAAAAATTTAAAATCCAAAAATGTCACTTTTAGCAAAGTCTTTTAATTATTCCATTCCATTTTAGTATTCAGACTTCATGCCCTCTCAAAATATGAACACAAACACAGGGCATTACAGGGTGAAATATGAACACAAACACATTCATTACATGTGCCTACAGCTGCTTTAATTTTTAAACGTCACTTTCTACATCTCCTCAGACCCCATCATCTATAAATGGGAGTCACAGTGACGTGTACTGGGGTGAGAGGGTGGAAGATGTTACAACAGACCATTGGCCAGTTTAGGGCCAAACTCCTCCCTACAGAATATAACAGTCCGCAACACATTAACTATCAATCACAGCCTATCCATTGAACTTATGTGTCCAGTGCCTTGCTAAATTTTAGTGTAGAAGTGTGGAGGTGTCCTTTCTGCAGCATGAGCAGCATGGTTCAGGAGATCTTGGCCTTCGTTTTAACCACTTCGGGGTGGGTGCTGGTGTCTTCCACCTTGCCGACAGAGTACTGGAAGGTGTCTTCAATTGATGGATCAGTCATCACCACAGTTACCTTCTGGTCCAATCTGTGGAAGACATGTGTTACTGATTCAACTGGAGTGACCAGCTGCAAAGAGTTTCCCTCGTTGCTGGCGTTGGATGGTCAGCTATTTTTTTCCCTTCTTACTGGATGCTTGTTTTTTTTGCCTTTAACTGACCTTTTTCATGCTTTTGGTCAATCATGTTGAGTTTATCTATTGTTTTGTGTTTGTTTTTCAATTAAAGAGCACATGTTAATGCCTGAAAGGGCTTTTTAGAATTTTAGTTTTAGCCTGTTTTTATGTTTAGAGTAGGACTGAGTCATCCTGAGTTTGTAATAGCCTTATAAGTCTTCAACCTTAGCTCCTCTCTCTAAATTTTCCTATAAAATTCAAATTGAAGCTGTGGCTACTTAGAACTAATTGATATCTTGCAGCCTAATGTAAGTCTTCAAGGAACAACTCATTTACCTCCAAATATGTCAATGTTTAGCCTCAGTTCTTGGAACTTGAAAGCGATAAAGGAGATTTACTGGGAACCTCAGGCAGTTTCTCCCACAGCTGACTAGTTTCATTGGTTAACTATCAAGGTAATATTTGCCTCAAAAAAAAGGTTTCCCACCAAGACAATCACAATGCTACGACCTGAGAACAATTATGGTCACTTATGACAAATTGTATTTCTTGCTTTGTGTGTAAATTGGTCACAAGCTCAATAACTCATTGACCTTCCGGTGTGCAGATGTAAGAGCAAAACCACAGAATGGAGCCACAGAACATAACACTCTTTTGATTGCATATAAGCTGACCTCTATTTTGTCTTTGTAGGGTACATCCAAGCATGCAGGGGACTGATGATTGCAGCTGTTTGTCTGGGGTTTTTTGGTTCTATATTTGCCCTTGTTGGAATGAAATGCACCAAAATTGGAGGGACTGACAAAAATAAAGCCAACATTGCCTGCTTTGCTGGTGTCATTTTCATTCTTAGTGGTAAGTATAGATGACGTGTCTGTGTAACATCTGTGTAATTATCTGCGTGATCTAATTAGATTCCCCTTTTCTTGTTCTTCTCAGGCATCTGCTCACTCTCATCGTGCTCCCTCTATGCACACCGGATAACATCAGAATTTTTCGACCCAATGTTTTTAGCACAGAAGTAAGAACGGTTTGACTGTAGTGGCAGAGTGACTCAACTAAAAATTTAACTCAACTAATTAAGAATTTAAAAAAAAAATTTTCACCATCGGCTTTGTCTGCAGGTTTGAACTGGGAGCTGCTCTCTTTATCGGCTGGGCAGGTTCTATACTCTGTTTGCTTGGAGGAATCATGTTTTGTTTCTCCATCTCAGATTCTTTTTCCAAAAGGTTTGTATGAGTAACACATAGTGTGTTATATAAAAGATACATGATGTAAATAGGCCAACCTGCTGTATGAATCCATTTTGTTGACTCATATGGGTGTTTGATTTGTGAAGATGAACATGTGTTCTGTCTTTTTTTACAGCCACAGTCAGGCAAACTATATCTACAAAGGCGTGGCTTCTCATTCTCATATCACCTCCTACCCGAGAGGGCAGGCAAAGTCTGTAAACCAGAGGCCACCTCCAGACTACAGCAACTCCTCCAGGACGCAGCACTTTGATAAGAATGCATATGTGTGAGGGATGTGAATATAAAACACTTTCAGTTGAGGCCACTGGTGAGTCTTAGAACATATAGTGTATACTAAGCCTAGCACACTGTATGAAACTTGGAGGTTTCTGTTTAACAGCAACAGAAGTTTCTGATATTGATATGTGGCTCACCAGGAATTCAAATTTACATGTGTCTTCCAGGGGTACAAATTTAAAGTTGTATGACACAGTTTACTCTCTGATCTTAATTATATTTTCTATAAAGCAGACAACTTTTGTTTTGGAGTTCTACATATTAATGTTCATGGGATGTTGGGATTAATTTAATAAACAGATTTTTTAAAACATAAAAAATAAACATTTGGTCCAAAATGGACTTTTCTAAAAGATTTTTTGCATGTGTAATATTGTGTAAGATGTTTTAGTTGCATCTTTAACTGTAAGTAACCTGCATATGTTGTCTTCTAATGACAATTAGAAAACTACAACTATGTCAAGCACAGATTTTCCACAACACATTCATTAACTATGATTTTGTAATAAGCAAACTCGAAGAAGGTCAAAAAAAGGTTGCATCCTTCTGTAATTAGTGAAATGTGTGTCTTTTTTAGCAGAGTATATGACTAGAAATAAAACAGATGAAAACGTTTGCAATTCAGCCGACTGTTTTGCGTTTTGCTTGTTTTGTCAGCAGAAGTCATTTCTGCTCCTCAGTGATCACAGCAGGTCTGGAGAGGGCAGCAGTTTTGTGTTGTGATCCCTTAAGAAATAAGTGAGAGTCAGCCATTTCACTTTTGTGGTACTTCAGCCTTTTAATATGTTAGTACGGTAAACGGAAAATAATGGTCTGTACTTGCATAATAGTGCTTTTATAGTCTTTCTGAACACTCAAACACTTTTACACTACATCGCATTCACCCCATTAACACACATTCACACGCTTAGGTGCCTCTGCCCTACACATTCACACACTAATGGCACAGCCATCGGGAGCAAACTGAGGTTCAGTATACAGACTGGAGGAGCCAGGGATCCAACCACCAAACTTCTGATAAGTGGATGACCTCTAATCCACTGGAGTCACAGTCACACACACTATGTATTTAATTTAACTAACTAACTATTTAATGTAAATACATATGAATTGTTGCTAGATACTAGTGGATTCACAAGGGATAGAAACTTGAAAAGGTAGGCAGAGGTAGTGTGGGTGGCACACTCCAGAAAGTTTACAGTAAATATGTCACACATTTGTACAGACCCCTCATCAACACTAATAGCACACAGCCATCCTGTCCACGCTTTGAAATTAAACAAAAAACAACTCATCACCCTGCTTACCACCAGTAGACATTTAGTGTGTTTTGTGCTTCTACCTGCTTTCATTTAGTGATTTCAGAAATGAATAACCGTCTGATCCAAATATCTGGCTTCTTGATTTCATCACTGGGATGGGTGTTAGTGATGTGCACCTTGGCCATGGACAACTGGAGGGTCGCCCAAATAGGAGGAGAAGGAGGCTCCTTTATCATCAAAGTGGCCTGGCAGTGGTCCAACCTGTGGAAGGATTGTTTCACCGACTCCGCATCTGTCACTAACTGCAGATATTTCCCTGTGATCTGGAGAATCACCCGTAAGTGCTCCACATGTACATACCTCAGCAATAATGTCTCTAATACTGTCTCTGTTAGCCTTTTTACTCTGAATGAACAGAAAGATTTGCAGTCCTGTAATTCAACAGGTAAGAGACAAGTGTTCACAGTGACCCAGAGTTTACACTAGTGCTTATAGTGAGATTATGTAACATAATCTTTGTATTAGAAATTAAAAAACTCAAAATCATGAGGAATAAAATGCCCCTTTAATTTTAATACACTCTCAACTAATCAGTAGCTTTTGGTTGCTAATATTGGCTAACTTTAGGAAGATACTACCATGTAAATAAAATTACAGGGTCAGTTAGTTGACTTTATTCTTCTTCTTTAACATTATCCCATCATTGTCACTTCCCGTGACCACAGTCAAAAGAGAAAAAGTCACACTGACTGTGAGAACCTAATAAAATGAACACCTTAAAATGTTAAGATTTGAGACAAAACATTCTGTGTTTTATTGCCATTTAAACACAGTTGATAAGAGAGGTTTGGTGAGCTCACACACAAAACAAGCTCACATAAAGTGACCAACTTAGCAGATAAAAGTAAATTAAGTAATAATCCATCCATCGTCAACCGCTTATCCTGCGTACAGGGTCGCGGGAGCCCATCACAGCTGGCATAGGGCGTAAGGCGGGGTACACCCTGGACAGGTCGCCAGTCCATCGCAGGGCCACACATAGACAAACAACCACTCACACTCACACAATTTAGAGACACCAATTAACCTAGCCTGCATGTCTTTGGATGGTGGGAGGACCGGAGCACCCGGAGAAAACCCACGCAGACACGGGGAGAACATGCAAACTCCACACAGAAAGGCCAGGGTTTGAACCCACGACCTTCTTGCTGTGAGGCGACTCTTTGTTTCTCCTTTTTTTAAAAAGGTCATTTATGGCCATTTCAAGGGTGAACCTTTAAAGATAACCTTTTAACAAACTCACACCAGACAACAGAGCTTCATTTGTCCCAAGGAAATCTTCAAATATTCTGAACATTGAGAAAACTAAAACTCATAAATATTGACTTCTACAGAAAACACCAGGCATTACTCTATATATTGCATATAGAATGTATTACATATCTGTTACTCCCTGTAACAGTTACTCCAAAGAGATTTGACTTCACTCGGATCAGTATCTTTTCTGTCTGAGACAAACCGTAAGCTGTCCAAGAAATTGATTTTTTTCTGTTGAAAAGGTTCTTTTTTTTATAGCCTGAACAATTTTTTATATCTCTATATATTTCTTTCTGTTACTCGCAGCTTACCTCCAGGGAGTACAAGGATTGCTATTAGGCGGGATAACTCTTGGATTCTTTGGTGTAGTACTTTGCTTTGTTGGGATGGAGTGCACTTACATTGGGGGTGCTGATAAAAACAAGGACAAAGTGCTTTTTGCAGGAGCAGTGTTTCATTGCGCTGGCGGTGAGTATGGAGCGCACACAGTTTTGTCTCTGTAAATGGCAAAAATATTTTGCCATTATTTCTTGGTATCAATGGAAAAACCTCTCCACAGGTGTGTCAGATGTGTCTGGCTACTGCTTGTACTACAACTCAATTGTCAGAACAACCTTTACTCAAACTGCAGGACAAGGAAACTTACGGTACATTTTGCCACACTGATCTACATCTCCATGTAGTTTAAAGCTGATTTCACAGTTTTACATATTTACAGTATGTATGATGTGTTGTTTCTAATTACATTTGAACTCATTACAGATATGAACTTGGAGCTCCCATATTTGTAGGATTGGTGGGATGTCTTTTCATCCTTTTCGGGGCTGTGCTGTACACTGTGACTGTCTACCGAGTAATATGCCCTGAAAGGTATTCAAATTCCTTCATCATTTTTCCAGTGGCTGCTGAATTAATTCACATCAATGACTTGAGTGTTTTGATCTTGCAGTGAAGTGGTGTATGGCCATGGAGGAGGAACATACATGACCCCTCGCTCCAGAGGAAGCGCATACTACAGACCCCCTAGGCTGCATGAATCTTATATGGGCTCCAGACGATCCAGCAGCTCCAAGAGCTCAAAGCTCTCTCAGACAACACCGACGAAAATCTCAGAAAGAGATGCATTTGTGTAGTTGCTCAAAGCTATGTAGTTTGTAGTTGTTTGTTGTTGTTTGGTCTTCATTCCATGCTCTTTAGAAAAAACAGGTCTTACTCTACATGTATGATACATTGTCTTGTGTTGACTCATAATTTGCTGACTTTATTGTGATTTGAAGCACAAATAAGATTGTCACTCTTTTTAAAACCTTTGTACCTATGATAAGAATATTGTCATTAATATTGTCAGTTATTTTCCATAAATGAAGATAATGGAATACTCATGACAGTCCTTATTTTACACCAGTATATCCTCAGTTCAAACCTTTTAAATAAATATAAGTGTGTTATTCTGTCAACATCATTGATACGGAACAAAATAGTGCCATCATTTCTAAATGGTACACAAAACTGAATCCATGCTGGTGGGCTCATGTGTTCCATAACAACAACAAACACAAGTAAGTGACCTTGACATAACATGAAACAAAAAGGCAAATCATGTGACGATGTACACAAAGGAAGATCGGCCTCCTGTGTGTGTGTATAAGTGTGTGTTTCTGTCAGCAGCATCTGAGGAGAGGCAGCGCCGGACACACAGACGTACAGACGTCCTGCAGTTTGTGTTCCAGAGCAGTTGCGTGTTGGATTTGCCTTTTTCACCGTCTGGAAGCCCAACTTCCACGAGTCAGCTTCCACTGCCATGAGTTACAGGACTGTGGTGATGTATGTGGAAATCGGATGCTTTGTGCTCTGTGTATCTGGATGGACCCTGGTCTGTTCCACCCTGCCCACAGAGATCTGGACTTGGTCCGAGGTCAGCACCATAGTCTTAACCGCTTCAAACTACTACTCCAATCTGTGGAAGGAGTGTGTATCTGATTCAACTGGAGTGTCTGACTGCAAAATAATTCCATCAATGCTTGCACTGAACCGTAAGTAAAATCATGCAAGATACTCACATCTTTTTAACTGCATCATAATTTGTGCTTAACATTGTTTTGCTGTTCTTGGACAGCGGGCATTCACCTGTGCCGTGCTCTCATCATCACTGCTATCATCCTGGCCTGCTTTGGATCAATTCTGGTCTTAGTAGGAATGAAGTGCACTAAGATCGGGGGATCAGAGATTGCTAATGCAAGAATAACCTTTGCTGGGGGGATGAATTACCTCATCGGAGGTAAGACATTACACTGAGAGCAATCTGAAAAAAGTGACAATGCAATTTGGTATATGATTAATCTTAAACTAAATTTGTGCCCATTGTCTCAGGAACGTGTTCTATGATTGCTTTCTCCTATTTTGGAAACAAAATTGTAACAGAATTTCAAGACCCCAACTACAAAGGTCAGAAGTACGTACAATATTTAGGTGACATTGACAAAATATCCAACAAACTCACTTCTTTTATGCATTAAAATGCATCTGATGATTCTATGATGGAATGGCTACGCATTTATGCATTATTCTTGTGTATTCCTTACTGCCAGGTATGAAATAGGCGTTGGTGTCTTTATCGGCTGGGGAGGCTCAACCCTACTAGTTGTTGGAGGCCTTGTTTACAGTATCTTTGCAGGAAGGGAAGCATGCTACTCAAAGTAAAATTACACTATTGTATCACATCCCCCCACCCCCCTCACGCCACAGTGCATTGGTATTATTTGCTCACCTCCACTTACAGAAAAAATAATAAACATCCATTTCTTGAATCTAAACCTCACAGGTCTAAAAGATCCCCTGCCTACCAGTTCCCTGATGCCTACACAATTGTTCCGACAAAAAAGAGCATTGCATCTTCTGTTCGTACAGACATCAGTGGGAGCAGAAAATGGAGGACCAGCAGTGACAGCAGAGCCAGCAGCATCTCTGATATCACTACCACCAAGACATCAGCTTCAAAAGCATATGTGTGACCTCTTTTTCAAACAGGTGGAAAATATTGTGTTTCCATCCTTCATGAAAAGTCTGTGTGGTCTTATGTGTCCTTAATGTCATCTTTTGCATAATTTCATTATGTCATTTTATAATCCAAGCTATGTGAATAATGAAATAAATTATGGTTGAATTCCATTTAACCCCATCTCAGTTTTAGGGTCTTGGCATTGTGCGGGCTCATTGTCACGCTATAATGACTATTCTAAAAACTACTGTTAAAGCTCAAGCAAGGATTTAAAATATGAAAAGAAAACACAACATGTTTATAACATATATAAATGCATATAAAAACGTCTATATGTGAACACAGAACTAATAATGCCAGGACTTTATGTTGACTTAGCTTGTAAGATATGCATGCCTAGATTAATATGCTTGCAGGCTGACTAAAGGTTGCATGCTTTCATTTAACACTGTCAGATATTTTTGAAATTTGAAATAAAACAAGATTTTGATACTGAGTCATAACAGAATGAATGGCTGAGTCACTGCCAAAACAAAAAAAAGATTCTCACAACATGGTTATAAGCTGAATGAATGTAAAGATGTTCGTGTGTTTCATTGTATCTTTAATCCTCTCTAATTGTTCTGAGTTTTACCACAGACATTCATGGAAATGATTCTTATTGCCTGTGTCACGTTAAGTTCAAGTGGGGAACAGGGAAACAAGGGAGTGGATATAGGCAAAGCAGGAGGCAAAGCAGGTGCAATTCAAATGTTTTAATAATCAAACAAAATTGTGAACAAGCAGTCCAAAAGACAAACAAATCCAAAGAAGGAACAGTCATAATCAAAAAGAAGTCCACATGGTCCAGAAGTTCAGGCATAATATCCAAAGCCCACAGGAAAACACTAAGAACAGGCTTGTATACTAGACAAGTTGACAAAGACAAGAGGAGCACACAGACTTGACGTGAAACTAATTAGGACAGGGCAGACAATCAAAATAGGTGGGGAAGCACACAAAGTCAGCAAGTAAAGTACACATGAGGAAGGATTCTTAAAAAGAAAATAACAAAACAAACACCAAATCTGTGACATGATGAGGTCATAAATCTAACCCAAAGCATATAAAGCAGTTAAATGAGCTCCACCTTGACTAACGCCAACATTATAATACTGCCTACATGTTAATGCATCAATAATATTGATCCAGTGATATAATAATAACCCTGACAGGGTTCATTCTGCATGGAGGAATTCACTTTGGATAATTTAACTCCATTTTAGTAAGACTTGTATTTGTAATGACTTTTTTACATTGTAGAATTGTTACTTTTACTTAAGTAAATCATCTGACTATTTCTTCCACCATTGTTGAATGTCTGCTCCCTAATATACCACTCTCATAAGCACCATACTTCACAGTATACTGTATTTAGGCTACATTTGACACCATAATGATTTCTGCTACTGTGTTCTTGCCAAAGTAACATTGTGATGGCAGGACATTTGTGGAAATGATATACATGACAAGATGATTGAAATACCTTTTCCACCACTTATTCTCTCTCTCACACACACACACACACACACACACACACACACACACACACACACACACACACACACACACACACACACACTCAGTGATGATGTGTTGTGCTGCCGTGGCTCCTCTCTGTTGAACCAGCGGAGATGGGCGGGGTTTTTCAACAGTCCAGCCAATCACAGCCACCCACGACCGGTCGGTTGAGTTCGCTGCTCGGTTGTGACTGGGAAAAGAGGAGCAATGCTGCTGATTAGCAGCAAAGTCTCTGCTAGCAGTCAACACATGGGACTGTTGAGAGTTAACGTTAAGTGAAACGTTAGTTTAAGTTACATCGGCTGACATCAGAGGGACAAAGCGAGATAGGATTTGTCTGATGCAAATCTAACCATGGTTTCCATAGACCATGTTGCTCAGAAGATACTGACTTACATCCCCTACGTTCTTGTTTTGATTGACATGAGATATGAAGGTAAGAAGCTGGCTCTACTTTAATAGGCAAGTTAATGGCATCTACATATTAAACTTTGCCATTAACAAAGTTAGAACTTGAGCCAAGGAAAGCCTGATTTTAGCTAGATTAACGTTATATCGCTAATGTCAGTGTTAGCTAGCGAAATTTATAACTGTTGGCTAACGTTAAGCTAGCTAACGTTAAACAGTGGCGAAGAGGAAAAGCGTTTTAAATGATTAGTTTAACGTTAAGTAAATTTTTTAGCCTACGTGGGATTAAAACAACGACACGATACGTCTTTAGTAACGTTAGTATGCTTTGTGTAAACTAACCAAACTGTAACTTAAAACATAGTAACATCAGCTAGCTTGACACCTAACATGTCAAAGTATAACTATAACGTTACTGATTTCATTAAGCGTCACATGCTGCCGCCTGTCATTGGCATTGGAAACGTTAATTAACTTGAATAAAGTAGAAATTTAGTAATGTACTGTAGTTACTAGTCTGTGTTAATATCTCAGTTTTTTGGTGGGATATATCACGATTGTGTGTTTTCAGGAGTGAAATGTGGCAGGGATGGGAGTGTGGACAATCATATGGAAATGGGGAAGAAACTGCTTGCTGCTGGCCAGCTAGCTGATGCCCTCTCTCATTTCCATGCTGCTGTGGGTAAGTTGTATACAATGGTTACCTTGTTTCTCACACTACAGAATACAATCCAGAAACCTTTATAGTCATGTTTTTTTGTCCTTTGTCAGATGGAGATCCCAAGAACTACATGGCCTACTACAGGAGAGCTACAGTGTTTCTAGCTATGGGGAAGTCAAAGTCTGCATTGCCGGATTTAAGCCGAGTCATCGAACTTAAACCAGACTTCACATCTGTGAGTTGCTGTTCTTACATCAGTTGGTCTGAAATAATTCATTTTCACACAGTTGTACACAGTGTTACGTCATATTGCAGACTTGCATTGCAGGTCTAACAGAACTGTTACACAAATAATTGGAAGGTTCTGCCGTATATGTATATATAGTATAAGTGCAAGTTTTATACTTGAAATCAGCTTAAAGGGTAATTTTGATATTTTTAAACCTAGGCTCCATTTTCACATGTTTTGGGGTCTAGAAACAGTTTGTGTACATAGAGGAACTGCTAGCAAGACTTTATTTCCTAACTTTATTTATAACATAACTCTCCAACTCTGATTCACATTTCCACCATCATGTTCCTGCAACGACTCGCACCTCACAAGATTTCAAAATGTGATGATTGTCCTTGAGGGACACTTCTATTTCTGGTTAAAAACAAGGGGTGTTACTGGATGTTACTCGTAGGGATCCTTTCCACGATGCTGTCAGACACCTAGTGTAAAGTTCTGAGCCTGTCGGTGGCAAAAAATAAGCACTTTATGTCGTCATAATTTGACTAGTGAAATTGCCGTGAAGGAATACATTGCAACCACTGCAGCTGGTCTGCAGCTGCCGGCTAAAGCCATTTACTGCATGGATTCTAAAACATTTTGTACCTACTAGTTGTTCAGACCGCAAAATATGTAAGAAATTATTTTTTAAAATGCCAAAATGACCCTTTAAGGCACAACTTTGCTGGGAATCCGGTCAGTTATGTCAGCTGTGTTAAGTCTATATTTGCAGTCTTATGCAAAAAAAGTCTTTCCTCCATCACTTTAACAGGCACGGCTTCAGAGAGGAAACCTCCTTCTGAAGCAGGGGAGATTAGATGAAGCAGAGAGTGACTTTAAGAAGGTGGTAAGTATAGCAACATCCTGTTTAAACACTACAGCAACAAAACTGAGAGGGGTACCCCCTACTTTGTTAGAGAAGCAGAGTTCACCAGAAGGTGTCAGTGTTGTTCTGTAGACTGGTTATGTAGTGAAATTAGACTAAAGCATGTATACTAGGTGTAATGCTTTTTCAATATGATTAAAAATAAAGACAATAGTTTAACTTATTAATAACTTAATTGTTGTGAAGAATAATTCTGTTTTTCTGTGTAGTGTGCACACTTAGTGACTTGTTTACTGTACAGTATACTGTAAACGATAAGGAAGACAGTAGGAGAGGTTTTGTTATTTATGGGTGGATGGACTTAACAAAACTCTTTGAAGCCAAGTAGCAAGAAAGTTATACTGATGCACGTAAGATGTTAGAGATCCATAAGCCATCTTACAAGATATAGATAGTGAGTAAATTGTCAGTAAACTGTCATTTGGGCCTTCAGCGATCATTTTTAGGTGCTTGTTAAGGATTAAGACTGAAGCTCGCTAATGCATTTTCCATTAGAATTACCGTTTTTACAGTGAAGTTTCACAGCACTCCCAGAAGACATAAATGCCCTTGTTATATCTATTAGTTCTTAGATTCCATTTAAAGCTGCTGTGTTCTCAGGTGAGGTAATCATGCAGGGAAACAATATGTCCCTCTTCTATATGGGAATAGGATGTGAATGTCAAAGTGTCTAACTGTGCCAAGGGCATGTGGCAGACCTGCAGCCTAATAGGCCTGTTTTGATCATTAGTGGCCTTGCCTTTACACTTACTTTTATTGAGCACACAGAAAACCATTAAACATGTGATTAGCTTAGCTATTACATGTAGGTTGAGGCTCAGTGGTATGTCCTGTATTGCTTTTTGGCAGGCTGTAATACCTCAAAAATACCTCAGGTGGCTCATGTGCAATGTGCCACAGGCTGCTAAACTGTATGATTTATGATTTTTAAATACAAGTTAAAAAGTGACTTTTAGGAGTGACAAAGGAATAGAAAGTTTTTAAATTACAAACAAGTGTGACACCTCCTCCTTCCACATCCCCAACAGAGCCCAACTGGTATCTCAGCTTGAGCAGATTTACATGGACAAAACCATGGTGTTATAATGTCAAGGGATCTGGCCAGAGATACATGCTGTCTTGCTGCTTCAGCAGTTCGCAATATTGGCCTAACGTAATACATCATATTTATGCATTACGCCCTTTCCTAAGATTAGCTAGCAGGAAACACTTAAAGAGTAGCTAGATCTATTTGTAAAGGATTAGCTGAGATTGCACTTGTGAATATGACCTCCATGAGGAGGACGATTATAATGTAATGGGTTTAGGGAATGGTAAGGACTGCTCCTGCTGTGATTGGCCGTACTTTAAAGAACCTCATCAGAAATATAAGCGCTCATATTGGAATGCCTTGGTGAAGGACTGAATCAAACTTCTGCTTTTTCCAGTTAGACAGCTTTAATCTTGACTCTTAAGTATGCAGTGTAATACCTTGCCTTGCAACGTTCCAGCTGAAGTCCAACCCCAGCGACAAAGAGGAGAGGGAAGCCCAGAGTCAGCTGACAAAGTCGGATGAAATTCAACGGCTGGTGGCTCAGGCACACCGCAGCTTCGACAGCCAGGATTATGTGACAGCTGCTACCCAGCTCGACACTATCATTGAGGCAAGATACCTACCTTGTCAGCATTGCCTAATTTTCCTGCAAGCATGATATTTTATCAGCACTGCTGAGTGTACTGAGCATTTGTATGGTAACTAGTACTGCAGTTTGTAAGAGTTACTGTCCACCTGTTGCAGACGTGCGTTTGGGATGTGACCTCTCGTGAGATGCGGGCAGAGTGTTTTATTCAAATGGGAGACATGGGGAAGGCCATCAGTGACCTTAAAGCTGCATCGAAGTTAAAGAGTGACAATACCCAGGCTTTCTACAAACTCAGCACCATCTACTATAATCTTGGAGATCATGAGATGTCCCTCAAGTAAGAACCACTCTCAGATTGCTTTCTTTGAGGAAGCTGCCACACTGTATCAGACACTGTGAGACACTATAAGAGAACTTCCTAATTACTAAAACGTTTCACTCAGAATCAAACATGGAACAATCACATCTCCATTAGATTACATCAAAATTCTTTTGTACATCAACATTATTTATATATTTATTATATAAAGATAATACGTGTTTTTGTAAATTGAAGCTGTAATGCCGCAAAAGGCTGTTAGCAAAGTCATATTTAAAAATACATATGTATTGTATTTGTCTTTATGTGATAGGGAAATGGACAAATTAGGAAAGTTTTTTTTGTTTTGTTTTTTTAACGATACAACACAAGCCTCCTGCAGTAAATGGCTCATGAATTTTGTTTATTGCTTGGACTGTTTGCTCTGAATTTGATGGTCGTTTTTGTGGTGATGACACCTCAAAGTATAATTAATCTTTCAGTTATTTCAACTACATATTTCAAGACATTTCAACTCACCAAATGATAAATATTTGCAGTTATCTAATCAGTGCTTGCCACTTTCTACCTCCTGTAAGTTGTTTCATGTCTTAAAGACACACAAAATGATAGTTTTCAGATTTTTAATAGCTGGCATATAATTAGTATTCAGCATATTACGCCTTTCTTGCACTATTATGCCTAGCTAACAAAGCCAATCATGAGCATTGTAAAAATACTGAGTTTTATGTGACAAGCAATAAAGGCAAAGCAATCATTTATAACAACAATACATACTATAGCTTCAAAATGATCATATAGCGGAAATCTAAACAGTTTGAGCTTCACCCAAGTGTTTTTACTGCTTTTTTTAATGGGCAACTTTGGTGTATATATTTTTTTTTAAAACTTTCGGTATATCTGTAATAATTGGGGACAACGTTTCTTGAAATACCGAAGTTACCCTTTAAGGCGTTCTTGTTATTTTTGGTAATATGGAAAATTTCTGTCTTACCTTCCTCCGCCTCTCGTCTGATCTGCAGTGAGGTGCGCGAGTGCCTGAAGCTTGATCCTGATCACAAACGGTGTTACAGCCATTACAAGCAGGTCAAGAAGCTCAACAAACAGATCCAGTCTGCAGAGGAGCTCATTCAAGAGCAGAGGTAGGTGGGTGGGTGTGTGTCTGTGTCTGTGTATTTGGGCAATTGCATATCCCTGCAAATATTAAATAATATCCCCTCTGAATACCAGGGATTGCATCAGCTGTACTACTTCCTTACCCTTGAGCACTCAGACTTTCTGGTCTTCCAAACTGGCGGGCAAATCCCGACTAAATATGAATGGATGTCACATTATATTTGACATACATTAAGATATCATATTCACAAGACTAAACCGAGCAAATAACAGAATGGCATGATGTTTCTGGGTGCAGTGGTCACATTCAAACACCTACCTGCTTCCTGCTCTTTTAGGTATGAAGATGCAGTGAGCAAATATGAGGCAGTGATGAAGACTGAGCCCAATGTGCACCATTTTGCTCTCCTTGCCAAGGAGCGCATCTGCCATGCGCTGGCACAGGTAAGACCCCTTACTGCTGCAGTGGGGTGTATTAGCTCACTATTAGACTTCTTTAAACCATACATCCAGGCATCATGTTTTTTTTATGTGTCATGACCAGGGTCAGCAGGCTAGCAGAGCGATCTCAGTCTGTAGCGAAGTCCTCCAGTCGGACCCGGACAACATTAACGTGCTGAAGGACAGAGCTGAGGCCTATGTCCAAGACGAACAGTATGAGGAAGGTAAGCCTGTCAGACTTAGCTATATGAAGTTAAGGTGTATTTATTTCAGTTGAATGGTCTGTTAAATGTTCACACTCCAAGTCAGGGTCACACTGAATGCTGGGAATGTATTTATTGTATTATTTCAGTTGAGAAAGTCCATGGCTACTCTGTGTTTTTGTTGAAGATGGACTGAATTATGTAGATGTTGTACAGAAGAAAGTTCTTCTGGAAACAAACTCTATAGATTTATTTACACCTATATGATTTTAATTCTAAGTAGCTTCTTGCTACTTCTCACCATTTTTTTACCTGCTTTTATTAATTAAGCTTTGGTGAGAAATATGCAGTTATTTAAATTAAGTTAGTGAAATCCACAATCAGTTGCCAGATTATTAGGTACATCTAGCTAAAACTAATGTAGTCTATCAGTAATAAATCCCATGTTCATGAAGGTTTTAATGTTAAATTTTTATTGAAATGGTTTCAGAGACTCAACTGTATGATCATTTTGGAGGCAAACTGCCTCATTTAACACAATCTTCAACACAGTTCATCACCAGATCCTTGTTCACTTTGAAATAAATAAGCACAATAAAGACTAAATGTAAATAAATACAACAAGGGTTCGTATCTAATTTGGTTAAAGCATATAACTACTATATCTAAAATCTGAAATAGACAAATGTCATCTATTAAGAGTGCTTATTCCATAGAGTATAATTAGAATGAGATATTGAGCACAATGTTTTAGAAGTACATCCTGCATGACATAGAGCTGCCCTGAACTGCTGGCTGAAATTAAGCAGAATTTCTTGTTTATCAAGCCTAAAGCCATTCTTCAGTGGTGGTGCCAAAACACACACAGCACTTACTATCTCCATAAAGCTTCTGTTGGCAGGGAAGGGATTAGGCTGAAACAACGGTCTCCCTTATCTGTTGTCATATCGCAGAAAGTCCAGTGACGGCAGATGGTGAAATCCCCAGGAATAGCCTTGTCTCCCCGCCATCATTTTACCTGTCACCTGATGTTCTGCTTCCACTGCGCAAAAAAACCAATGGATATTTTTGTCAACCTACATTTTATGTTTATCTGTCAATTAAGTTTGAAATTTGGTGTAAACCATCCCACCCATCTCACTGTCTTTTTGTACAGATTGCCAATGCAAGGTCCAAGCCCTAGAATAAGCTTCACTCCAGCTGCTCAGTGCATTACAATTTGAAACCCTCACATGCGAAACTCGCTATGGCTGGCAGACTGATACCAGCTAAAAACACTGGATCACTGGGGGGGTGAATATACGATTGACATTGCCAAATGTACATACTCCGTGTTCTGGTAATGAGGACACAGAGTGCCACTGTGATACTCCAAACCAGGCCAAGCAAATATTTTCATTTTCTATCTTCTCAATTTTTATGACAATTTCACCTGTTTCCACCATTCCTATTGATTTGCACTTCATAAACTAAAAACTGTAATGACTCATAAACAATCAGTGTGCTGCACTCAATGTAGAGCTTTTCTGTGGTTATTTTTCAATAGCCTGCTGCTAGTCGAAGCTTGAATCGAGGTAACTACTGTGGATTGTGTGTGTGTGTGTGTGTGTGTGTAACCACAGTTTGACAATGTGCGTCATTCAAATTAGAGACTGTAGATGGGAAACATTTTTACCTCACACCTGACACTTTCAAATGGCTGTACATGAATAAAAGACGTTTGTAAGATTTTGGAAAGGATTATATGCATGTGCTGCTAACCTGTGTCCACCAATGTGTCCCTGAGCAAGACACTTAACCCTAGATGCTCCAGAGGCGTGCGACCTCTGACATATATAGCAATGTAAATTGCTTTGGATAAAAGAGTCAGCTAAATGAATAAATGTAAATGTTGGCATAGAACACCAAATATGGTTATAAAAACATGTCGTTAGAACGTACATAACATCCAGTTAAACCCACAATTAACATCCCCATCACTCCAGGTAGGTCAGCCCCAGAGTAATAACGTCCTTCACTAAGATCCCCGCAACCGCCGCCGAGCTCCTGACTGTGTATGTTGTCATTAAGATGGCATGAACACAGTCACCAGGTGGGAAGGCCAGACCTCATCTGGGCTTTTAAACTGTCAGAAACCAGGGGAGTTAAATTCACCTCAGTACACCTCACAGGGTAAACAAGCTTCAAAGCACCCAAACGTGCGAGCACAAACAGCCTGGAGCTGCTACAACATGATCTGAAGGTGATGGGGCTTTCTTAATGATTTAAAGTGGTTTGTTTATTAGGGCAAGATAAAGCATTTTCAGAGATGAGATTACTGAAACTAGTGAAGACACTAGGCAAATAATGTGATGTATATCACAATGTTTGTTAGAGTGATGGAGATGGTGAAAATGTCAACAATACCGATGATTCTGGCAACATTAATAATCTTAAGTGTCTGAGTCATACTCAGTTATTTTCATGCAGAGCTTTTATTGTACATGTTTTTTTCTTTTTTTTTAAAATTGTGTTTGTGTTAAATATTCAAACATCACATTACTTCCTTCACTATAGATGATCAAATCTCTAACACAACAGTCTCAGCAAGCCTGTTGCTGTTGCCTGTTATTTTATTTTTTCAACAGTTGAAAAAATAAAATCATTTTCAATAAAATTATCCTCTTTTAATACAACACTTAAGTGCAGCTTTTTGTCTTTAGATAAATGTGAGAATATCTCAGATACAGTAGCCTATTTGATTTATTAGCCATGCTAGCGGCATCGCTCAATGTCAGATGGCCCAGACATTCGTGGTCCCCTCAGGGTGAATGTAATCACTCCCTCTGACTTTTCTTCTAACACAATCATCAGGTCAGAATTTCAACTTGCCAAAAATGTCATGACTAAATAACTGCTAAACTCCCATATTATATCCCCATAAGAATCAGCTGTACTTTTAGTTTAGTGCAAATTAGCAAATGTTAGCATGCTAACATGCTACACTAGGATAGTGAGCATGGCAATCATTACAGCTGCTAAACATAGGCATCTTAGCATGTAGATCCCGACTGAGATTTTTAAGACCGATACAGAGTCTGATATTTGATGGTTTTAAAATCCAATGCATCGGCCGACGTTCTGTTTTTCCCACCTGCTTTGTGGAAACGCAACATAAACAAAGATTATCCCTAACATTTCTTATCTGTAGTTATAGGACTTGACCAAGATAAAATGACTTAATGCAGTTTAAACTTTTTATTGTTATAAATAGCACTTTGAACTAAAGAACAGCTGATTATGTGTATTGAGGTGGATTGTGTGGTGCCAACAGGAGTTGCAGAGTGCTCTCTGGTGGACAAACTATTTAATGACAACACTCATAACATGATTGAACGATCCGTCTCTAATTTAGCATGGCTGTTGACGCTTAGTCATTTTTTTTTTTAATGGGTTACATGATGTTTTTTTTACACTGTGGACGCATGCTTATGATGTTCAGAAATAGTTACAAAAAGACAAAGTAAGTAATTACTATAATTCATTATTAGGTTGGTCCACCATAGGCTCTGCCATAATAGTTGTTGTAGCCTACTCTGTTGCTACAGTAGCTCCAGTGCCATGTAGAGTTGTATCTACCTCTCCTTTAAATTTCAATTCACATGGTTTTATCATGACAGGACTGTATACAATACAGTGTTGCCAAAGCATATTAACACAAGCTATACAAACATAAAAAAACAATTCTCAATAGACCATTTTTATTTAAAGCATGGCTCTGGGTTGCTCCCACATTTTTTCTGTGACTGTACTTCACTTCCCACTAGCTGCTTCAAATGAGTAAGCAATACTGATTATGTCCTGCTTTTTTATTTTCCAGCTATTAAGGACTATGAGACTGCTTCAAAACACAGTGAGAATGACCGTCAGATAAAAGAAGGCCTGGAGAGAGCTCAGCGACTTCTCAAACAGTCTCAGAAGAGGGATTATTATAAGATCCTGGGAGTGAAGAGGTGGGCATACAGGACGTTTTATAGATTCTTTGGGGGAAATCAAGAAGAATCTGGGTATTTTTGTACAAATTACTGGCTTTACAAGACTGCATCAGAAAGCAGTCTGTTTTTTCTTTTAAATTGTGTTAAACAACCACAGCTCTACAAAAAAAGCCCTATTTCACTGGAAGCCACATGATTTCCACCTTTTTTGTGTTGAAAAGTTCTATTGAGAATTTGAGAGAGAATACATTTTAAGGCAATGAAAGAACTCTTAGTTATGAAAAGTAATGATTTATTACATCAGAGCCAATGTGGTAACCCTGGCAATTTGATAAGTATTATTAGGTCCAGCTTGTGTTGAAAAGAAGAGAAGTCGTTTTCATCTTTATAAATGTGCTGATGATATTCTCCCTATTGTCACAGAACTGCCCAGAAAAAGGAGATCATCAAAGCGTACAGGAAACTGGCACAACAGTGGCATCCAGACAACTTCCAGGATCCAGAGGAAAAGAAGAAGGCTGAGAAGAAGTTCATAGACATCGCTCAAGCTAAAGAGGTTCTCACTGACCCAGGTAAAAAGCGTGTGGTCGGCAGAGTCAGTAGAAAGTTGTTACTGCCAGTCTCCCAGTAAATGACAGGCCTCCGAGGGGCTGCTGTGAACAGCTTGCAAGCACTGTTTTGTCCAAGTAGTTTGAGACCTTCATTATTTTACTGGGCATCATTTTCAGTAAAATGATGGACCTTATTTCCCCATGTTTTTGTGTCTGTGACTAATTGGGACAACATTTATTTTAAATTGGTCCAGATATGAGCGAGCACGCTGCAGTCTGCAGCACCGAGACACGGCTGCAACGTGATCCTTCCTGGCAATTGCGCCCTGTCAAAGTGCTACCACTGAAGTGCTTGTTTTTGCCCCTGACATACTTACATTATTACATGTGTCTGACAAGATTGTGGAAAGGCTCCATACAGACCTTTTTTTCTTGGAGACATTCGCTAGATTGATCAAAGCCATCATACTGCATTGATGAAAACAGTTGTCAAAATAATAACTCTTAATTCCTGGAGGGATTGCTTTATGATCCAAAAGCTATACATGAGGACATATTCAATAAGTTGTTCTGAACTAACACCGCATCTGTTTTTTTTTGTTTTTTTTATAGAGCTGAGAACCAAGTTTGACCATGGGGAGGACCCCATGGATCCGGAGAGCCAGCAGGGTCACAGCCATCATCACTTCCATGGAGGCTTCCAGGGTTTCAATCCATTTGGCTCAGGACCCTTCAACTTTAAATTCAACTTCAACTGAGGAAGCTCATATCCAGCACCGCTGGAGTGGATTTTTGTATTTTCCTCCCTATTTAAAAGGGAGAACACTGGCATAAGGAATGTCGGTGCATACTGATACATCAAAAATGTGGAGTAAATTGTGGCTTTAATTCAGTGATCATAATTAAAGATGCACCTTTGTTGTTGAATTATACAACTTTGAATTCCATTTGGGGAAGGTCTGTTGCTATGCTAACAAATATCTTTCTGTGTGAATCAGCTTTTATCTGTCAAATGGTTAATTCTGACACTTGCATCCTTTCCACATATTGTACACTCTACAATTCACGGGATTAAATTTGTACATAGATACAGTACTATTTTTATATGAATGGAGTTTTTCTCATTCTGAACTGTAAATAAAGACCTATTTATGTACATTAAATTAAACTGAGCGGCAGGGGTGTTGCTGTATGAGCAGGTTGGAGAGTGACTTGGCTACATTTACATACTTACGCTACAGTTTGAGAAATGGTACTTCAACATTACATCTAACCTTTCCCCAATTGCTATCTTAACTGCTTTTCTTCCTCAAATGCATTTTCACATGGTGAAATGGTTTACAATGAGGAACACATTACAGTGTAAGATTACAATTACAATGTAGACCTCTCAGTTCATGAATCACACATCCACTGACCACATTAGGGGGACAACAGAATTCACAAACAGCTTTTGTAATGACTGTTTGACTGCTAGTCTCAGTATATTTTGTAGCAAAGATTTATTTTTTTCCACCAGACAGTAATATAAACATGTCTATTTGACACAGCACAATGAAAGATGGGTGCCCTGAGAGCAGACTTCCTGTGCCCATTTGTATTGACTTTTAAGACATACACAAAAAATAGTGTTTGCTTCAGCAGAGCAGCAACACCCATCTTATTCCTGAGACAAAACACTGGTCCATTGTGGAATTAAAACATTGAAATATTTTTCTTAAATGTACATATGATGTAAACATAATTTAATAATCCTATGTTCTACAAATGGCCTTTAGTGTGCAAATTAGGATTCTTTGATCTTTGAACTTGGTAATCAAGTCTTGCCAGGTCTGCTGAGCCAAAGCGACATGACAGTGCCAAGCCCTGCCCACTTAATGTTGCTACATACAGTCTGTTGTTTACCATAGCAGTGGAAGACTTGAAACTGCAAATTTGCAATATTTTGTTGAACTGGTCTCTGATTTCACACACAAGCAAGCAAAAGCAGGCTTCTCATTTCTCGTTGACAACTGACAATTTTGTCAGGTGAAATGAAAACTGTCCCTAGTGGATTTTAATTGACAAGTCTATGAGTTGGTTGAAAACTGTCTCCAGCATATTTGTTCATATTTTAAAATAAAGGCCCAGTGAAATGATCATATAATGCGCATGATGAACACATAAGGTAAAAAAAGACAAAGGTTAAAGGTCCCATGCTATACAAAATCTACTTTTTCATATCTATACACCCATGTGTGTGCAAGCACACCATTTTAATTTACCTCCCTTCTTGACATCATTGGAGGCTCTGTATAGCATAGGACCTCCTCCACACTGGACAAGAACTGGAGGTTGTTAAGTATATCTCACAGCGGTCTGCCTCAACTGTGTGAATTACGATCGTTTCTTATGGACAGATAGTTTGATGCTAACTCTACAATAACAGCTAGCTCTGCTAAATCGTAAATGTGCCTGAAGCAGCAGTCCAAAGCTTCTGTTCTAACAGAGGTATAAACAACACACCAAGCTTGCAATCTATGCAGAATCATCTTATAGGACAGCTAGCAGCACGGCTGAGCTTACAAGCTAGTGGCAAACATGAAGTAAAGCCATGCCCATCAGCAAACTCTGTGAGGCACAGCAGCCGGAAGACATCAGAGGAAAAACCTGTTCGTCAATCAGAAGAAAGTGGCCTTTTATGGAGCGAGGCCTTAAAGAGACAGGAGCTAAAACGAGTGTTAAGGCAGAGGGTGAATAGAGATGCAGAAGCCATAGACAGTATGAGAAAAAATGTGTTTTTTGAACATTGAAGCATGTAATGAGATTCTAGGAAAAAACCTAAAGTACAAGTAAGAGCCTAAAAATGAGCATAAATATGGGACCTTTAAAGTTACCTACATGTCCCAAGCAGAAAATTAGAATCCTGCTGATGAATTATGTTGCATCAGCTTTATTCGTGTAACATTAACTTTATTACAGGGTGAGCTAGAGCTATTTAGCCCTAGCATAGTACAGTGTTATAATACAATTTTAATTAATGTTATATTAATAACATAACCTGCGAAAAGTTAAAATACTTACTATAGAAAAAGGAATAGACCCTTCAAGACCCTTCATACTGTAGGTACGTAATAAAATTATACCCCTTGCCTTTATAAATAACGCTAGGTTACTTGTTTAGGTAACGTTATCTACAGTAGTAAGCTGGATTGCCAAGCATGTAAAGTTGCCAGCTTGTGTTAGAGCAGATAAACATAACATTTAGTCCATTCTTACACTTTGGCTCTTATGTTTTTGGTTTTGTAAACAAATGTCCCTCCAAACTCTTGACATACCAAGTACCATTCTTACAACAGCACCCAGTACAACCATTGTTGGATGTAAGAGCACACTGCTTAGTAACATGGACAAATTCAAAGTTCCAGGCGTCACTAACGCTGATGATACACATGGTAACTTTTTGAGCAATGTTGGTGGGCAATCTTGCTGGTGGGAGGTCCGACTATGTTTTGAACAGATAGCGGTGGGGTAGGCAGGTGGTGGAGGGGCGAGGGAAAGGGATTATAGTAGTAATCTCTACTCATTACCATTGTCAGCAACATTGCCCAGCACCACTGCTCTAAAGCTGATGATACACAGAGCAACTTTTAGAGCAATCGTGCAGGGCAACGACGGTCATAGTCAGACTTGCCTCTAGCAACATTGCCCAGCAACATTGCTCAAAAAGTTGGCCAGTGTATCATCAGCCTTAAAGTTGCGCTGTGTATCAGCTTAACTGCTGTTGTAAGAGAAAGTTAACTGTGGTGGGGAAGAGTGCTGAATCTTATATTTCATTTTATACAAAAACAGAGGGCTCATTTCATTTACCCATGCATAGCCTCCGAAAGGCATAAGGGTGTGTGTGTCCATATAGCTGTTTTTTTCTGGTAGAAAAGCGCTGGCACCCTGCTGGATAGTGCTGGGATTAAGAGTTTGTGCAGTGAGAGAAACGCTATGTAAAGAATACTTTTATTAATCAGAGCCCTCACATAAAAACACTAGCAGAGTGCTAAAGATTATTTTTAAATTTATGAATTATTCTCTGTACAAATCAGCAGGGGGAGGAGCACAGAAACTGTTGTTTGCGGCTTGCGGTCAGCACTGTCTATTGTTCTGACCAGGTTCTGACGCAACAAATCAATTGTCACGTGTATCTTAGCCAATAATTTGATGTAGCCTCTGGGAGTGCACATTGATCTAATGATCTAATATCACTTCACTCCAACGATAATGCAAGTTAGCTCAAATATTGGTAGAGACTGCTGTCTGCCCAAAATATTGGTAGGGGTATATCCTTACTGCCTATATGCAAACCTATGTCCACTGCCAAATAGTTAAGGTCACTGCTCACAAACAGCTCTGTATGGCATACACTCCCACGCTGCGCCACCATTTTACACAGCTGGTTCTGTGTTTTATGAATACATGAAGCTCTCAGCGTCTTTCTTGTTAAGAGTTAGACTAAGTGTGAAAGAACAGATGATAAAATCCGTCCTAAGCTCAGTTTGTGGGCTGAAGGAAACACGTGCAGAACTGATCAGCTAAGTAATACTTCAAACAGCCACAGTCAACATGTTTCATTTCTATGATCAGAAGAACAATTAGTTCAGCTTTCTATTAGGATTCAGAATGAAGAAGCGACTGTACAGGGTAGTGAAAAAAATTACACCTTTGCTAGAGACAAAAACGGACATTAGATATTTGATGGTGAGGAGGAAAATACAGCCCTGATTCTGCATGTAAAATGCACCTTTATGATAAATGAAAGCCATTTTTTTATGTTAACTATATGATCCCTTTTATATAAGAAATCTTGCAAGGGAAGACTAAAACAAAATAACTTGGAGGAAGAATTTTGTAGTCCCTCCAATAATAATGTGAGAAATGGGAGAAAGTTCTAATGTAAAAACTTCTGTTAAGTTTAAAACATGACTAGTTTTATGTCAGTCATATCTTCAGTTTGGGCATTTCAGTCAAAGCATAGTCAAAGACTTAATTTTGTTTACAACATCAAATACAACATCTAAATGTATTAACTTTTAGAAACAGTTATAAAAAAACATTAAACTTTGTCATAAGAATCTTAAAAATGTGCGTTCTCCATTTGATTCTTTGCATACATTATCAGTGCAATATATGATATGACTATTTACACTCAAACACTCACCTAATAGAGGGTTCTGACTGACCCCTTTATACTTTGTATTTACTTCAATCTCCGGTAAACACACAGTAACCAAGACCTGAAGACTGTTTCGGAAAGCAGGTCCAACAAACTCTTGACTCTAACCTTGAACTTTGAGTTGACTAACCATGAGATGGGAATCTGAGCTTTCCACTTCAGAACAGTTAATCTGTGTTAGTTCAATTAAGTCTGATTATGTTCGCTCTATGTTTAAGCGCATCAGTGGGAAATGAAAAAAAAACGTCATTGGTGGAGCTCTGATACTATGATTCACCATGGCAACAGGTAAATAGAGAGCAGAGCCCCCAAGTAAAACCAATAAGCTAGAGCTAGAAATATGAATGCTTGCCAATGCAGACCATTATATTTATCTTAAAAAACAGGAGTGGAGAAAGGAGTCAATAACTTTACACTATTAAATTTTTTTCAGCATAGTCCACCCATTCTTCATTTAACAGGCTTGAATTTCCAATCATCCATTAATAATGGATGATTGCTGTGCTGGAAAAGTGCTGAAATCCTTCTGTATGTTACATTAGATTTTTAAATATATTTATTTAGCTGTAACCTGATGGGCACAAAATGCAAGTGGCAACAGCTGAAGATGAAAATATAGCTCAAACAGCTAAGACATAGTTTACTTGGACCGGACCTATGATTGTAAAGTTACACTCTGACCAAGTAATAAAGATTGTGGTGAATTGCAGTTTTATTCTGAGCAGAAGATGAATCCCCGATGACAGGTTCATCATAAAACCTGTCATGGTGAAGTTCTTGAGTAACAAACTAATATCTAACCGGGATTTCAATGTTTCCAAAGATGTAAACTTCTTCAAATAAATGCGTTCTATGTGTGCTTTGATATGGACTGTGAATGAGGAAAGGAAACAGTGTGTCAGACAGCTCCTTCAGGCTCAGCAGGAGACGAGGAGTTGGAGAGAAAGTCAGCCTGCCAGCAAGTTACCATGGTAACTGAACCATAGTTTAAGTTACCTCTCTTTCTGGAACGGAAAACCTAGAGTTTCCCCCTCATCTCAGGGTTAACAAACCCAAGAGTTTTAACTAAGCCCGCTTTCTGAAACAGGGGCCTAACTGTACACCTGAAAGCGCACCACATGTTCACAGTTGGCAGTTAACACTTACATCACGTGTTAATTTTGTAAGGCGTATTGACTGCAGAAGCAGATATGGCATCTCTGAAAATATCACATCCTTCTCCGGCTGGGGATGTAACACTCCATCCCTATGTTTAGATGGAATTGTCTGTCTTCAAGCTTCACAGGTGGCCTGCATGCAAAAAGGTGCTGCCTCCTTCCTCTTCAGCATGGTGCTGGCAGGCACTAAAGTTCATCACGCTGGTCGTCTACTGTGCAGACAGGGGGGGTGTTGGAAAGAAATAATGAAAATGAGCAGAGTGGTGAGCATTTGGCCAAGAAGAAGGTTGTTCATACAAGGGTAGAATGGATGACGTTACATACTTTTCTGTCTTATAAAATGGGCAAACAGTGTAGATATAGAGAAAAAAAACAATGCTTTTCTAGTTAACCTTTTTTATGTTGTGAAGGCGAGGGAATCTGTTTTTGTGGTGCTGTGTCTTCCTGTTCCTGGACCCATCTCAGTAGCTGTTTTATCTCATTGTCATATTCAACCCACTCAGGCACAATCCTTGCTGCAGCCGTGAGCTTGGGCTCCTTGGTCTTTGGGTTATTGCACTGCAGCAGAAAAGCAGACAAAACACATCACTCACGCCACCCAGTGCCACTTTCTCCCAACAAGTCATACTGTCATTCCCAGCACTGTCTGTGGCAGGCATTTGAACCTAATTTGATTTCCAATTCTGTTAAAAGGACATTAGCCCATGTCTTGTGTCTGAATTACCGAGTGGTGTCCTATACCACAATGAGACAATGCTTCCTATTCCAGTCTACTGGAGCCCGTCCAGTAATTCCCTAAATGAGTTTTGGAGACTACAGGATTGAGCCTCAGTTGTCTCCTAAATGCCAAGTGCCTCATTGACATTAGTGGATGGGAATATGCTCCTTTGCACTGCTGCAGCAGCTTCAGTTGACTATTATAACCAACAAAGCTAAAAACATGGCATAAAAAGTGGTATATTAATACTTTTTCAATTATCAGACTGTTCCAACATATGAAAGAAGGATCACAATGAAGACGACAAAAGAGACTTATCCCATTTCATTAACTAAAAGGAACAATTAGATTTAATGACAACTTATTTACGGTAGCAATTCCCAGGTACGCCAGTTAGCTTTTCTTACTGATTAGCATTCCACTGTTTGATCTAATTAATCTGGGACTCACCAGGTCTATAGTCTTAGCAGTGACTTTGGAAGAGTCATCGCACCATGTCTCACACCATAGCCACTCCTGTGGAAGAGACTTGATGACCACCTGGTGGATCATGTTGTTAGGAAGGTCCTAAACAAAATATTAGGGTGCATTAGAAATAAGATATACAGTACCAAAAAATCATACAAGGTGATAAAAAGATAAATCTCTGCATCATATAATGAATGCAATGACGTTACTGCTGAATTACATACCTGGTCCAGGTTGGATAGACTGTTGGGGTCTTGGCTCAGGGCTTGGTACTGGCCTCGTAATCTGTCCCCGGCTGCAATCTTTCGAAATTTCTTTAAATCTACTACATACAGAGCACTGGTTAAAACATAGGAGGAAAGAGAGAGAGAGAGAGAGGACACAGAGATCAGGTGTGAGAAAACCATTTCCTGAAAGGGAAAGCTCAAATGAATGACTTAATAAAAATAATGACTCAATAAAAAGAAATACCCCAGGCACATTCAGATATTGTGCCTAACGTGGAATGTTAATAAACCCAACGGTATAAGCTGTATAGCCTCACTTATCACTTATTAGATTGAAGTCTGAGACATTAAAACATTCACTACTTTCCCTGGGCTCACTGATGCGGATCATTTCCACTCACTGCTTTTGTCCTGCCCCGTAGAGCTAATCAGCACACTGGCATGAAGTCAAATCACTGTGGTTTTCTGACTTATTTTTTCCCGTCCTCATCATCAAGTGGCAAAGTGGAAAGTTCTGCTCTCTTTGTTTAGCCACCGCCTGTCACCTGATTAACCGTCACATTGACAGTGAGGGAGAACTTGGTGCCACACTTTTTAATCTATACCTCGTGCTTCATTTAATGTGTACCATGCCTGTATACATAAATCAGATACTAAAACATAGCCACAGGAATTAACCTCTAATTGGTGGGGTCCAATCACCATGGAAACTGGATGAACACAGTACTGTTAGTGTAGCCACAAATACTTTCTTTTTTTTATTTATTCAAAACAGTGTCTAATACAATATGGGAGAATTCAATAGGTTTCGATTTGAGCTTGCACAAAGGAGTCTAAGGAAAACATATCTATATTTTCTATTGCCTGAGTAGGGTGAGCTTTTAAAACTACATGAAAGGTTTGGCTTTCTTTCGGACTTCCAGTTTCTGAGATCAAGACAGATTGAAGGAAGCAGAACTACAGCACTTCCAGTTTCTAAAAACAAGAATACAAAAATACTGTCCCTCTTTCTTCTTTGTAATATTTGGGACTTGGGAAGAACTTAAAAAACACACACCCTCTTGCAGAATAATGAATAATTCCTCTAGAAGATTTACTGAATCCAAGTGAAAGATTTATTTTCATGATTGCGAGAGATCTACTCTATTTTGCAGTATGGTCTATTTTAGACTTCTGTTTATTTGTAACTCTTTTCATTCCACTTTGCAAAGTACAGAGGGAAGTCATGAAAGTGTCCGCCTAAATAAAGTGGGTGAATGGCCTACAAGGAAGAAGTGGCTGTGGAAGCGCAATGTTCTGAATACTAATATTTTAAAATGCATGGATTCATTCTGCCGCCTATCTTGCCAGAAGTGGTTACCTATATTTTCCATAAAAATAACAATAGAGTGTAAGAGGAGAGATTGTGGTGTTATTCTAGTGTGTATGATTGAACAGCAGGTAAAATACCAGAAGTCCTTGCCAGGTTTTCAAAACTGTTTGTGCTGCTATATTCCATTTCACAGTTTAAGGAAGTATACCTGATGTGATATTTCCTGTGTCCTAGATGTGAGGCCCAATAGCCAGTCTTCCAGAAGCGATAGCCTTCCATCTCTCTGCGGCTGTCACAAAATGGTGTGTAGCCATAGGGAGCGCCCTCCAGGTCTAAATCCCTCAGCTCCTTCAGATCAGCCCGCACTATCTGTGAGAGAGCGAGGACATCGGTAAGTACAGAGAGGACTGACGATACTTCAGGGGTGTTCAAAATCTCATCCAAACTTCACACCAAGGCTGGGACTGATATGGACGTCTCTCACTTTCAGCCACTCGCACATAGCTCTTTCTCTTTGTCAGTTCCATTAGAGACTTACCTGGTCGGCGTCCACAAATATGATCTTGTCCACAGCCAAAGGGAAAAGAACGTCCAGGAAGAGGATCTTATACCCCCAGATAATGCGCTGCTTCTCAGTCTGCTGGTGGAGCCAACGGGGCCATTTGTACTGTACCAATTCATACTGGAAGCCATACGACTCTGCCATGTAAGAGATAGTCTCCTAACCACACCAAAGGCAAACACCAGAGTTAAAGAAATCAAAAACACAAACACCAAACATTTAAGAAATGTGCAAAATTCTGTTAATAAGGTGGAAGCCCTCACATAAAAAGAGTACACCATTGATAGGTGGCTATGTTTCAAGCATTTAAATGCAGAGTAATTCTTGATGCAGCTGGACAATTGTATTCAGAGATATAAGTATTAAAATGCCTGTTAGCAAAATCATAATGCACGGCTGCAGCCTAACTATATAATTTATAGAGTAAGACATTTGGACATAAATAAATAAACCTGATGTCATTAACATACAACATGCAAATTAACCCCCTTTAGGCCATTTTTGCAACTCAACATGCGCCAGGGGCACTGAATTTACATTCACCCCTATAGAAAATTTGAGATTAAACAGACCATTACAAAGGAGGAAACAACTCATGGGTCTTTTATTTGTTTGGTATAAATAAATCTTCAGGAACTGGGATAAAGTTATCTTGATCAAGCGGGAAAAACTAAATTATGTAGTCATGTCAGGAGTGATGAAGTACCTTGAAAGATGGAGAGAGGTAATTCTTGAGGAACCAGAACTTGACAGGAGTTTTGGTATGCCGAAGGACGGACAGCATCATTATCCTGAAATAGACACAAAGAGTGGATCGGTTTCAGGCATCAGGGCTATACGGAATGTGAAGCGTACGGCCTTAAAAATAAGCGTGCGAGTGAGTGTGTTTGTGAACTGAAAGTGACCCACCTCAGAAAGCGCTCGTACAGATGGCCCGAGGCCACAGAAAATATGTTCAGAACATCTTCTTTCTTCTTGTCTCCATCATCCTTCTTGGAGCCACCGCCAGTGATGCTATAAATGAGAGCATAATATCTGAGTCTCTTGTGTTTTTGATTGATGCATTTTTTTATATAGTGACAGTATATCAGAACAAAGTAGAAACCAGTAGAAACCATGCTTTTGTAGAGCCAGCAGAAAACATTTTCAAACAAACCATGCAATATTATGTTGCAAGCTGGGGCGTTTTATTCAAATAAAAAAAAAGAATAAAGGAAATGCTCAGAAAAGCCATGGTTTTGAAGTGATTGTAACAGTAGTCCTGCTGCTGGCACTCCTCTAGAGAACTAAGTAATCACTGTGTAAGAAGAAACACAGTTAAAACAGCTGTAGCATTAATCCGCAAATATCTCCCTTATAGAGTCCAAAATATGAAGTAAATAATTGAAAAAAGATCCATTTGTATCATAGATGCACTGTTAAAGGGGAGCATTATGTCATGGGATCTAAGTTTTTGGTAACAGCAGAGATTAAATAAACACATCAGGCACCATTTTGTGAATCAAGTTGCAAGTATGTGTTGTCATACATTATAGTTTATTGTGTTAGGGGAGTCCAATCACATCAGCTCCTCTCATGCTCCCCTGCCCTCCCCACCATAATGTACATAACGACAGCTTGGTAATGTTGAGGAAAGCCTGGAGGAGCTTATATACTAATATTCTCCTAATATATTCTAATATAACCTAATATTCTACTAATATAATAATATGCAAACTTGTAGGTTAAATGTACTTGTAGGTTTAATCCATATTTAATAGTGTAAATATTGTGTTCACTAGGTTTTCGACACATTTCTTTGGGTTTTATTTGGAATTATGATATTCCACACTATCCAAATCCGGTTATAAAAAAACACTGTGAGAAGTAATGTATTCCATTACAACCAATAAAGTGAATATTTGGATGCATCCAATTTAGATTGGACTATGCAAAAACAACCAAATTGCCAGTTTAAGCCTTTATGTGGTTGCATAAACCAACCAAAACATACAGTCCCCTCCAGAAGTCTTGGAACAGTAAGGCAAATTCCTTTGTTTTTGTTGTTCACTGAAGACATTTGGGTTTAAGATCATAAGATGTATGAGACAAGAGTTCAGAATGTCAGCTTTCATTTTGTGGTATTCACAACTCAGGACATACCACCCTTTGTGTGAACCCACCCATTTTTCAAGTGAGCAAAACTATTGGAAGACAGACTGACAGATGTTTCTTGTTGCCCAGGTGTTGCCTTTTAGGTTTATTGTCCGAACATTAAATAGTTCTGCATGACTAGACGAAGTTTTCACCTTTGGTTCAAACCTATAAAGACTGCATTTCCTGTTAAAGAGGATAAACCAACAAGAAGACCAGAGAGCTGTCTATGGGAGAAAAGCAAGCCATTGTCAAGCTGAGAAAAGAAGGAAATCAACCAGAGCCATTGGACAAACATTGAGCATAGCAAGCGTAACAATTTGGAATGTCCTGAGAAAGAAAGAAACTACTGGTGTACTGAGCAACAGACATCCAACAGGTCAGCATCAGTAAGTGACATCACCAACGACCTCCACAGTGTAGGGGTGAAGGTATGACAATCCACTGTTTGAAGACTCAGAGAGCAGAAATATAGAGACCACACCATAAGATGCAAACCATTCATCAGCTGTAAGAATCGAAAGGCCAGATTGAAATTTGCCAAGTAGTACAGAGATGAGCCGCAAAAGTTCTGGACCACAATCTTATGGACTGATGAGACCAAGATTAATCTCTACCAAAGTGATAGAAAGACCAAAGTGTGGAGAAAAAAAGGAACTCATCCCAAGCATACAAGCTCATCTGTGAAGCATGGTGGAGGTAATGTCATGGCTTGGGCGTGCAGGGCTGCTTCTGGAACAGGCTCATTAATATTTATTGATGATGTAACTGATGATGGTAGCAGTAGAATGAATTCAGACGTGTGCAGAAACATTTTGTCAATTAACAAAGAAAGGCATGGAAACTAATTAGGAGGAAGTTTATTGTGCAGCAGGACACTGAATGCACACTGCCAACTAAACAAAGGACTTAATCAGAGGAAAAAAGTGGAAGGTTTTAGAATGGCCAAGTCAGTCATCTGACCTTAACCCAATAGAGCATGCATTTCACTCCTTAAGAGGAGACTGAAGGGAGAAACACCCCGAAACAAACAAGAACCGAAAGAAGCTGCGGTAAAAGCCTGGAATAGCATCACAAATGAAGAATGCAACAGTTTGGTGATGTTGATGGGTCGCAGGCTTGAAGCAGTTAGTGCAAGCAAAGGTTATTGCCACCAAATATTAAATGGTATTTACTTTAAGATATTTGTTCCTTTACTTTTGCTCACCTAAGAATGCTATAATCTAATAAAAACGGTGATATGTTGTAAGATGTTTGATACATCTAGATGTGAATACCAGGACATAAGAGCTGAAATTCTGAACTCTTGTCTTATTCATTCTCATCTTTTGCTCGTAAACCTAAATGTCTTCAGTGAACAACAAAAACAAAGGAATTTGCCTTACCATTCCAATACTTTTAGAGGGGACTGTATATGAATAGCCATGTCCCTCCTCTAACACATCATGTTGCAATTAAGAAACGACACCTGAGGAGACATTTTGCCAGCCTGTTAGAGATACACAGCTGTTGTGTGTATACAGAGGATGGTACCATTGTCAACCCTGTTCGTTTGCACTGCATAACCTAGTGTTGCAACAATTAGTTCAATCGATTGCTTGATTGTCAGAAAATGTATTAATGCCAATTTTGATAATAGGCATTTATCAAGTTGACTGCACAATTTGCTACTTCAAGTTTCTCAAGAGTAATATGGCTGTCTTTTCAATAATTAAAGTGGTGAAAATAGTATAGAACATGAGTACACTTTTGACATGGTCCAAACACTCTGGAACTGGAAGCTGGCAGCATGAAATGTTGTTAATTGTGACGCCTCTTCTCCCACTGTGGTGTAAGGCAAGCCACCTTACTACCAAACCAGCAAGCAAGAAAAATAAATCTCACTGCGCCTTTGGGGGGAAAAAATAGTTACTTTACACAACTTGCTTGCACAAAAACAGCACCTATGCAATCAGTCCATGATTGTTCACAATGATTTAAAGTAATTGAACTAAATGAATGTGTTAGCAACAATTTAACACAATTTGAAAATACAGGTTACAAACTAGATTAACTAAAAAAATTCTATGCTGAGATACCAGCACAGAAAAATCCAAAGGACATTCTCCACACTTCTGAACACAGCAACATACCCTAACCGCTGAAGAGCAGTGGCTCATGATGCAAGGCACATTTAGCGGACAGAAATCAGGACTTGTGCTGGAGGGTAGATGTGTCTGCAGTCAAACTGTGTGTCCTTGTCTGTAACAGACTGCTGATGAGGGAAGGAGTGTCTCTCCCACACTCAATCACAACCACAGCCTCGGCCCTGAGGCTCCAGGAAGACACCAGTGAGTGAGAGGGAGGTGTGAAGGGAGGAGAGGGAGCATACTGTTTGTCTCTACGTGTCCTCTAAAACTCTCACACACAAAAAGATACTCACTGGTAAGCAAGTCACATCCATAAAACACAAACTCGATGTTGGCCCAGGATGCGAACCTCTTTTTTTCCCTATTTTTTTTTAACCATTTTGTAATAATTTGTTTGTCCTTCTGAAAACATTTGGTGCATTTCTCTCCCTGCGCTCCTTTTCAAACCAAAGCAATGCTTTCTCTAGTTGGGCTGTTGGCTTCTGGGGAGTCACCACACATCTGTAGGGTCTGGGAATACCGACTGCCTGCCTTGACTAAGCCAGCCATTATGAAGGGCCTCCAGCACTACCAGTGGGGCCCTCCAGATAAGCAGCTTTAGACGGTCAGGTGAGAGCCTGTTTGGCTGACTCACTCGAGATAATCTGGACCTCTGGAATGATCAACAAAGCTCTGGGTAAATCCTGAGCAGTGGACCAGACAAAAGTCTACTTCTGTTTTCATCCAACTCTGTACATTGAGCAGAATCATTCAACATCTGTGTGGAGACAATACAAATAAATAAATATTAAGCTGTGTGCCAATCAGCATACAGAAAGATAGTTGATGTATAGGTACATATTGTAAAGCGTAAAGTTGCACTTTATTTTCCATTATTTATAGGGTTATTTGCATGCTGTTGTATGTATATGGCTTAATGGACAGTCAAACCAAGACCACAAACTATTAGGGGACAAAGTCTGGGTACAACACGGGTTAAGGCATTCAGTCTACAGTGTAAAGTAGTAAAAAGCAAAAGTTGTCAGCACAGGTCATAAATGGGAAAGCAACAGCAACTGATGAGTTTTCGGTCAGGAATGGAGGAAATTGATTGCAAAATATTTTCAAAGTTACACATGGTTGAGTTATTGTTAGTTAATAGGTCACAGGCGACGTTTTAATCATGAAGAAAATGCCAAAAAACGAAGAAAGGAAAAGCAGAACATGTGCACTAAAGAAAAACAAAATTAACTACATGTGCATTTTTTTTAAAAACTCGAAAGACACGATAACTGCCAACACAGCGACGCACACTTTACCCACATGGCACACAATGACAGATAAAACCACAACCAGTTTCTGCACCATGGAAAGCATTCACATCACAACTTACTGCTCTGCAATTCTGTTCATCTTCTGAGCTATGGTACGTGGTCAGCATAACATTGCTTTTGACCATACTGAGCCCAGGCATGTACAAAGTCACGGACACAACCGTTCTCATCTTTCCTAAACACATAGCAAATATATGTTATAGAACAACCCCTGCCTATAATCGGGAATCAGTTTGGAAAAACATTAACCGCCAAGGACCCATCAAACACTCTCCAAGGTCCCTATGACCACACGGGACTTTTACAGCTTCCGCCACCTGATTTCTAAGCACAGCATAAAAGAATACTGAACCTCAAAGTTCCCCAGGCTGAGAGTAGCGAAAAGGAGCAACTTTCCTTCATCTTCCACCCAGCCAGACAAAGAAGAGTGCAGGAGAGACAGCACAAAAGGGGGAAATCACAAAACCAATTTCACCAAAACCAAAACTATTTTCACTCAGGCTCATTATTGCTCTATAGAGATAAAGCTCTCTCTAAAGATGAGAGAATTTGTAGCAATTCTGTCACTTAGACTCACTGATACCTGCTGATGCATGGATCCACCTCACTAATTCTTCAGAGGTGTTAGATCAATACATGGCCTTCAGTCCCGCCCTTTGAAACAAATCCCTCAAAGCATTCTGATGTTACAAATGAAGTAATGGATATAAAGATGTCTTTGCTTTCAAACCAACAGTATTTTGTAAGATCACTGGTCAAGGTCTACACAATGTGTTTGCTGAAATAGTCAGACACCTCTGCAAACCAAGATTATTCTGCTATGTAATTTTCTGGGGCTATCATTCAGAATCCTGTGAAAAACAACTTCAATCTCTCAATCACAAAACAAATATTTCTTTGTGAGGATTTAGCTTTCAAATAAGCACATATTTTTTCAACATTTTGTAACTCAGACTAAATTGTATTTGTCTTTTAATTAGTAATTATTTCCACACTTCACTGGATGTTAATAGGAATGAGTGGGATGGTTAGGTTCTGCAGTGCATGTTTGTTTAAGGTGGACCAGTTGGACAGAAAATATATATAAGAAAAGATACATGGTTAGACTTTTTTTGATTAGTGGTTTCTAAGTCTTGATATCTGGGTAGTGTTGTTTTGAAAGAAGGATATGTTGGAGTCATGCCAAAAGAAAGTACTCCCCTTTCTCCAAATGCAGTCGAATTCAAGTAAATTTTAGATTCATTCCTCACAGGCACTTAAGGAGCATTATGTCTCTTGAAACCATCTTATTCAACCCTTTATGAGTATTTTTATTACTCAAAAGCATACCATGGGAAATGGTCTTATGATTACATTCAATTATAAATCTATTCACCCATCATCCAGCCTCTTTCAGCTTCTTGTCTGGTCCTGGTGATGGCAGAGGTAGGCTATATACAGGGTAGCCAAAATGTCGTCCCAACAGGTCTCCCTAGAGATCCTAACAGCAGTTGTATCCCTTTAGCTTGTTCTGGCTTGTCTAGAATACATCTACAGGAAGTTTCTTGAAAGCACCGTGACCAAACAACCGAACCACCTGAATTAGCTCCTTTGAACATGAGGGAGCAGCGATTTTACTCGAAGCTTCTGAGTCTGTCCCTGAGGATGAGCCCACGAAAACGCGTTTGATCATTTGTGGAAAGACCGGATGGCTTGTAGAAACAACCAGCCACACAGGATATTCCCTGAAACCATGAAGGTCATAAAGCTTCTAATGTCCTTAAATGACATGTAGACTGGATGAGCAAACTCCCAAGACCCCTCCGATATTGTAGCAAGAGTATGGAGGAGCTGGTCCACTGTTCCATGAACAGGACAGAGTCCGCACTGCACCTACTGAATGTGAAGTTTCAGAATTCTGGCATGGCTAGGGAGTCATCTTAGCCAGCTAAGCCCAAAAGGATTCCTCCTTTAGCTTCACGCCTTCCTGCACTGCTAGTGTCGTCCAAGAAGTTGCTGCTTTGCCCCAGCACACATGTTCAATAATAAAAGAACACTTTGGTTTACATAAGGCAGGCCTTTTCTCCCAGTCAAGCCCTTTCAGGGCAGAACTCTGGCGTCCCTAGGTGGCACCCTCTCCAGGGCTTCAAACAGAGAATCCAACAAGGCCAAGTACTTCAAACCACTGTTCAGCATACAGGCACAAAATCCATAAGTAGTCATCCTGTTCTCCAGGGAAAACTCCTACACATAGTTGCTTCACCAAGAGCTCAAAAGTATTCCCACATTGAGCTCCTTCCCCACCAGATACGTGACAACCCACGTTCCAAGAACCGTTTTCCGTAGACAGGGGATTGCACACTAAGGCCCGCACCTGCCATCTGATCAGCAACACATCACAGCTGATGATAAATTCAAGAGTATAGTTTGTGAGTTTAAGCGACAATATTTAAATTCACATTAAAGTTTTATAACAAAGTATGAAGAATGGCACTGTGTATGTGGGTACAGTGTGATGTTTGTGTACAAACTGTGGTTTTACGCACTTATGCATGGACACACACACGTATGCAGGTTACAACATTAGTAGTGTTTCTTAATATTCTAAAAATGTCCGCATAAATAAATACATTCAAAAAGTAAACATCCATCATTCTCATTCATTACAAAAGCAACCAATAAACACTGCATGCTAATGAGTATGGAAAGAAGTTTCAGGTGCTAAATGAGTTGCAGCAACACTGCCTACCTTTTCTCAAAAGTGCTCCAAACACTTCACACAGCAAGCATTAAGTGAGGAGACAGGATCACACAGTTAGGAAGTGTTGGGGGAAACACACAAATGCACACACATACCTACAGAAGCACATATTTTTGGCAAGACTAGATCTTACAGCATAATAGTGCAGTCTGGATCGAGGGGGGAATAAGATCTCCTGAAAAGGCAACGTATAATTGACAAACAGAAGGCACACGAACAAACCCACCAATCAATGACCTCACAGTTGTTACTCAGCTTGGGGGAGAGTTTTAAAACAACTAACACCTACCACATTTTAGCTGTATGTAAGCATAGATTACAAACCTTGCTATGGAGTCCCATATGCCTTTGCTTTCACTTGTTTCACTTAAAAGATCTTCATTGATCATTTCTGCCTTTTTCTGCACCTATAATGCAAAAGGAGACATAAGACAGTGATTTTCTGAGTGATCTCAGACCATAAAATCATTTCAACATCCTTAATCTGTGAACTGCTGAAGGGCATTTTACTGAATATTGAATACTGTCCAGTGCTATGAGTAATCTAATATACTTTGCAAACATCTAGGAAACATACTCACTCTGACTTTGATGATCTTACTGTGGAAACTGTTTAGCACAACTATGACATCACCAGCATCTGCAGGGGAATCTGTTCCATCATGCCTGAAAGGGTGGATAAAGAGTAAGAAAGTGATCACTGAGAGTGAAACTCAGTGGTTATGAAATCTGGACAATGGATCTGCAGCTAGTTAGTCTACTAGTTAACAAAGTGGATCTCCATTTACAGATTTAAACTTATCAAAAGGACTGGAGAATAAAGTTTTATAAAAAATTATATAATTCAATTTAATAGCTTTTCAATACAACCCCAGAAAATATAATTTTAGCCTTATTATGTAACCTAGATACAAAGAAAGGTACTCCTTAGCCCTAAGCCACAGACATGTGAATTGTAAGACAAAATAATTACTTTTCAAAGAATCTTTAGAAATCTTATGAACTAAAATTCAGTAGTACATTCAATCCGGCAAACTAATTAATTGGCCATGATAGCCATCAGTGCTGTAATTTGTTTTTTCCAATTCAATTGACTTTACTATTATGCATTATACAATTATAGAACTATAAATTCTATAGGTGAAAACACTACTTTTTGTAGTGACATCCTAAAGTGCAACTGCAATCAATAATTATTGTCAATGTCATTTTTAGATTTACTGGTCTTTAAAGATAAATATGAAATGCTGCTTTAAAGCATCCAAGCCTTGAGCATTTCAAGCCTACACAATGGCTGACCCAGGGCCACCCAGGGCCAGTGTATAGAGTCTGATTGACAAGTGAGCTGGCAGCAGCTCAGAGATATAGAGTAAACAGACAGCATTTAGCAGTGGAACTGAAGAATAAGACCCAGACCATTTAACAACTAAAACCAACCAATGCTGATATACAAATATCAGTTTTTAGACATCTAAATGTGATACAGCCGACTACCTACATTCAGGCCAATCGCTGCAGTCTGCACATGAATCACTGCTCCTTGCTACAAATATCTATATCACTACTTATTAAAATGAGTAGCACGCACTCAACCAATCAGATTTCTGTTTTAATATTGTGTTAAGAGTCCGCCATTTAGGTGTAATACATTTTTGTGTGTCTGTGAAGGAGACTGGTCCACATGTTTTAGCCATGACAACAGTGCAAGAAAAATATACAGCATAAGCACCTCTCATGAAGGAGAC
Source organism: Lepomis macrochirus (assembly GCA_024633595.2). Classification (NCBI taxonomy): domain Eukaryota; kingdom Metazoa; phylum Chordata; class Actinopteri; order Centrarchiformes; family Centrarchidae; genus Lepomis; species Lepomis macrochirus. Next base: position 15,938,016 of record JALXJV020000016.1, on the reverse strand, counting down.
AACAGCGGCTAATGGACAGACCACTGACAGTGAGAGCACACACTTAAAAGCAGATACTGGGACAGCTGCCAGGATTACACTGACCATATTCATTACCCTCCATCATCATTAGGAATCACCTTACCATTATTTTATCCATCACTACTTCCCAGCCATGGTGTATATACTGGTAGATTTAATGAGAAAGTCTGTACAGTATTGATTGCGTAACACTGGCCTTTCACTGTAATTGTTTTAGGGCTGATTTGCCCAGTGGAGAATGCGTTTTGGCAGACAGGATCTGCACGCTCTGATGGTGAAACACCAGAGAGCCAACTTCAACAAGACATGAGCAATAGGCCATGATGTACAGCAAACCATTACGATCCTAGTGCTTACCAAAGGCAAAAAACTAACCTTATCACTATGATAAATGCCCCCTCCTCATTGGCCCAAAGACCATTTCCACCCCTATGCTCATGTGCTGCTTGTGTTTCGCCCCCTCCGCTGTCACTGATGCAACTCAGCCTTTAGGGCTCGTGTTAGAAAGCATCAGAGATCAATCTGTATCCTTGCTCTGAGGAGAGGAGAGCTGGCCATCTCATTCATCGCTGTCAGGGCGAGGCGCGGTGGCAGCACAAAGGGTGCAAGAGGAAAACGCAGGCTCTGGGAGCAGAGAGCACAGACACTCCCACTAGACTGTGATCGGCCACCTAACCAGAGCAGAGTGCCGCTAACCACAAGAATAATGACACTGCCAAGGTGAAAAATGACATCACCTCTTAGCTTCACCTGGAGGATTGGAGAATAAATCTTGGTTGTCTGATATGATTCCAGAGGAACCGAGGGCTGTATGAGTGCTAAATCTTATGTGAGGATAGCTAGAGAGGACAATATCTGTGATTGTAGGGACATCTGGCTCCACCACACTACAGATGCCCATGCAGATTCACATACATGGTCGGGATTTGAGCAATTATCGCAACTTGGCAGAGAGGGATTATCGTTCTTTATTGTGTTATAGGCATGATACAGCTCCTTTGAAAAACAATTTATTGTATTTGTTTAAGTAGAACATATCACAGTACATTTTAATTAATGTAAAAAGTGCAGAATTAAAAGAATACAAGGCATCTTTAAAAATCAAACCCACCAAAAGCTCAATACAGTTTCAATTCGCCCAGGGAAATTGGGGAACGCCAACGCACTCTGTCTAGTAAATGCAGCCTTTGAAACCTATGCTGTCCTAACTAAAACATATTCTGCTGTTGATATTTTGCAGCCTGAGGTGGATGGTATGGCAGGTGACCAGCTGAATCATCCCTCCACTCTGTCTTCTCTTTAATAGCGCCCCTCTCCACCCCCTTGTCTCTCTTCCCTCTGCGGTGAGCAGAACTCCCTGCACTCATCAAAACCTTGAGCTGCTACAGTGTCAGCAGCTCTCCATGTTACCATAGTGATGGGTTTCATAGCTACTGGTATGAAATGGAGAGGTAGCCGAAAACAACCTTGATGTTGAACTACTGATGAAGCCACCTAATTGGCATCATTAACTATTAACTAACTTCTTTCAAATATATTAATATCTGTGAGGAATGAGATGGGAAAGACAAAGGCAAAAGTCTTTAGACAGTGGTGAACACTCACGTGAGAATCTGATAGATATCCTCTGATCTCCCTTTACGTAACCTCAGGATCCAGGCACCAGGATTGGCTTTCAGCTGGAAATATCCCTGTTGTAGTTGAAACAGCAGTCTGAGTATTTACTGTAAGCATACAATTCACACTTGTTCTCTCAACTGTGGCACTAATGCAGTGCAAGACAACTGCTGTAGGATTAGGTAGAGAAGGCTACTGACCAGGTTGGCCATGACAATAGTGTCATACATGAGCAGGTCCCGACTCATGCCCAGGGTGAACTGCAGTCCACGGGGAGGCTGGCCGCTTGACAGGTCAAAGCAGTGGCCCTCCAGCAAGAGATGCTCCAGCTCATATTCTGCTGTCACAACCCCGCTCACCTGGAGAGAAACCGCAAATTACAGAGGACAAAAAAAAAAGAATGGGGGGACAGTTAATAGCGCCTCTACCCTAATTGAGGGATAAAATATGGTACAGTTGCCTGTTGTTGTGACAAAGGAGCCATATACCTCCTGCAGGTGGATGTTATCCAAATCATGGGGGCTGCGGACAGCCTGCACCATCCAGCTCTCTGGTGTGATCATATTTAGGGTGAGAAGGGGAGATTCTGGGAGCTCCAAGAAGCGGGCAATTGGTCCAGGAGACACTGTGTCATTGGCCATAAAATTCACATCTGACTCCAAGACAAAGCGGTAAAAGCTGTGAAGACACACAGACAGATTGTAAAAAAAAGTGCTTGTCCATTAACAGCAACTTAACATCTAACAGATAAGAGAGCTGAAAGCCCTAAAAATTGTGGCTGTCCTGCAGGACTTCTTGCCACTGGACTGAGTCAAAACTTCTATCCAACTAACGCATTGTCCTCTTCAGCAAGCACTAAAATGATGACACGTTGTGCAATAGTCTATTTTCTGGGACAGGAGAGACGGGCTCTGTTGTGACAGCTGCTTATATACAATCTCTTCAAAGTGAAGAATCTAATATTATTACTGCCAGTATTCCTGCTCAGCCAATAACAGAAATACATGCGCTAGTCTGTGCACCAGAAATGTTCCCTTTCTACATTATTACTCAAAGTTGTTGCAGAGGCTAGTTCTGGGGTAATATTTATGCTAATTGATTTTCTTCAGTGTGCCCTCTGACACTGAGAAATCATAATGAGTAAAGATAACATAGCAGATGATAAACAGAATCCCGGCAATTCGTGTTATTTAGAGTGCCTTCTTATCCTCAAAGGTGCATCATCACATTTCACATTCTCTTTCGTTAATTCCCACCACAACAGGCATGTTTCTATGGACCATAATGGAGCAGTTACACAGGTGCTGTTGACACCAGGGTGAGATGGGAGCTGCTGCCACAGCGCAGGAAGGTGGTGAGGGAAAGGTTGTAGTTAAGGAGGAGAAAGCCGGTACACCCGCGTAAAGACATTTTTCATTTGATTGGTACACATTTGTGAGATGACCAGTTCGGCATAAGAAGAAAAGTGAGAGAAAAAAGGTAAGTTGCCCTGTGGTCTCACCACTATGAGAAATAAAGTAAATGAAATGAACCCACTGCCACAGAAAAGGATTCATGTGCACTATCCCCAGGGCTATAGGATTAACAAGCAGATGGCTCTACAAGGGACATCAAGAAGAGAAGTTGTAACTTTGCAACTTGTAACTTGTTACAAAAATCATCTACCGCATTAAACTAGATGTCACCTTGTTGTGATGAGGACCATTTATGATCCAAAAAATAGGAGAGATGTCCATTATCCAATATTTCCCATTGTTTTGTTTTTTTAAAATTCCATTTGTTTGTGAATTTAAAGGTCATTCCCCAGAGTGGAAGATTTGTTTTTTACTAGGGATGTCCCGATCAGGTTTTTTTGCCCTCGAGTCCAAGTCCGAGTCATTTGATTTTGAGTATATACCGGTACCGAGTCCCGATCCAATACTTCTATAATACTGTGGACTTTAGTGCAACAGTAAATATAAAAAAAGTGTAAGGGTGCTTTCACACCTGGATCAATATGTTTTGTTCCGGAACAGATCCGAAACAGAATACGTTGTCACTCGTGTTCACACCACACTGTTGTAAAGCGGTCCAAATCGCTCACCCTTCCAGGGCTTTCCTTACGCCATTATGTCACTACCTCATGCGTGCAGGTCGCACATTCCATTGGGGGGACATCTCCATGACAACAGTAACACAAAATTAATCGCAGGTGGACTTCGCGTTGCAAAAAGGTGAAATAGATGTTTGGTCGGAACAACACATCTCTCGGATGTTGCACACCACACATAAGAACACTGAAGTCTACGAGCGGGTCAGTGATAAAATTAAAGAGAGGGGTTGTGAACGCTCCATCTAGCAGCGCCGCACGAATTTAACAAAACTCCGACAGCAGTGGCCTACATAATACAACCACAACAACATAACGCAGCAAAATACGCTGCCGAAGCTGTTGAAAAGCGATCTTTTAGCGTCCGTTGCCAGGCAACACATTGATTTGTTCCGGTTCGTGGGTCGGTTGTGTTCTCACTACAAACAAACCGCTCCAGGGTTCGTATGGAATCGAGCCGAGACCACCTCTTCTAGGCGATCTCGGTTGTTTTGTTCCGATTTAGAGTGCGATTGTTGTGTTCACATATAACCAATCGAACCGGGCCAAAAGGGAAACGCCCCTTTGTTTCGGAACAACGTCTCTAAACGATCCAGGTGTGAAAGCACCCTAAGATTAAAAACAAATAGCACCTCAACTTAAAATACCCGGCAGGCGTGTAAACAAATACAAAAATAAAAGTGCCACAGGCACTGTTTGCAAAGCACATTTATATGTACATATATATACATTTATATCCGAGTCCTGATCGGGAGGTAACGTCCGATTACGATCGAGTCTGAAACAACGTGATCGGGCCCGATTTCCGATCTCGTGATCGGATCTGGACATCCTTATTTTTTACTGGACTAGTGGAGCTGCTAGTAGCAGCTTGATTTCAGCTGACATCCAGCTCATCCAGCTTATCTCTCATGTGAAAATATCATGTAGCACATTTGTGTCAATTACAGTCAATTGTCACTCAGGAGGGACAGGAAGTGTGATGAGTTGGGGAGAAGGGGCGCTTGTGAGATATTTGTGGGGGAACAGTTATTTTTATTTATTATTTTTGGTCTCTGACAAAGGTCATACTACAAATACCCACCCCCCACATTCACCATTTGGTATTGAAAAAAAAACATTACAAATAACTCAAGGTTGCTCAATTCACTCAATGGTGTGAATGTTAATGGGCAATTTCAATCTTTATTTTGTTGTTTTTTTTAATTACTTTGTTGTTTTTACTGCATGACTTGAACCGCAACAGTGCAAGCTGTAAGCAATTTGCCCAGAGATGCAAGGGGAGCCCCAAAGCAATAAGGTGGTGTTATTAAGCAGATTGCATCTGTGCAGTGTGTCTTACAAAGGGAAAGAGCAAGGCAGAAATGCTACGTCTGCAGGGGTCAGAGGATACACAAACAAGCCGAACAGGAAAATTTAATTACTGTTGGAGCGAGAGCTTACCTCTTGAGGGGCATCTCGGACAACTTGGCCCGGCAATTCATGAACACCTGCAGTCTCACATTGACCACTTGACCAAGCACCTGCAAGAGTCACAGAAGAAGAGACCCAGCTAGAAACTAGGAGCAGGAAGGTACAGGACACACACGAGACCATCGCTAAACAAAAGGACTGAAGAGAGCTTGTAGTTTCACTGCCCTTTGTTCTTACCATTACTGAGTTTTAAGAGGTTCTCAAATGACAAGGCACATATATTACATAACATCTTTCATGATATTACAGCAGTCAAAAATAATGAGCCAATGGTTATAACCGCTACCTTCCTTAAAAACAGCTGTGACGCTGATATGATATTATATTAGTGCATACTGCAGTATGCAACAGAAAAGTGTACACTGTAACACTACTGAAGGTGGCTGCCTGTAAAGGCATGGTGAGTCATTTTCATGCTCACCCAAGTCAAATCCTCACCACACTAATCCTCGAGTAACATGCAGCAGACAGCCCATGGGATACAGTGAAACTAAACCATGAAACATCTGATCATTAGCATCATGTAACAACAAAAAAAAGAAAAATTCTATCTGAAGTGCACCTTGGCAAGCTTTGTGTTTATGTACTTTTCCTTTCAGTGAAAGTCATTCTAAAGTGTTCTTGCTGTATCATGAATCGATGGAAAAGAGAGGAGTAGAATACAAAAGAAGAATACAGCTTACAATCAGGAGAGGGGACATCTTCTGTGCCTGCCTAGTGAGGGGGTCGACGATGGCGACGACATCATAGAACACCTCGTTTTCACGCGGGGAGAGACGGAGCACACTGAGGACGAGAACAGCACACCAAAGCGGATTCAGCAACAAAAAGGTTATACAACCCTTATTCAGCAGAACTGCAAATCAAAAGATTCGCCTTTCTGCACTGCTTAAAATGATGGCATAGCGATTTTCACATCCATTATAACAAAAGAAGAGTAAACACTTTCTTGTGAGACTGCAGAGCCAATAGGACAGTAAACAAAGAAAAAAACTTTGCCCACCTGTGGTTGTCTCTGAGAAAGTCAACATCCCTCCTGACCTCTCCTTTGGGGGCTGCAGTTAGGAGGGCATCAACTTTCATGACTAAGTCACTGGCACTAAGGGAAAAGAGGAGTTGCAGGGTCAGTCCATCATTTATTAATTCTACTACGTGTTAGGAGAGATGTCAAACGGGGCTTACATTACGTGATGTCAATCTTTCAACCTTTTATCGCTACCTTCAAACTCAGAAACTGATATTTGCTGAATTAGAGAACACTTATTAGAGCTTGTTCAAGATTTTTTCACATAAGGGGGAAAAGAAGAGGACTTTTTGTGTGTAGAACCTTTAAGACAAACTCAAGAAAAGTGTAAAAAGGTAAAAGGTATTTCACATCATAGCAACTACTGCCGTCATCCTCTAATGATGGGCTGCTCAAATATTTATCACAGACAATTAAAAATGACAGAAAGAAAAGACATTTTTCTCACATAACAAGGCAGAAAAATACAAACATACTGCTTTGGCTTCATCCCCATCTGTTTAACTTTGGCTTTGACTTTCTCTGCAGAACCGCTCAGTGTAATCTTCTCTAGCAAGTGGAAATCCTCCACAGTGAATTCTTCCTGCTCTTCAAATGGACCAAGGATCTAACATGAGGGAAAATAATGCAGTCAGAACACGACTTTCCCAATTCTTATCTCAGCATGTATTATTTACCACTTGCCAAGGGGGGTGTTAAATGTAATGTGATTGTAACACAGGGTTTTATCCACTTAAAGGCATGGGATTCAGTCACGGTGTCTGTGTTTTTCTCCTTTCTATTTTTGGGAGTACAGTCCTGTCACTGCAGCAAAGAAATGTAAAATGATATTAATTGTTACTGCCATCTCAGAGGCTGGCCTCTTCATCCGCAGCTGTCAGCATCACTGCTGCTGAGACATCAGTCATCAGCTCTGTACTCACATTCAGTCAGCACGTACAGACACACACAAACAAGCACGCCAAGTGCAGTTTGTGCCACCTGTGACCTTTGAGAAACAGTCTCGCTGATCTGACAGTACTAAGGAAGCACTCTGAGAACACAAGAGGGAAAAATCCACTAAAGTGCAGCAGCCTACGCCACTGTACCAAAACAATAGCAGCAACATTTAACTAATGATTTACCTTTCTGGTAACAATGTAGAAATTCTGAGGTAACTGACAAGATGCTAATTGAACTGTGTTGTGTATGTCACTCACCCTGCCATTGCTGATCACTGCCCGCTGTCCAGGACTCAGTTTCAGAACGTCTCTACAAAACAGCTGCTGACTACGGATAAGATCGACCTCCAGTGTGTTAAACTTTTTTTCAAAAGCATCTTCGGCCATGCCCTGGAGCGGAATAACAAGTTTGTTTAGGATGTTAGATAAATTGTTGACTCACGTATTTCTGAAGAATTTGTCATGTAACTTTAAGGTCCAATAGTCATAAACAAAATCAGAGTCGTGTGTTGGCATAAAGAATGATGTATTGGAAGCAAAACACTTATTCACAATATCATTGATGCCTTGCATCATCAGCACAATAACTGCAGCTTTCAAACATAAAATATTTCAGCCAGAGGAGAGAACTGTAAGAAATGCACATTTGTGAAAATTAGATGAATCAATTTGTAATTAATATAACAAACTTAATTAAGCCTCAGCTATTTTTGTCTATAACAAATTAGGTGTGGGAGTATGGAGGGTTTGTGGAGTCAGGTTATTAGTTTCTCCAACATCTCTCCTCAGGAGAACAGGTGAAATACCAATAATGTCAGCACAATCCAGTCAGCAAGTCTGTCTGGCAGCCAATAATAAACTCATATCCCTCGACTCTGGGTCTCAACTCACACAGCCACCTCCAACCTATCTTTCCGTTGCTATTTCCAGCCCATTCTCTCCCCATTGTTTAAGGCTGGTATAATTGAAGGCCAGTTTGTTATGGAGGGTCCCCAAATGTAACCTGCGCTGTGTGACTTATTCCTGATGGGAGAGATGCGAGCTCTCCTGTCAGCTGATTTGTTGATTGGTGCCTTTTCTTATGTGTAATGTTGTGTGGGTGGATACCACACACCACAGCATGGAGAACACTAGTGCCTGTAGACTGCTTACAGAGCAGAGTGATGGTCAGGCTTGGCTGAACACACAAGGCTCACACAACCATGAAAGGTGAGCAAGAGCTCAGCTCCAGGTCCTGAAGACCAGGTATCCACCATCACTTTTTAGTTAAAGATTCAGCGTGTGGAGCCCGCTTTGTGCTGGCCCCTGTGACAGATCAAGTGGAACTGACAGGGAGTAGGCTGCTTGCCTTGGCATCCACAGACTGTGGAGCATCATGCATGCTCTAAATGTATTCTGTTAGTAGATGTTCAGGAGAGGAATGAGAAGAAGGGCTCATCAATCACCATTTTTCCCTGACTGTGCACTTAAATCATGATAGCAGTGGCAGGCAAATGTGTGCAAGTGGTTAAATCCAACCTTTGTTTTCCTCGTTTTTGCCGCCATGCTCATCAGTTCTGCCTAAAATGTTCACAGTTAGTTCAGTGTTGAAAACATTATTCCAATTTTATGAATTAGTAAAATGAATTTGTTACTTTCAATACAGTTTGCTCTGTAGTCCTGCATATCTTTTAGGGTGCTGTTTCTCATAAGATAATATAAACGTATCAGCTGTTAGAGCTTTTGCTATACTGTTTATATTTAGGTATCTATGCCTTTAATATCTCTGGTTGTTTAGTCAATGACATGCAGTGTTGCAAATCACTGAGTAGGGCCGTTTTATAGCAGTATTAGATTTATAGGATTTTACATCATTGTGATGAAGTACCTCAGGTACTGTACTTCTTATACCGGTTCAATCTAAAACAGGCTAAATGGTTTATCAATTGAATTTCCAGAAAATTAACTAACACAGTATTTATGCATGTGGCCCTCCTCTAATATCTATATATAACTGAAGGCATTTCACTTGTTGATTTGATAGATTTTAGGGCACACAAACAATACTTTTGCATTGTTCCTATAAACATTTCTATGTTTACTGCTTGTGTTGACACACTTCAGCAAACTAACATGGCAGGTTGGACATTCCCTCATATTCTACTTACAACTATCTGATCACATAATAATCAAACCAGGATGTAAATTTGACCAGATATGTGTTGCCAGCTTACGGTTCTTGACAGTTTTTAATACTCTGTGCTACAGACACATTTCAGTCAGTATCAATGAAGAATTAAGGTGGAATCCCTAAAGCACTGTATTGCAGCTTTAAGGAGAAGCAAATAAGCACAAATTTATGTCAGTACAATCATGAAAATAAAAATCTAATTTAGTCAGTCATAACCCAATATAATCAGCAAATCAATATATTGCAAAGCTATACCTCAAACTCAGTACACATTTCTACTTTGATATAATTGCAAAAGGTATAGAATCTAAAAGGCTCCAGTTTGCTTGAAAAGAAAAATGAACTGATAACTGAATTTCTCTGAATTGACCAAAAAAAATAGACCTGTGTTACTTAATCCCTCCTTTACCTGGATCAGTAAGTCCTTCATCTTGGTCCCCTGTTGGAGGAGCTGGCTGCTCTCCTCTTTCAGGAGTTTTTGCACAAACTCTGCTGCAGCCTTATTCTTCTGGGTGAGGAGAGAGGCCCAGATAGCCCTATACAGCACAGTGTTATCTCCGCTGGGCTTTCCGCTGGGGTTATCTATCACCCCTACACGAACTCCGCGGCTGGACTTCTGCTTGCGTGCACAGACACAGAGACACACACACACATATAACCTGAGCAGTGATATAAATTCACACAACGATCACACATTCTCATATTTCCCCAGACCGCAGGTGTCACTGAGGGAGAGCACTAGGAGGAGAGAGTGTTGATTGCTCAAAAGCAACAGTAAAGATTTCTCCTGTTTTGCTTTTTCTACCAGCGAGGAATTTTTTTATGACAAATACAAAATGCCTGTTTGCTTGTGTTTATGATTTTTGTGAGTACACAATGCAGAAAATTCCTTTTCACTGTAAATTTACTTTGTTTTAAGTCATATGGGCCTGCCATTTACAAAGTATCTCAATGTAAGTCATTTCTTCCGCTTGTATGTGAGGTACAGATTTACAGGGGGTGTGTTTTGTAGAGAGTGTGTAAATGTGTATTGATTGAGTCAACATTCTTTCCTTCTAAGAATTTAAGGCTTGTGGTATATTGTAAAGACTTGTTTTTAAACTAGCACTGGTATTGGGATTCACGAATAATTTCACTTCAATAAGATCAGTATTGATGTTTTTAATGCATAGAGGTGAACAGGACAGACAGTAGATGATACTCACCAGATGTTTCAGAGCATTCAACAATAGTTTTCTTCCCGAGACCTTCTCAAAATCTCCGACTATCCACATGGTCACAGCACTTATCCCATCCTCATCTAAGTTAAAATAATAATAATAATAAATCTATAGCACTCTAACTACACATGGTACAAAACAAATGACAATTCAAACTGTTTCCTTTAAAGTACCAGTGGAAGGCAAATGTATGTTTGAGCAGTTTTCTATCTCAACGTCAACCTTAACACTTACGTGGCATTTTTTACGTAGCAAGAGCTGCTAATAATCCTTTAAATAGGTTGGCTTATGCTTATACACTGACAATCAGCTGAGAAGTGAGAAGGAAAATTAGGTACCGGTGTTACAGTGAATGTTCTGCTTGTAAGAAGTGAGAGACTGAGGCATCTGGCAGAGAGCTCAGTATATCAGTGGAGAACTGTGCCACCTGTCATAGTTATATGCCCCCAAGTTGGTCAGTCAGTCAGTCAATCAGTCAGTCAGAAAAGCAAGAAGTCATCCGGTCAGCCAGTCCACAAAGGGAGGATGGCAATCGGCTTCCTCAGCCGCAGCGAGACAGCTACACTCCAGGCCTGAGCAGTGAAATGCAGCTCTGACGACCATTTAGACTGTTGGCCGAAAGCCAGTCAGCAGACCCAGCAATTATCTTGCTGGAGGCGCAGCCTGTCTGCTCTAACAAAGGTCAATTTCACACTTTCATAGATCAGTAAAGCAGTGTAGGATTCATTTTTGCTTAGATACTGTTCTTTTTTTTCATAGATTTTCAACAAGTAAATGCAGAACGGTTGTTCTGGTTTAGATCCAGATATGATATTCAGATGCTTGAATAAGTAACTGATATTGTTGCAAGTCACTGTGTTACTGAAAATGACATGGTGTGTATTCATCAGAAATTGAAACTGTTTTAATTAGTCATAAAATAATATGTGACTTCTTACCACTATTTGTAAAGTACTTCATTCTCTTAGCCACCACAGCTGTTTTGTCTCTGGAGTCCAAGTATGAAAACATAGTTGTGTCCTCCCAATCATCTACAACTGCAAAACAAAGCAGAAAAAGTAAATAAATAAATATTATATGTATATGAAGCAAGTGAATCAATAATGCACAGTTTAAGATGCACAGTTCACCTGGGGTGGCAGTGAAGTCGAGGTACTGTCGGTCATTGCTCAGAATTAGAGGGTTCATCCTAGGAACCACATTGCCCTGCTCCATTAGATAATCCACCACATCTGAACCCTCAGTCAACTGACCCTGTAAGCATAGGACAGAATGGATGAGAGTGATGTCACTGAGGACATCAATCCATAAAGAAACACTGGATCTTGGGTATGCCCATGTTTCTGAAATGCTAACATGCAGTTAAATGTAAACATGCCTGTGTCTGCAACAATGTGGGCCAGGGAGGAGTATTTATACGCTATAAGTTGTAAAACTACAAAGTGAAATGCTCTGCTATCTAGCAAAAAAGATGCTGGCTATTGGTCAGTTAGTTAATATGCTTTTCATGTTTTAACACAGTATTAGCTCTGTTTTATCTACATTATAGACTGTGCTGCTCCAATAAAACAGTTTTCAGACAGAGATCATTTAGAATTATAATAAAATGAAGCATCATGTTTTTCATATGTTTCTGTGCTTTAGTTATCAAAGAACATCAATGTTAACTTCAATTTAATAATAAGCAAATAGTAAATACGAGTCAACCGGCTAGTACAGCTAGTATGTGAAATATTACTTATATGCATATTGAAGCATGGAAGAACTGCCATATGTCCAGTGTTTATTCACTTTACTTCACTCATGTACAGTATACAGGGCTTAAAGCAAGAACATTTTCTCTTCCTGAAATGCATTCGGGGGTTACAACAAAAATGCAAGGTAAGGAGCAAGAGCATAATTCTGTGTTGAAATGTGATGGGGACATAGTGGCTCAGATTAGGGGTGATATATCTTACCACTAGTATAAAATTAGTTCCAGTTGGACAGCAGTTTCATTTGTGTGGGTTATTTCCACTCATTAAATTTGTGTAAGAAAAATGATCTAGTTGGTGGTCAGTTTCTAATTAACATTAGTTAATGCTAAGTACTACTCGTCAATAATGATTCATGCAAAACAACAAGTTTATCATTTCTAAAGTTTGCTATAGCAGCATCAAACGTTTTGTACACGACTGCATGAAAGACACCCACGCTTCTTTCTCCTCTGTATTTTCCTCTTTCCTCTCATTTTTACCGAGAGATTAGGAGGCCAGCGAGAATGGGAACAGGTAAGCGTCACATAGTGCCCATAGTGCACATAGTGATATGGAGAGGACACCGGTACCCAAGAAAAGTCCCACTACGCCTTAGAGGAAAGTTTAGAAGTACTGGTACCAGTGACACACTTTAAGCACTACTAATTATCAAAATTGACGCCGCTTAACAGAAAAGCCATAGCCTATCGATACATTACATTAGAACAAAACTGACCTTGTTATGTTGGCAAAGGTCCAGACGATCCAATCCAGTAAAATTTTTAGTCCAAAACGCATTACCTTGACCTTTTGAGTGGCACCTTAATTGACCCAATAAAAAATTTGATGCCCTGTCCACGGCCTACAATAGCCGATGAGTGTCCACGTAGTCAGGAAGAGCCAGACCCCTTTCTTTTGTGCATACATCGACAGAGATTGTGCTGAGGACTAGCGCTACACACATATATCATGCAACAGTTAAAAAAATATGCAAGAATGTTTTCCATGGACATAACTATATATTGTTGAATATAAAAACGATCAGCACCGGAATTCCGGCACTGTGCCGGAGAACTTTAAGCCCTGAATATACTGATCAAAATATTCGACGCAGAAAGCAGAGGTAGGTTTGATACGTATGAAATGTGGGTCTTTCTGTACAGATATGTCCTACCATAAAGACAGCTTTCTGGAAGGAGGTGGTGGTGTCCATTATATGCTGCAGGATGATGGTTTCCAGCTCATCTGGGTCCATCTCATCTGGGCTCAGAGGGACTCCGTTGAATAAAGCCAAAGGTAGGGCACCCAGGCCACTCTTTTTGTAGAAGAGGGCACCATCCTGGAGCACACAAAACATGGACTGAATCCTTAGATGCTCCTAGTAAGTACTTATTCTTACTTCCAAAAAGGAGAAAGAAACAAGAGAGAGCTATTTCATGTCCTTACCTTTCTTTTGTCATCATACTCAGATTCTACACCTAGAATCCTTTCAGCGTTGGCTTTAGGGAATTTTCTCTTCAGGTAAGCAGAAATTGTATCAACAGACAGCGCCCCCCCCACATCTACTTGGCTATACAACTGCAAGAGAGTGGCAAGTCAGATCAGATTTGACCATCACTGTCTTCCGACCCCTCCAACTGTCAATAATTTCCAACTCTTTTGAAAGAGCCCAGAGGTAAAAATACCAGTCATTCATCTTGTCCAATAATTTCCAAACCTCTGGGATAACACAAGGCACAATAAAACAACTGGCTTCAGAGGCACAGATATGAGCTGGCGTGGAGTGTCCTTTAGTTAATCTTCAAGAAATGCCTGCTGAAACAACACAGATTTATATATGTGACATACTTACTGAGAGCATGGACATGAGAGCCTGGGATAAATCATACTCGTCTGCAATGTAATTCAGCAGTCGGTAAAATCCAACTCCTGCATCTGAGAAGCCATCAATCTCATCTTTGGTGTTGACAACAAACACAAATCCAATTCTATAAGAAGGGTGCAAAAACAATTATTCAATTTTCAGGTGAAATGAGAATCACTACTTGGTACAGATTATAAACTCCAAGTGTGGACCATACAAAACAGCTGTGAGAAATAACAGCACCAACCTCAGAGGAATCTTATGCTTGTAGAAAAGCTCTGCTAGTTTCACCAGTTCAACACTTTCTTCCCGTACTGGATCTAGGAACAGCACCTATCAACAAAAGGCATCCTCGTCAAATCTGAATCAGAATACATGGCTGACTTGAATCATACATGAATTAGAGTTCAGCAGATACAACAATACACCCAGTCCCAGATAGTTCTGATAATCAGAGGCAATGTTAAGTAGTCAAAATGTACTCAGTGTACTCTTCTGTGAGAGTGTGTCTGACTGCGCTGACTGAAATGTTAGCAAACACCCCACAATTTGACGCTAGCAGAGTCTGGCAGAGAAAAGTTTCATAGAGTTCAGTTAAGCAAGTCGAAGTTAATAACTGAACTACAATGAAGATATTTCTCATTTCCATCCCAGCCATCTCCACTACCCCCTCAGCATTTCTGGCATTCAGGGGACTCACCAGGTTGAAGAAATTGCGTCTGATCTGCCGGATGACTCCAGGAAAGGTGGCTCTGAGGAGCTCCTGTACACCCACTGGCCAGTTGCGGTAGACTGGGTCATTCTCTATGTCATTTATCCACTAGAAAGTGCATGACAAGAAAAAGGCTTGTGTGAAAATGATGATATTCATGAGTTAAGTACAAGGAACAGAATAACAACCCTAGAATCGGTAGAGACTGTGTACCTCACTTAAGGACAATTACGAATGGTGGTGGTGGTGGTGGAGCAGTGTTTTCTACATTATGGCTACATTTCTGCAACGGACATGTGTCAAACAAATCAAAATACTGGCTTTTGCTTTATATATTCAGTGATGCCTGCATTGTATCCAATACTGAATATATGGCCGTGACTGCATTTCCAACAGCAACTACACCCTGTACTTGACATTAATGATTCAGTGTGGTGTTAAACATATCCTGTTAATTTTCAAGAGCAACAAGATATCGCAGTGTTACATAATGTAACTTTTGACATTATACTCTCTTTCCTGTTAACTTCATTATACCTGAATAATCACATCACAAGGTATAAAAGGTGCATAGATTGAACTTGCACATACTTTAACAAGAGCAACCTACCTGCTCAATAAACAGGAAATTACACATAGGACACGCAAAAAAAAGCTGTTGCACAACACATAACCAAACTGCTATGTGGACAAAAATATGCTGGATCTGATGAGTACAACATTTAACATGTACACTTGTTATAACGCTCTACCACCCACCACCAGAGAAACCTATTAGATATGGCTTTTATGATAAATGACCAGAATCACAGCTGCAAAATTATGCATCATCCATCACCAATCTACCACCAACAGTGGTCTTCCTCTCCGTAACTTACAGCACAAACCTCCCCACAGTGCAAACGTTTGCCTCACTGGCACACAATCATTATCTGTTACACTCTCTCTCTCGCTCTCTGTCTCTCGGACACACATGCATACTTTCCCTTTCTAGAAGGCTAGATGCCTGCTGAAATGACAGACCTCTTGGTTGAATGTGGGAAGGCTTAAAATCTTCATTTCTTTGGCATTTTTATAGTACCTAGAATATTAAAATGGCCGGAGGGGCCAAAATAAAAACTTGCAAGTTCTTAATTTGATAGCTTTTCCTGGCTAACTTCCCAATTAATAATCAACGTTTCTGGCAGGCTCAAGACTGTTGCGAGAGCCTGATGAGTAATCCACTAATTCACACCCTGGTGCGAGTACACAAAGAAAAAAAAAAAACACCTGCAGTGATGATCTGAGCCAGAAGAATAATGCTTCTGAACAGGACTCACCATTATAGCTGGATGTCTAATATCTAAGGCATAGCTGTCATCCACAGCATTCACAGGTAATCTCAGCAACTTGCCCTGATGTTCTCCTTTAATGCCTAAGTTATGAAGCCCCTCCAAGACCCTGGCCTCGCCTCTGAGGATGTCCAAAATGCTGTAAATACAAAATCATAGGTTTGTTTTATTAGCTGTGTGGCAGTGGCTTTGTGTTGCAACAATCTCTGATCTTGTCGCAACAGGATTACTGAGCCAGTGCATAGGTCTGAGGCTTCCTGGGGAGAGCACAGGCAGACCACTGTTCCCTCCCGCTGGGTTCCTACCTGAAAGGGTTGTGAATGTCCAGATCAATATGCAGTCCGTTGATGAAGAGCTCCCCGTCTCCCGGGTGAACACCAATGGTCTCACTGAGACGCTAAAAGAACAAGCTCAAAATGAGCGATTCTGCCTTTAATGTCTGATCTTTTGACAAGAAAAGATGTGCACAGAGACTACAGCAGTAAGCAGAAGAGATAAAGTGTCCACACAGACTAGGAGAAAGGTAAGAATAAAATGTCATGTTGTTATGGAATCTTTTTCAGATAAAGATTTGAAATTCATTATCTAAACTGAAAACATGTACAATGGCTAAGGATGTCATCAAAGTAAACCTCTTGCACTATCAGGTTGGGAATGCTCCTTATATGATATTGCACCTTTTGGTTCTCCTCAATTTCTTTTCTCATTTCCTGCTTTACAGCCACTCTTGTCAGTGATCTGTGGGAACAGTAAAACACAATGTACAGTCACCATCAGCTTTTAGCACATCCCCAGCCGGCAGTAAAATGTCAGTTTTAATCTCCAAAAACCTGTGGGCCCTCAAGATGGTACGTTTTCATTCAATTCCCTGTAAACACCCAACTCTTACTCAGCACTTTTTGGTGTTATTACAGTGTGCCCGAGGCCAAATAAGCAAACATCAAAAAGTTGATTAGATCTCTGTGTTGAAGGTGTCGTTACTGTGGCTAATGCGCAAACAAATGGGTTTTTAAAAAAAACATATTTCAAGTAAACAGCATTTTTTGTGCCTGAATTCAAGCATCGTAACAGAGTAGGGGTCCCAAAAATGTGTTAACCAGACAGCGGGGAAGACAAAACATGATGATTTTTCTTACCTGGCTTTGCTTGGAAAATTCTGACTGAGGTCTTGTATGAGTTTCAAAGCATCAAACTTTGGCACGGACATGATTCTGGCAGCAGCCTGAAAACTAAGATCTATGGAGATCAAATAATAAAATCATCAACATTTACACATGTACGATTACACAGTATGTCAAGACATATTAAATCCATGCAAGGCAATCAAAGGACATTAGAATAAAAGTGTTATGACACTGTATTAACTGATCAAAGAGTACAAAACAAAAGCCTATCCAGCCACAAATGGCGTAATATACAGTAACTCAAAAGCTAATGCAAAAGTCCTCATTGCAGTAAATATACATTCCAAATGTATTGATTTTTTTTTCTTTTCTAATCATTAAACTACTAAAATAGAAAATCAATACCTTGCATTTCCCACACTTTAAGAGGGACCATATCATTTGTGCTCTCCAGGAGATGTTTGCGAAGCTCACCAAGTTGCTCCTGGAGTTCAGGGTGAGATTTCCTTAAGAGCGGTAAAAGAGGAAAATACAATGCGGGGACCTCTTTTTATCTCTTTATCAAGTCACACCAAGGACAGAACGCCCAGCAGCAACAGCAGAAACTACTAGAGATTAAAAAGAACATTAATGCAATTAACATGTTAGAGTTAAGCTACTTACTTCAATGATCCAAAAAGGAATCCTTGAACTTCATCAATATTATCATCCTCAGCCTTTATAGCTGTCTTTGAATCTGTAAAGCAAAAGATTTGTGTTTCATTGCCTTGAATATTGCCCAGATCCAGCATACAATATTTGAGAAGTCAAAAACTGACCTTTTACTTTGGTGTCGTCCACAGCTTTGTATTCTGTGCTTTTGATGGCCAACTCCACTCCATACCCAGACAAAAGCATCTTTTGAGGCTTTGGGTCCTGTAAGCAGTGAGAGGCAGAGTAATGGCCTGAATATTAACACAGTGCAGAGTTGTGTTTTCATGTACATTACTATCAAAAGTACTGTAATAATTATCAAGACTGCAGAACTATCCGATGCTTTCTGCCTTTACCTAGAACATATACTATATCAGGTTTCTTGCACTTGCTGGGATTTAAAGTCAATTTTAATGCTTTTTAAGAACTTTTAAGACCTCAACAAATATAAATTTAAGAACCCAAAATACCATATTTGGCAGATTTATTTTCACAACAGGTGAATTACTTTGCATATTCCGAATCAGAGAACATAGAGGCTGTTAACAAATAGCATTAAAATGCATTTTGGGTTATCAGATTGTGATCGGGTAGCACATGACTACATGAAAGTACAGGTGTAAATGCACCTGAGATAATTAGAGGACAGATTGTGATCCGATCAGCAGAACGACCTCTGGAGGTGGTCAGGGACACTATGACAACATGAATGCAATTGCGTTGTCTATCCACATACAACTACTTGGAGTGGAAATATGTTCCAATTGCCACTTTCTGCAAATAAAATTCTGACAGTGTCAGACAGGCACCTAGGCAGTGTGTCCCTTCAGTGTTTCAGTGCACTTTCCTTTCTAGTAAGATATTGATTTTGTTGAGGAAAAGGGGCTGAAAAAGTTTTTACTTATTTTTTCTCATGCATATGTTTCATTTGAATGCTCTACCTCAGATTTGTGAAGTGATCTACTGTTTGCTATCAGACTGCTGTTTGGCATCAAGTGCTTGTCATGTTCTGGCCATAAAGAAAAGTTTAAAAGCACATTTAACCATCTGGTTTCTTCTTTCTCAGAAGCAAAAAATCAGCCTTTAGATTTGACATTTATGACAAAGTTTTTATCGTTTAAACCAGTGTTAACTCATGCACTGCCGTGCTGAACTCAATATAAACTACTAAAATAATAGAAAAGAGTAGCTTACACATTATAAAGGAAGGTAGCAAAAAAAACGATGCCGGACAGAACTTAAGTTTCACTTTCCGACCGGGCTGGTACCGCTAAAGAGAGAGGTAAACATGGATAATCCATGGAGGAAAACTAATCACAGTGAAAGACAAACTTTAGAAAGCTATTTTAACCTGTTGTTTTAGAACATTTTTTGGACTTTTACAAATGAAAGGAGGATGTGATGTAGGCGTTGTTTGAGCTAGACAGAAAGATCGGATCTTCCTCAAACCACTTTAACTTGCATCTCCCATTCTTGCAGCCACGACTGACAATAATGAAATATGACACGCAGCCAGATGGCTGCAGCTAACGTAAACCGAACATATGAGTGATATTAAAGGCGGGGTTGTCAAATAGTAAAAAATCATATAAATAAGAGCTAATAAGGCGTCTTTGGCGACTGTGCATTACAATTTTCCACCAGCCTTAAACGCACCATCAGCAAATTTAATACAGCAAATTTACGGTAAATTTATGACAATTTATGGTAGTTCATCAGAACTCTGGTCTGCTAGATTTGCCCAGGTATGCAGTAAACACTGTGAAGCACTAACAGTCTTCACTTGCAAGGTGCAGCAGTCACTACAGTATTCCAGACTGCCTCAGGAAGCAACATCAGCACATGATCTTGTTTTGGGAGTTTCATGAGATGGGTTCTCCATGTCTGAACAGCAGCACACATGCCAAACGTCACCATGTGCGATGCCAAGAGCTGCCTGGAGCAGTGTAAAAGCAGACCAGCACTGGGCTCTGGAGAAAAGGAAACGTGCTGGTATGGACAGTAGCAACAGCTTGTAAAGCTATGTCCGGCTTGGTGGTGAGGAATAATGGAAAGCAAAAGCAAAATGAGTTTGCTTTTCGTTGTTTGGACT
Organism: Lepomis macrochirus; assembly: GCA_024633595.2. Lineage (NCBI taxonomy): Eukaryota > Metazoa > Chordata > Actinopteri > Centrarchiformes > Centrarchidae > Lepomis > Lepomis macrochirus. Next base: position 15,917,909 of record JALXJV020000016.1, on the reverse strand, counting down.
AGGCCCCTTTTACAATTAAGAAAAATACACAGAGCCCTGATCTCAACTCCATCAAACACTTTTGGTTGAGTCAGAAACTGGTTTGTGAATCAGACATTATCGGCCTACATCACTCCCCAGCGCATTTAATTTGACCGTAATGTTCAGGTGCCCTCATTCTTCTTCTGGCCATGTAAGTTATTATATGTCTATGTATGATCGCCCAATTGTGTTTGATAACATAAAACTACATAGTCAGTGAAAGTTAAGATCTCAAATACACTTTACCAGTGGGAACAAGAAGCACACAGACAGCCACATACAGCAGTAGATACACTGACATTTAACCTCGACACTAATGTCACCCAGCATCAAAGCTCTGCCTCTGTCTCAGTCACAATCAGAAGACTATCACACCCACACTCTCGTTTTCTACAACACACGCCTTAAAGGAATCAAAGATATCTTTATCCAAATTAGTTTTTGAGTTTTCAGTTCGATTTGAGTGAATCAGTTAATTTTTGCTCTTGAACATTGGTCAGTAAATGCAATCTGTTCAGTCCATCATTTTGATGATCACTACTTTTGTCAGTACTACAGTGCAAGGAATAATATCTCACAATAGTGCCACCATCTCAGTAAATATGATACAATGGAGGTATGAGGCACAGATGAGTAAGCTATATTAGCTTTTGGCTGCACAGGCAGTATTTGTCGGTGGGATAAAGGTCTCTTCTTTGCAGTAAATAAGTCAGATTACTTATAACGTATTCTGTGAGAAGGACAGCAAACCACATTATTCATTAAAATGTATATAATATATTAAATATATTAAAATGGCTCCAAAAGCCTTGCTACTCACCGCTACAAAATGCCGCAGCACATATAGGAGTGTGCCCTCTTTGGCCTTCTCTGACAGCGCCTTATGAAAAGAGGTGAACTTCTTGGTCCCAATCTCAGCATAGAGGATAACAACTGGCACATCTGTTTTATTGACTCCTGGATACGTATGATCATTCTTGTATAAATATGGTTTTGGCCTGCAAACATTTGGAAATGATGTTAAAGAATGATAATTTGTATCAACATCTCATGTTCATCACAGGCAAAATGAAGTCAGTGCAAGTTTCAAAGAATAACATTTTAATAACAAAATAACAGTGAAAACTTTTCATCTTCTGCTCACGGATTGATTTTATCCACAGAGGGGAAGACAGAAACATTCCATGTTACCTGCCTGCAGCTGCCTTCAGGAGCTTTTTGATGTCCTTGGTACTGCAGCTATGTTGACCATGGATGGAGACAAAGGCAGGACAAGCCTCAGGCGGAGGCTCATCACTGGCTATCTGTTGAGAGCAGGAGGGAGAATAATGTTCTATAACACACTGGTTATAACGTGACGCTAAGACTGACAGGATCTGGTGATTTGTCCCCACAAGAGATACCCACATCAAGTTGCATGTCATTTTGGACTAAAAGAAAATTACCAAATGGCAAGTCTGTAATTATAGCATCACTTCTCACTCTTAATTGTAGGCAAAAGTTAATCAAAGTTGAATCAGTTAGGTGATTGATTCATTTTCAATATTCTCCAGCGATCACACGGTGGGGCACAACACTTCATTTCACCTGCAAAAGGCCATCACTCACTCAAATGTTCAACACATTTTAAAATTAGACATTAGATAGAATTCATCAACCAGAGCAAAATGAAATTTTGCCTCATCATTGCTGAGAACACAACAATGTAAAGGCTGAGAAGACTTGTGTGCACTGACAGCACATAAGACTCACCCAGTATTAAAGTCAAAGTCTACAGCTGACTGAGAAGAACAGTATGATATATAAACCAACATTTACAATAAAATATGTTTCACAGATAAAAAGACAAAAATCTTAATGCAACAAAATTGCATAAATTAGGAACCATTGCAGTGGACACCCTGCAACCGCACCGTCCATCTAAACTCTCCTCTGTAGCGTGCCACAGCTGTGTAGCCATCTCACATATAAATTTTGTTGATGGTGGAATAATCTTTTGGCCTCTGCTGTAATGTGCAGGTCTTGCTTCCATGTTCTCTGTGTCCACATTTCCCTTTCCAAAACATCATGAATCTGGCGTGCCTTTCTCTGATGTCTGCCTGTTTCATATTCATGAATTGTGGTTCCAACACTCCCTTGTAGTACAATAGTGTTTTAAGAAATGATACTTCATGAATTGCACCTACAAGCTACTGTAGTTTTGACAACCTTTGATAGGTTGAACTAAAATGTCATAATGAACTGACTGGATTGAAAGATTGATTTGTTTTTAATCCCTTTGGCATTAAGACAAGGCCAGACTTGAAATTTACTGTCTGGAAGTTTAGACTGAATATGGAACATTGCGCGCAATGAGAATGCTGAGAATGCATCAGAATGCATCTGAGAGTAACACAAAAAAGATTTTGATCAACAATGCCAATTCTGTTTGCCACTGGATCAATAACAGATAATCAACCCTACTCATTTGAATTCTGTGAGAAACTGCAGAGATATACAAGTACTGTTGTGAGAAAATTAGTTATCGATGTGGAGTATTTCATACAGTGGTTTGATAATGACTGCTGTTTAAAGATTGTGCCCAAACAGTTGAGAAAAACTGTATGTAAGGCCTGCAGAGCACCTTGGGTTAAGACAAAGGTTACTGCTTCTGATAAGAAATTGACCTCTTGTTTTCTCAGGCTGCTTTAGAGAAAGTTTTATAATAGTTAAATTCATTCTATTTTGATCACAACATACCTGCTGGGACGCATGAACAGCTGGTGAGTATGACCGTAGAGCCAGAGCAAATTTGAGGAGATTAACTTGAAGATCCGTGAGAAACTGGCCAGCCTTCTTAATGATCAAGTTGTAGTATGAGCGCACAGACTCTGCAAGACACATCAACATTAGTAACAATAAGACTTTTTAGAAGAGAAGCATATCTATCTTTGTGCAAAATTATTTAAAATCTGTTTAATACAGCAGTTGCACCTCTACAATCTAAGCAAGGGCTTGGTTTCAAACAACATACCTCCTTGCTTGTATACAGTGAGCTCTTTCACAGTGTCCACAAACTGCCAGAATTTCTCATTCCCATCTTCTCCAATAAACTCACTGCACAAAAGATAAAGGAAGTATTAGTGAGAATTAGCCTGTTACCACAGTATGTAACTAAGTAACCATTTTCTGACTGCCCAACGATTAGAGCTACAGACCACATAATCATTTTATATTTTCTGGTAATATCTGTGCCCAACTTGTCTCCAGCTATGGTTCAACAATGTCTTCTATTAGGTATCACAGACCTTACAGCTATGAAGTAGGTTTTGATTACAATCAGAATATTAAATATCCACTGCTAAAGCTAGCTATCCACTGCAATACTAAAGCTATGATCCATTTATTTACAGAATTGTTTTGTTTTCTTTTGGGATAGAACGTTTTTTTGACTGATGAAGCGTGAATTTAAGAATTATTTTTCCCCAAGTCGATACACAACTTTAAGGAATTACAATCTTAACATGTTCCCAGCCAGAAGCAACAAACAAGAAAAAAAATTGTATTCAAAATCTGAATTATTTCTGTGTTTATTTCCTGGGCCATAGCTTGTGTCGAGGACAGTTAGGTCTTGATCTTTGCTTTTTTAGTGGAGATGTTTGAACATCCTGTCGGGAGTTAATATTAACACGGGTATCTGTGTTAATATTAAAACCCTATACATGATGGGGGGTTTTAGACTCAATATATTTAGATAATCTTATATATAAAGAAAATACAGGATTTTAGGATTTTAGTACTGGCAGTGTGCAGATGGCAGTGTGCAGATGACGCTGAAAAACAATTTCACCAACATGCCGGGAAATTAAATTTACACAAAATATAACAACAAACAAAATAGGGTGAATACATTTAATTCTGTTCAGCGGTAAGTTAAATTTTAAAGGTGTAACTTATGTGTATTTCTGTAGATCTGTTTATTGCATTTTTGTTTTTAATGCCACATAAAACGTTACATGTTCAGGGATGAGTACCTTGTCTCCAGGAGGAAAGGCGTCATGCTCCACTTTGCTTTTAGACTGGCAGTGACACTTTTGGGTGCTGATATGACATGATGTATGTTCAGCAGCAGCAGTGACAGCACAATGACGTTCCTCATTATATCCGGCGCCACGTAACATGAACCTACAGTGGCAGAAAGCAAACACCAACTCCGTCAGCACGGTTCCTTTGCCTTTTGAGATGTGCCAGTCAGTGCCACGTAGTTACTCTAAGGTTTAGTTGTCTAAACCACAACACTGGTGCACATAGACGTCTAAAAAACACTCACAGTACACCAATAAAGAAGATGCTAGCTACGTGAGAAAAGCACGACTTTAGCTAGACCGACTTATAAAATAACGAAGGTTCAGAGGGGTCAGACCGAAGTTAACTTAGCTGTAGCATTGAAGTAAAGTGCCCTACCGTGAATGAAAATGGTTCACTAACGTCATTTAACGAATAAAGTCTACAAAGATCGCTTGCTACAAACATAACAGATGAAACACATAACGTTACGCAGAAATATACATATCCAACGGTTACGGTGTTGCCAATTATTACCCCTCACCCCGTTAGAGATGCTGACCGCTTCCATACAAAGCCAAGGGCTTCAGGTAGGTATTTTAGGCTGCTAACAACACGTACAGCTAGCAAGTTGCCGGGGTGCCGCGTATTGTGGTGGCTCGTGCTGACCGTTATTCGTTTTTGAACAACCGTTAAATGAAAAATTAGGGATGGCGTATGATTATTTTAAGGACAACTTCTCACCTTGTTTACATGGACACAATTAGTGACAGCGAGTGTAAAGTTTTTAAAAATCTGATGATAAAGTTGGAATTTATTCTGGCACAGCGGTAGACAGCTAAAGAGACAGACGCTGGAGCTACCCAACACTGGAGCATGATGTTGTATCAACACTGTGAAGTGAGCGTAGTGAGTGAGTGGAGATGACAGCAGTAGGCTACAACAGCAAAGTGTAGCCTATATTGTTACAAAACACAAAGCAGCCTACCCCTAAAACAAAAGTATTTACAATAAGACAAAATACTGGTCTGATTTTGACTAATAGGCCTACATATAGCCTATATTGTATATTCAATACATAGAAAATACCTTTGTAACATTGGACCTTCTGAATTTGTTTTGATTTTTATAATTTAAGTTACACAAGACTGTTGAGAGTTTATACTGGAAGGAAGAACACAAAGTTGAATGCTAATTTATCTAAGCAAAACTGGAAAAAGAACAACAAAAATACAGAAAATACTCTTGTACAGTAGCTAAGTAAGGTTAAAAACTTGCTCTCTGCCATTTCAAAGACATTGCTGTTGAGACCACCTCCTTTTAGGCTTATAAAACGTCTCTGGATGTTTTACAGTCCATGGCTGAGACCCACCCACTTCAATTAGTAGCCTATTTAGCTGCCTAGAACAACAATGTTTTAAATATTTCTGGTGTTAACCGCCTCATGTACATATGGAATCTTATTCTTGCAGATGAGGACAGTCTCAAACGGAGCTGAAGAAGGGATAGTCGAGTTAAATCGAGTAAAAAGGCTTGATCAGTTCATACTTGTGTGGGTTTTTTATGCAGTATAGGAATATACAGGCTACATTTTGACCTGGTCTGGGTTTTTTATGTTTTATGAATTATGTAGAAAGTATTTTGAAAATTCAAAATTACACCACTCTGTATCTTGTTAGAAATTACATTTGATTTTTTTCCAGTCCTGTCAAATACAAACAAATTACTTGAAAGTAATTGAAATAATCTATGTATTTTAAATACAAGTAACAGAAATAGCCCTACTATCCATCTTTGTGAGTGTAGCTTTCCTGTGCTGTGTTATAACTTAACAAATCATATTAATAACAACAACAACAACACTAATTATAATAGACTAGTTATTTTAGTTATTGAGTATTGTATATTAAACTATTTGTGCATCAAGTCAATAGGCCTACTTTGAATATTTAGGGGTTAGTCCAGCAATATTGTATCAGACATTCAAAAAGTTGGTGTATTAAGTATATGAAACTAAAGTATTCTGATTTATAATCCTATGGGTGGAAAAACCCATGCAGTCTGGACTGAGCTAACAAACTGTGTGACTGTCATTACATATAAGAAGAAGGCCCACAGGAGTAATAGCCTGATTGTGTGTGTCTAGTGCCCCATGATAAATTAAAAATGTAAGTTTAGTTTTGTCCTGGTGTAGGCCTAAATTTTCATTGCTTACTGTAGCCCATATTGAACAGTAAAGTGAGCAGTGTTGGATGGTTTTGGGTACTCACAGTGTTGCCGCTGGAGTCCTATACTGTAAGAATGGTAAATCAGCAGGAGGGGCTGAGATATTCTGATTTATAATCGTATGAGTAAAAAAGCTAGATCCTAATTTTTAAATGAGGCAATTCCATAGCATCTTTTATTAGATCCGCCCTTCCTGGTAAAATCTCACTTCTTTGGATCTCCATGTGCCCAGCCTACAGAGCAGGCTTTACAAAACCTGACGTTTCTCATCCCAAGCAAAGATAACACTGATGGCATCACAGAGTAATGTTCACAGACTTTGGAAAGCTTCCTCCAGAGCCCCAGAAGACATTATACAACTGTTTTCACAGGCTGAGTTGTGCTTCCAGGAAACTGATCCTCGTACATAAAGCAGGTGGAGAAGGCTTTAACCCCAATTTGGGTATCACTTTACGGTTTCATTTAAAGTAGGCTAGCATTGATGTTTCGGGTATTTTGGCAGCTGGCCACTGGCAACTGACTGATCAATTAATCAGAAAACAACTAAACTCATAAAAGTATTGGGACAGCACTAATTAATTAAAATGAGATGTAATGAGAGAAGAACACATGAAAAAATGATAGATAGATAGATAGATAGATAGATAGATAGATAGATAGATAGATAGATAGATAGATAGATAGATAGATAGATAGATAGATAGATAGATAGATAGATAGATAGAAAAATGCATTTAAGCTTAAAATTTACTGCATTGAAAATAAAATTGCATATTTACAACAATTTGCTGTATCTAAATTAAACTGAAATTATTTCATCACACACATACAACTAAACCTCTTCTGTAAATGCAGCCAATGCAAAGTTCCAATAGACATGACCATTATTTCTGCAGAGAACGCAGCTGTTTAACCTTTAATTGGTTCTCCTAACACTACTGTCTTTTCAGCAGATATTAAACATTAAATTGGGCTATTTAAAAAGGCTGTACCCTAAGCAGAGGGATTGTGCTATCTCTTTAATCACCAAAGGTCCCACTCAGATGAATGGCTTCAAAAAAGTTACAGGGGATTTGATAGGTTTGGGCTATGTGTGGTTAAATCTACATATTGTGTCAGTTTCCGTGTGGGCTTCTGGCTTTGTACTGTGTTCAACAAGATTATGGGATGTACGGGATGGGATGTAGGCTAGAGCTCTCTCAGCCCAACCACGACGAGAGCATAACGCATATTTGTCTGCTCGGATGCAGCAACATCCTCTCAGAAAGCACTGCTTCAGTCAGACCGCCTCAGCCCGCCGAGGATGCTGGAGGATACTGCCGGAGGATCAGCCCAGCAGCACGAGCCGTGACACATTTCTGCTGAAATAAGTCTTTCACCGAAATGAAACAGGCTGCGATTTAGACTGGGATCAGCACGGAGGCAAAAAAATAGCCTATAGAGAAGGGGTAAAACTAAAACTCTCCTGAGCTGCCTCATCTTCAACTTGATTCCGAGGCATGTATGGGAGTCGTCGGCGCGGATGCGGCTGTGCACCGGCTTTAGAAGTTGGACAGACAGAAATTTGAATGCCATGACTCTTGGATTTGGACAAGTGCAGACGGCGTGCAGCATTTTGCAAACCAAAGGTGGACTTCTCTTTTTGTCCAGATTATGTGTCCTCGGAGGGTGTTATCTGATCAACATGTGGCACTTAAATAATAGGTACCTTTAGTGCTGTCTAAGGCATGGAAGAATATTGATCCCTGAAGAACCCATGGGTGCTACTTTTTAAATGGAATGAAGACACTATCTTGATATGATGGATGATAGACCCAGTAAGCTCATCTTGGTTCCTATTTTAGCTGTCCTTTTTGTTATGATAGGTTACCAGTACATATGCCCCGCTGGCAGCAATTCGTGCCACTTTAAGGCTGGGGAGAAATTAAGGGGGGTAAGCCTTCTTTCCACCCCGTACCAGGACAGCGATGATTTCGACAGAGATCAAGACCTGGAGGATGACAGCCCTCCTAAACTACCGTCCAAATTCAACTTCACCGAAAGAGACCTTGACAGACACGTGGAGTTCAACATCAAAGGGGACGACGTGATAGCGTTTTTGCACATCCAGAAGACCGGAGGAACCACTTTCGGGAGACACTTGGTGAGGAATATTCGCTTGGAGCAGCCGTGCGACTGCAAGCCAGGACAGAAGAAATGCACATGTCACCGACCAGGGAAAGCAGAGTCCTGGCTTTTCTCCCGGTTCTCTACTGGCTGGAGCTGCGGACTGCATGCAGACTGGACCGAGCTAACGAACTGTGTACCTGTCATTATGGATAAGAAGGATGCCCAGAGGAATAAAAGGTATATGACTCCCTGTGTGTGTGTGTGTGTGTGTGTGTGTGTGTGTGTGTGTGTGTGTGCGCGCGCGCGCGCGTACAGGGCCACAGACCAAGTGTGTACAAAACAGTCATGCAAAACACATGCTTTTGATGAATTAAACAGTAACGTTTAATTTTCTCTCTTTCTGATGTAAATTTGCATTGCCTACTGTGTTGACCAGTAAAGTGAGTGTAAGGATGGATGGGGTGGACACCTTTTGTATACAGTCTATGGTGGGCACTCAGGTTTATAGTTTATTCAGGAAGCCAGGAGCTATAGAGCTCCAATACTTTGTCATCAGTGTATAGTGACAGATTAGTCATTTACTGCAAGCTTCCACAAGAAGACCAAAGCACACTGATTGTAAAAAGGAAAATAATTACAACCAATCACCCAACAATCAGTTAGCTTACATTTCTGGTAGGTGGGTGTGTATGCGGTATGTAAGACTGGGGATATTGTAGCACAAAATGCTGTAACAACATTTAACATACTGCTTTACATTCCTTGACCTTCATACTGTAATTTGTCTGCATTTGTCCTTTGTGTTCACATCAGTCCCTCACAATGAACATGCTCCTGCACAGCTGTGACAGTGCTGTTACACTCTCACTCTGTTCCACTAACCAGTTGTACTGAAGCATTTACACAACTCCTCTTTCGTAGCAGAAGTGATGTTGTTTGTGAGCCTGCGGTCCAAATGTTCTATTGCCCTTGCAGTGATCAAAGCTCCCATTGTGCCTAATGAAAATTGACTGAGGAGTTTATGAAAGCACACAAGTTGAGGGTTAAAGGGTTAGTGACTGATTTTCTTTGCTGAATTTTCATCCATACACCAGTACACACTCCTTGGCCTTTTTGTTTTGTGTGACATAAGCCCCTTTTGAGGTGTTCATGTTGGCTTACAGAACCAGAGCACTACTGTCTCTACATTTGTACCATTTTATCTCAGGACTGGGTTCAAATTATCCCAAGATGTTTGGTTTAGTAGATGTACAGAAGTATCTGAGAGGAAAGGCAAAGTAGAACCAGTTCATTTGAAAGGCATTCTCTCTCCAATAATTTCTGTTGTAATTGCAGTAGAAAGACATTTGCAGTTGCTTGTACTAATGTGATAGAGATGCAGTACAATTACTAAAGGGGGCGCATTGTAATGAAGTAGTCACTGCATGAGCAATGTGCGTGTGTGCGTTTACACTGCAATACCGTTAGTGTTTCTGGAGTCAATGATTCTTTAAATTGCATTACAGTTTAGGTTATTCATTAAAATAGCATGTCAAAAGTCTATTAGCCAATTAAATGTCCTCCAAGATACTTAGTGTACACATCGGATCGGAAAAGCACTGACCAAATGTCTTCTTGCACAAGGTGAATTTTTGAACTGCTGAGAATTTCCTCCTCTGTTAAGAAAAATACACGTCTTACACTGAAGAACATGAGCACATGATTTATTTCTGCTGTGCAAAGTGTTTCCTTTACTCAGGAAAGTGCTCACTGGTTGCGGCAGCTCTTCATTTCACAGCTGCAGAATCTATTCTACACTTAGAGTCCTCTCATCCCTTGTTCTTTAGTGGGCTCCTGCGACATCTATTCTGAGATAATCCTGCCTCGACCAAGACTGTTGGCAGACACACAGTGTTAGACCCCTCACCAACCAGTCCCTGCACACGGCACATTTATGAAGTGAGATGACTAATAGTATTATGCAAATTTCATTTTCATAATCATTTTATTTATGAGCAATGCCTTAATTAAAACATCTTTAATGGCATAAGGTCGAAGTAAAAAACACCTTTGGCCAATAAAGACGCAATTATCCACTTGTTTGAAAAATCTTTACTCCACCTAAGGGTGCAACAGGGAATATCTATTGTACATGTATCACTGCCATATTCAGATGGCATACCCTTGTTTTGCAGTTGAGAGCCTCTCAGATTGAGTGGCTGTCTTTCCGCAGTGCATTCACCTTGCCAGCTCTTGAGATGGCAGTAAGGGGGTGCCGTGGTGGGCAGCGATGGCACTCCCTGCATGGCATTGCGTGGCCTTTTCAGCCGGGCAAGGCGTGGTGCGCGGTGAGCCAGCCGTGCAGCCCAGGAAAGGTCAGGCGTGTCAGACTGGATCAGTGTGCGTGTCCTGCGGCGTGGCTCCTCTGGAGTGTGCTGTCAGTCAGGGGAGAAGTGGAGCAGGCCCGTCTGCTCTCTTCAGGGGGCTTTTTGGGGAAACATACCTCTAAGTTCTGTCCTCATATGTTGCTCTGTGGAAAGCATCATGGCATTACCTTGTCTGCTGAGTGAATATGGCTTGTTGAGGAGGTTGTTTTCCTCTCAGGCACTGAGGTGAGCTGATTATGAGGATTTCTGTTACATGTTCATTAGCTAACTGTTTGATCTGAAATAACTCAGTTACATGTATTCAATGTGACACTGAGTTACAAAAAGGAGCTGATTTTCAAATGGTACTTGCATGAAGCAACGACTGAGTAAATCAAGCACTGAGAAGTGTCTTGCATGTGTAGTAAAAGGTTGTAGGTCAGCCTCAGAGAAGTATTTGATGTTGCTTTCCACAGAAATGAGAATGAGCTTATTCAGATTCTCTCTGCAATATTTCAACATCAGTTTCCATCCTGGTGCAGTCAGATCATCTGTCACTGAGATTAAAAAAACAACAACAACACAGCTTTATTGTTACAGCTACAGGTCTGAGGTGAGGAAATTTGATTATCAAACGTAGAGCCTGAAGTCCCTACAGTGAAGCATACGCAATATTCCTTGTATAAAGCAGCAGTGTCCATGTGGAAATGTATATATTATCATTTTAGTTTAATAATCACAGATGTCTTTTGCATTTAGTAACACTTATTTTAAAAGTCCTCTGCAGATGATATAAAATTGAATATGTCATGGTAACAGTTTGACACTAAAGTGAAATATTTTTTATCAAATCATCCCACATAATAATTATGACACAACCCATTTGAGATATTATTCTGCAGGCTTGCCATTAATAGTAGAAAAGCCACATTAAGCCTTTGTCACACAGTAAAATAACTGAGAGGAAGCTTCTTCCATGTAAGCACTCAACCAGAACACAAAAAAATTCATGCATGGGTGTTAACATGCTACTTCAGTTGAGGTGGCACAGACTTTTCACGACACCCTACATGTGCCCAGAGTGTGAGCTTAGTGTAATCTCAAGTTAAAATCAGGAGTAGATGAAGACAAACAAGTAACTACTGATTCTACCTGAGTTTCTCATTTATTTCACATTGAAATAAATCCCAAGATGCGCAGCTCCCCTGAAAATGTGGTATAATAGCAAATCATAGCCTAGCTTTCACAGGTGGTTGACATGCATTGAAGCACTGAGATGGAAACGTGATCTTGTTGTATGATTGACATACAAATGAACAGAATTAATCAGGGTCATCCTTTTTGTTGCATAATGTGGTGGTGCTGCTGTTGACGGCATCTCTTAGGCAGTATGTGTCTATAGAGGCTAGACAAGACAAGATGTGTCAACGGAATTAAGAGTTTGTTTAGCTCACAAAATTTCAACATGTGGCATTTTGGTGACTTTGAATTTGTGTCTAACTGATTTGAACTGTGTATATATCTCTCCTTGTCCTTTCACAGATTTCTAGAAATGTAGGAAAGGAATGCATCCTTGGTGGAACATTTCTTATGCAGATTTTCATAGTTCAAGAGCCTTCCTGAGCCAGCCAATTAGTCATGAATCTGTATTAACTACAGAAATTCATATTTATTTTTGATCTTCCAAGTCCTTACCTCTGCCATGCAGGTTATGCGTTTAGCTCTGTTTGTTTTTCTGCCTGCCCGTTAATCAAGAGATTCCTGCAAGTGCAGTTGTATGCAGCAGCCCAGATCAACAAATCCACATAATAAATAAGGTTAATCACAAAGCCAAAAGAAAAATCAAAGGCTACTTGCTAAAAACTACGTGTGAAGCTCTGATAATAAGCACATATGTATCTAAATAGATACGCAAGTGTGCAAACCTCTAGTTTTGTAGCTCTAAATTGCAAACAAACAAATCATCTTTGTTTCTTATGAAGGTATTATTGTGTCTTTTTAATGCAAGCTAAAACATTTTTTGAGAGCATATTTATCACACTGCAATCAAAAATCAAGTTTGTAATTAAAAACAAACAGGACTTTTTGTGTCACAAAAAGTTTTAATTTGCTAATTTGTACCTCTTTGATTGCAAGTTTTCCTTGCCAGTCAGAAAGTTTTGCAGGTTAAACCGTTTTGAAAGTGAGAGAGTTTTGCAAGTCAAAGGTTTTGTGAGTAAAACTAAATGGTCGAAATAAGAGATTTTATTGGTGGGTTTGACCGACCAATCATGGGTTTGCATCAACTGCCTGGCCACGTCCACAATATACTGGAGAGACGGAGTTTTTAGTGTACAGGCTAGATGGAGGTAAATTGACGTTATGTCGCTGATTTCAATTGAAATGCTTTTAAATGCAGTATGGCATGATCTAATTATTATTGATATTTACTGCAACATCACAGAGTCTATCGCTGTCTCCTTTTTTAGAATGACTTGTCTTGGCATGAAGCTTGACTGGCAGTGCATCAGACATGACTAGCTAGGCTTATTTTAGCTACTCTTGTTTAACACATTGTACATGATATCCAGCAAAACTAGTTTTCTGTGACTGTGGTAACTGAAGTTTATGGTCACATAACATAGACCACTGATATTACGTTGAAAATATAGACTGTTATCTAGATATTTTAAGATGGTGCTGCCTTGTTACATTTTTTTTCCTTTAGATGTGACATAAAAACATTTATTACACTCATTTATTTTCCTCCCATAGTTGCAGTGTGGATCATTATTGACAGCTATCTCCAGCATGTTGGCCAGAGACCTGCAGAGAGCTTAGGAAGCATCTTCTCTCTGCTGGATGTCTCTTGGGCTGTAGAGCAAGTTATCTAAAGCTAGATTACTTAGAGACATTAGGTTATAACTCTCTGACTTGCAAGGAAAACCTTTTGACTTGCAAAACTATTTAACTTGCGAAACTTTCTGACTGGCAAGGAAAAGTTTTTGACTGGCAATCAAAGAGGACAAATTAGCAATTAAAAGTTTTTGTCACACAAAATAATTACAAACTTGATTTTAGATTGCAGTGCGATAAATATGCTCTCAAAACATTATTTTTTGCCTGTATTAAAAAGACACAAAAATATCTTAAAATATCTTCAGCTCTACTACTTCTTGTAATTACGCCATTAGAAATTCAAGTTGGGTTTGAAAATGCTAACTAAATTGACTTCAGTATGTAGCTGAGGCAGCCATCACAGAGTTAATTGACATTTTGCTACATATTTAGCAGGTACACTTGAACTTCTGGAACATTCACATGGAAATTTATATATATTCAGACCAATAAAAATAATATATAGTTTTTAAGTGTTAGTCCTTCTTGGACAACATGTACAGCTTTTTTCCCTGTTTCATTTCATGTTCCCCCTCTAACTGTGGCCTCATGGTAATTCTATGCATATGCTGATGTAGCAGTTTTTTTTATCAATTATAAAATCTTCATTAGCAGCCTTCTTGTTGCTTATGCATAATGAATGCTCAGCTCAGAAGTACAAAGAGACCGAAGCCAAAACTCGAGTACAGTACGGACGCTTCTCGATACTCTTCTTTGATGAAACAGAGAGAGAGAGAGAGAGAGAGAGAGAAGGATGTGCCTATAGAGCAATGACAGAGGATGCCCTTTGCTGTGATTCTGGATAAGGATGTTTAGATAACAGTGTCGTTGAGGTTTTTATGTAATGTGTACAGATAAGCTGCCTTGAATATTGTCTATATTCTTATAAAGAAAAGACGACATGAAATAATTTAATTTGTGATGGTTGCCTTTTAGTGAAAAATGTGCTTTCTTAATGTTATCACTAACTGAAGGATGTTTATTTTAACAATTTAGTTCCTGTACATTTCATTTTATGTAACTAATTGCTGTCAGGCTTCTGGAAGGTGAAGGGAAATTATTGTGTGAATTATGGTCACCTGTGGTTCTGTTCCAGTCTGTTGTAAGTCACGAGTGTTACCATTAATGACTGCTCTGGCTTAAATGGAATAGTGAATACTTAATTCTTTATTCATCACGTTACTTCTGTGTAAAAATGCAACTGTATAAGCATGTGAAGCTTATACAGCTTATACAGACACCCTACTGACTCTGTGGTACTGTGAAACTATTAAAGCTCCTGACTATATGTTCTTTCCACCAGTCATAAAAATAATATTTCTACAAAAAATTTTCAGGAGTAGTAATAGTCTCTTGTTACTTACCTGGCACACTGACAAACTGCCCTAATGCTTGGCTTATTAACACCGCACATCATATTTTATTCATAATAAGTGATGCATAGAGGGCTGCAGTTACTTCATGGTCGTTACCACTTACAGCTCTGATCACTGAACCATGCATGTCTCATTCTATCTTCTACCTGCGTATGACATCTACCAATGTTGGGCATCTCCCTGAATCAGCACGTGGGAGGGAGTCATTACAAGTATGACCCAAATTAACTTGAATGCAGGAGAGCTGTTGTATTTTACATTTTGCCAACACTGATGTAGATTATTTCTTTTGTTGTTGCACAGTATATGGGCACTTTGTCAGTTTGAGTTCATGCTCACTGTTTTGGTTCACTGTCACCGCTCTTATAGCATTGTTTTTGGCAACTCTAAGAGCTCTAAAAACCCACCTACAGTATCTCACAAAATTGAGTGCACCCCTCACTTTGCAAATACTTGATAATATCTTTTTTATGTGACAACACTGAAGAAATGACACTTGGCTACAATGCAAAGTAGTGAGTGTACAGCAGTACAGTGTAAATTTGCTGTCCATTCAAAATTACATTAATGTATAAACCGCTGGCACCAAAAGTGAGTACAACCTTAAGTGAATTGTCCAAATAGGGCCTAATTAGCCATTTTCCATCCCCTGTGTCATGTGACTCGTTAGTTTTACAAGGTCTCAGGTGTGAATGGGGAGCAGGTCACTGGATGTTCAACATGGCTCCTCATGGCAAAAAAGTCTCCTAGGATCTGAAAAAAATTCTTGCGCTCTATATAAAGATGGCCTAGGCTATAAGAAGATTGCCAAGACCCTGAAACTGAGCTGCAGCAAGGTGGCCAAGACAATACAGCGGTTCAACAAGACAGGTTCCACTCAGAACAAGCCTCACAATGGTCGGTCAAAGCAGTTGAGTGCTGCCAGTATAGCTGTAGAGGTTGAAGAGGTGGGGGGTCAGCCTGTCAGTGCTCAGACCATTCGCCGCACACTGCATCAAATCGGTCTGCATGGCTGACAACAGTCAAGCATGGCGGTGGGAGTGTCATGGTCTGGGGCTGTATGAGTGCTGCCAGCACTGGGGAGCTACAGTTTGTTGAGGGAACCATGAATGCCAACATGTACTGTGACATACTGAAGCAGAGCATGATCTCCTCCCTTCGGAGACTGGGCCGCAGGGCACTATTCCAACATGATAACGACCCCAAACACACCTCCAAGATGATTGCCTTTCTAAAGAAGCTAAGGGTAAAAGTGATGGACTGGCCAAGCATGTCTACAGACCTAAACCCTATTGAGCATCTGTGGGGCATCCTCAAATGGAAGATGGAGGAGCACAAGGCCTTTGACATCCACCAGCTCTGTGATGTCGTCATGGAGGAGTGGAAGAGGACTCCAGTGGCAACCTGTCAAGCTCTGGTGAACTCCATGCCCAAGAGGGTTAAGGCAGCGCTGGAAAATAATGGTGGCCACATAAAATATTGACACTTTGGGCCCAATTGGGAGTGTACTCACTTTTGTTGCCAGCAGTTTAGACATTAATGACTGTGTGATGTATTATTTTGAAGGAACAGCAAATTTACACTTTTATACAAGCTGTACACTCACAGCTTTACATTGTAGCAAAGTGTCATGTCTTCAGTGTTGTCACATGAAAAGGTACAATAAAATATTTACAAAAATCTGAGGGGTGTACTCACTTCCGTGAGATACTGTACCTGCCCAGCACCTAATGTCAGAAAGACGCGAAAGTAGCAGAGCATTTAGCCGCTAAAGAGTCAGACATTTCCCTCAGGAGTAGGCAGAGAGCCAGTAATGGACCTTGACTGGAAACTCAGCTACAGACTAATTAAGATGTTCCTCTGCAACTGCTGGATGTGTAAACAAGCAAACAATTTGCTAACACTAATGCAATTATATGTCAAATGTCACTATTGTGTTGTTTTAGCTGCTGCAAGTGACCAAAAGAGTCAATTATTGGTATTTTTTGTGATTATACGTGAATATGTATTGGGAATGCGTTTCAAGAATATTGGTAAGCTATATAAGACTAGAGAGAATAGCACAAATTTTAAATTTTAATTAAATACAGTAATACCAGTAAGTTGATAAATTCTCTTGTTGCACTTTCTGGACTTAGACTTTTCTTTTGTTTACTCTGAAGCCTTCTTAGTGGAAAAAGTGAAAGCGCAGGACCTCAATGAGACGGCGAAGCAGCAGGGTAATGGATGCGCTCCAGACACAGATGAACCTGAAGGAGGAAAGTTGAGCAGATTTACAGTTCTGGTAGGAGGTAAAGTGCTCATCACAATGATGGGATGTTTATTATGTGTGGAGCTGCGGGTGCCCTTGCTGGCCTTGGACTTCCAGGGCGTGGAGATTGCTTTTCATGTGTCATTAATTCAAGTCGTCATTGCTGGCAGGCCTGAGCACTAATCCAGTTGGTGTGATAATTAAGTGTTACCTCTACAGAGAGTGCAACAGCATATGTCAAGCACTTGTTCACCGTCATAACAATGAAAATAAATCGGTCAAGGAAGTCACTGACTCAAATTAGACTATGCAGAAGAAAGTGTGTAGTGCTATTTTTTCTTTGTAGAAAGCCTTACCTAGTTAACAGGATAAAATTTTCAAGTAAAGCAGTATTCTCCAAAAAATCATAAAGCTGGCT
This sequence comes from Lepomis macrochirus, assembly GCA_024633595.2. Taxonomy (NCBI): domain Eukaryota; kingdom Metazoa; phylum Chordata; class Actinopteri; order Centrarchiformes; family Centrarchidae; genus Lepomis; species Lepomis macrochirus. The sequence continues at coordinate 15,900,242 of JALXJV020000016.1, read as the reverse complement.
GGCAATAATGCTCTAACATGTTGTCGACTGGTTTTTACATTTACTGATGCTGGTTGTCATTTTGCAGTACTGATATAATATTTCTGCAATAGTTCACTGATATCCTAGTCAAGAAGGAGAGGTTAGGTGTAACTTAACCACGTCAGAGTTTCGGTAGGGCTCAGACATGAGTTGATGAGAGAATTGATACTAATACAACTGCTTAGCAACTAGAGGCCGATCGATTTACTAATATTATTAGCCGATATGAGCTAATTGAATTTAATTGGTATCAGTGTTTATACCAGCCAATATATGTCTATTAAAAGAGAAACAGAGAGAAATGGTTTCTTGTAGCTTTGGATATTATTAAAGAGTGCTGGTACAGGGATAACCTAGACCTAGATATGTATATGCTACATTAAATGTAGTTATTATGGCAGATTATGTGTAAAGTAAAATACACTTATACACACGCTTATTCTCTTTCAGCCATCTTGTTACATTTGCACATTGCAGTAAATATTTATTGATGTGCCATTGTTTACATGTTAAATTGTTGAGATTGTAATCTATTTTATTAACATAATCCATTTAGGAAAAGGCATTATAGTCCACATACAGAACAGCTTTCAGTATCAGCCTGTTCTAAATATAGTTTACATGGGAAAGGGGTCTGTATTCCATATAATTTTCAAAATCAAAATATCGGCTCATAAATTGGCTCTTTTTCACTTTAATATCGGCATCAGCATCTGTCCCCAAAAACCTATATCAGTCAGGCTCTATTAGCAAGACTGGAGCAAGAGTTTCAGAGTGGTAAGTTATTAATCTGTAACACATTAATCTTTCATAGAATGTTTTAACTATGCACTTTCTCTACATCACAGTAACAAGTATATATTCACTGACTGTATAACATTTGGTAAGGAGAGGAGGGATGAGGGGAGGCAGCAGGTGGAGGGCGTGCCTGACTAACCGCTGAGCTTATGAAGCGTGTCACGATGTGACGCAACATTGTAATAGAAAAAAAGGCTGGACTACAATCGAGCTGTTTTCTGGCAGTTTTCTTTAAGAGATGGGAACTCCCTTTGAGGCAGACTTTGGGCTTTTTCACTTTTTAAACCTGTTACATGCACAAAAGGTTTATATAACGCAATAAAGGAAAGGGAAAAGGCCGAAAAGCATAATATGACATCTTAAAATAAATAGTGATATAATACTTTGCAGTAAACAAGAAATACAGAAGATACAGAAGTTTATAAAAGGTAGGAATATAGTATGGGTTAGATATTTAAAATTAAATGAAAAAAATTTTTTCATTGATTGCTCAACAACAGCTACAGAAAGATGGAAGACATTATATTATGTGATAAGCTTTAGGATCTAAGAGTTAAAATTATCTTTGCCATTGGTTACTCTGGGGTCTTCTCTGTAATTCTTATTTTATCACACATACTCATCTTAGTACCAGTGTACTTGTGTGAGTGTGCACCCAGTTTTCAGAAGTTTTTAATCACTTTTAGGAAGATTATAGTTTTTTGCCATGTGGTTTCTCCTCTGTTGGAACGGGGATTAGTGTCCCAGTTCTATGTGAAAAATCTGCTGCTTGATCCATGATGCACCAAACATGGAGGCCTAAGTTGTCTTTGCACATTATTGTGCAGTGTACAGTGATTGAATAACTGTGCCCCTATAGGCCATTGCAATATTAGCATTTGGAGAAAATGGAGAGCTTTGCATGTGCTTGTCATTGTCGATTTGGCTAGTGTGGATGGAGCTTACCATCTTTTTCTAAAAGCCACTCTAGGTAATGAAAGCCACGCTGCTTGCCAGAGCAGGCTTGCAGCTTCTCTGATGCTGCTGTCAAATACTTGCTGGTCCGGCAAATATGAATCTCCAATTGTCTGATTCAGCTCTTATAGTGTGATTAAAGGGTGGCATTTGGTCCAGTGGCTGGCAAGGGTCCTCATGCACAGTTTTCTGGAGGCCAGTTTGTAAGACTTGGATAGGGTTAGATCTTCCTTCGGTAAGAAATGTTGTATCAAGCACTGCATTGTAGCACCTTTTTCCCCACTGAAAGCAATGACAAAGTGAAGATTTTGTTTTTAAAATGTTTTGACTAGAGTCAGAAATTTTGTTTTCTCAATTCAGTCCATGCCATCATAACTGAGGAGAATACCTTGTTCTTATTCTGAACTGCATGCCATCATGAGCTCTCAGATCCCAGGCGTGCTGTCATGGAGCTGAACTCCTACTTCCCAGTCAGCTTTTGATCAGCGTGAGATCACCCCCTAGACTGAGGTAAAAAGAAGAAAAGCAGAGCACCTCATACTGATCTAGTTAAATGCAGTCATCAGTGTGACGCGAATGAGTCAGCTGGTGCAGTGATTCAGAGATTCTGTGTTTAATGTCCCCAAGAGGCCTGTTTGGTGGCTGAGCTGCTCAAATGCTCCTATTATCAGAGGGGCAATTAACTTTGGCTCTCTCTTCCCTCTAATTGAGAAAAGAACATTCTAGTTCTGTACTATGAGCAGTCCATAAAAAAGTAATTGTGCACAACTTGAAGATTTCTACCATAAATTCTTTAGTGTTTGCTGATCAAGAGCTGCCCGATCAGCAAGTTCATGAATACTGCTTTGAAGACACTGGTTGTTGGCTTTATACTGCTGCTACAGTTTTTTGTGCTGTGCTGCAAAAATATTTGGCTTTAGACCGGCTCTTTTAACCAGTTTAGCTTAAACACAAGACTCGGTGTAACCCAGTAAAATATGTGCGTGATATGATAACTTGTAGCCTGCTTTGTATTTTTGGTACATATCATCAATGCCAAGAATCACTGCAAGGAAACGGAGAAAATAGAGAAAAGACAAATGTTCAACACTCACATAAACAATGCAGGCCTGGTTAGCATCCTTGTTGATTCAAGGGGGAGTTTCCTTGCCTGTGTGTGCATGTGTGCTGTTTATACTGGCGACAGATTGACATATCAAACAGTGGCATGGAAAATGCCAGCAGAGGTGCCTGGGTGTGTTATTTCTCACTTGATACCTGTAAGCCCTGACGAGAGGACCCATGCCAGGAATAACCGCCTCTGGAGTTGATTTATTATAACAACCCGGAGAAAGGTCATCTGTCCTTATCTGGGGCGTGCGGGTGACAGGTAAGTTATACTGTGGGGAGGTTAGCTGAGGCTGCCTGCCTCACACTGCTCCCCAACTTGGATTCAGTGGTTGACTAAGCACCTGGCACACTTTAAAGTGTAAGCACAGGGAGAGTCACCTTCACACGGACTAATCTCCACTTGCAAGAGCGTGCCACTCCAATGTCTTCTGGTGGGACAAGGCTCTCTGTTTTGATGTTGTTGTGGGCTGTGCTGGCTGGTGATGTGCTGAAATATATAAAAACTTAAGCACCGCACTTCAAAATGGCTTCACCACAGGGAGAAGGTGCCAAAAGCAGTCACGGCATGTGTGTATGTATGGAATAAAATGGTAATCCACAAAATATGTTCAGTCAATAAAATCTTTACTGCTGGAGTCCTCTGCATCTTCCTTGTGCTGCGGCATCAGTCAGACCCACTGTGAAAGAGATTTGAATAATCTCACTGAACAGATTGCAGTCCAGATTGCCTATATATTCCTGCATTTATAAATAGGTGCTTGGTCCTGTTTTATTTTGCAATTATTTTTTGTAGTGCACACAATTAAGGACAGACACTTGTTTTCATTAATGTTCAATGAATATTTTAATATAAAACAATCTTATGAAACAATATTCCATGTTAATTACATAACAAATATATATGTAATAATCCCTGACTTGATTACAATGCAACATTTATTCTAATGACCTCTATATTTGCTGACGAGCATAAAAGCGGAAAACATATATGATGTGTTTTGTTATATGTTATGTTGACTGATTTTTTTTATTACCCACAGGAAAAGGAGTTCCCTCTGTAGATCAATTTCTATTCACACCCTCCTACAATATTGCAGTATAAATTGGCTCCCAGGCCGCAGTATAATAAGTATGGATTGAAAATCTGTCCTAACAACAGTATGGCACTGGAGAGTAGAGTAACATCTTGCACCATCACAGAGTGCTGATGTGGAACAAATAGCATTATGTCCCAGCATGTGTTGGGATACAGCACATCAACCTCATCATAGGAATCCGATGTCCCTCAATGTGAGTCAGTCCTCTCGAGGTGCCAGATGAATGGCTACAAAACAGAGCTTTAAATCCTACTCACAAATCCAGGGATCACTTAACTTCCCATCAGTCCTCATTCTGCAATGGATAGTGGACTTTGCTTCATTCATCATTCTGCGTATGTCTCCCCTCTCATGTTTGGAATCCGAGCTGTGAATTTGTTTACTTTCTTTTCGAGGGTGGTGAGAGGAAATTGTCCTAACACTGGAGGCATTTGCTTCACTTGTAATGCCAGGCATGCCTGTGAATCATAATAAGTTACAGGGGGAGGAACAATATTAAGTGTCTTTGAGTGCTTCCTTTTGAAGAGTACATATGAATTATTAGTAAATGGCTTTTCCCTCTCTATGTCATCAAGAAGCAGATTATGCCTTTGCTAAATATTTCAAGGTGGAGTATTACCCTGCATATTAATGCCCTATGACCGAAATTAATATTGATTCAAATTCTTATAAAAGCCGGTATACTGCAAAAGCCATTTTGGGTGTGTTGAGAGCTTTTAGCAACAATGTGCAGAGAAGTTGCAGTGTCGTTTCAGGCCTGGGAATGCAATGCAGGGTGCCAACATGACTAATGGGCCTAACCTGGATCTTCTATCGACTTGCACAGAAATACTCAGGGATTGATTTGACTGCTTATGCCACTGTCATAATCTCCCCGCCAATGATATGGTTTCACGGCTATTTGTAAAACTGCTGCTGCAGCCTTTTTTCATGTCAGTCGTAATATCAAATTTGATCATGTAGACTGCTCAGTTTGGAGCCATGTGTCGGGTTATTCTTTTAAATTCAACCTGCTGTGTCCCCTCAGCACCATGAGAACGCATGGATGCATTCCTTCTGTAGTCGTTCTGGATGTGGGTGTAACAAAGGTTTATAGGTTTATGGGTTTAACTGTTAACTGTTATTACTGACATTACAAAATATGCATGTAAAATATCACATAGGTGAATACTGAGGTGCAGGATTAATTAATTTTTTACAGTCTTACTTTATCCAGTTGACCACACAGTAAGAAAAGCAGCATTACAAAAGACTGTAAAAAATAATAAGGCCAAGGAAATGCAATTTCCCAAGTTGTCAAAGTTCCACTGGGATGTCTTGTAGTGATTTCTGATAGCATTTTCATGGAACTTCCTCAGCACTCACTGTATTAAATAAAATTTAAAAGGGTTTTTGAGGGTATAGGTAAACTATGTGCTTAGAATACAACACTAGACAAAACCAGTCATTTAACCCTCAAAGAAGAACTACAGTAAGTAAGTCCCTGCAGTTTTTATTTGTGATTAGACTGAACATGTTTTTGAAATTGCGTACCTGCTCAGTGACATGAGTAAATAATCACCACAGCGAACAAGTGTGTGTGCTTGTATCTGTTTGTTTTTACTGTGTCTCAAAGAGAGCCCCACAGCCATCGCTGCTTCCCTAACGTGAGAAAGGAGAGAGCTGAGCTCTAAGCAGCTATTCCAAGACTGTGGCCTTTCCATGTAGATGATTGATTCAGGTGTGGTGAGGAGGGAGAGGCTTTGGGCTGTGTCCGTTAATCACACTGTATTACCACACAGGAGGCATTTATCACCAAACACCAAAGGCTTCAGTCCACGGGGAACACTGAAACCAATCTCATCGCTTACATGCAATCCATCCAGGTCCACAAAAAGCAGCATTATTGAATGCTACCACATCCATTTTCCCTGTAAGAGGGGGATGTTCCAAGGAAAAATTAAGAGGCAAAGAACAGAGAGGAAAAGAGGGGTTTAAAAAGACTTTGGGGTAAGTCCTTGAAAAGGTTATTTTTTAACTTCATTTAATGTCACAGACAGTGTGATGTTGGTGTCACAGCATGGAGTGCAAACATCTGACTTCAGCCCGGGTTTTTAGACCTAAAACTGCAATAAAACAACATAAGACTTTGTTGCTATAAGTCTTACACTGCTTCAGTGTAAGACTTTTATGAGTTTATGAGTTTTATGAGTCCTCAGCCCTAATGTATTGACAGATGGGGTACTATAGCAGTACCATTAAAATGACCTTGGACTTAAATAGAGCCCAAAGACCCAAGGGTGTCATAGCTATCCCCCTTTTGGGGGGTAGAGCCCCTTACCTTATTGGTTGCTTGTCACAATTAGTTTCTTTCAGGTTTCTGATTTATAAGATCAACAAAATTTCATGAAGTTGCTGATCTGGTAGGTGTCTAGGAAACGCTTCATAACAAGTCAGATTGCAGTGTGTTTGGAGATTTTTTTGTGTATAGAAAGCAGAGCTAATGACTCGAAATTATCAGACAGATCTATTTGTCAGCCATCATAGCCTGTCTCTATAACTCACTGTCGGTACGTGTCTACCAGTGCGCCCAACGTTAGTGGAGGATGGTGTAGATAAATAATTATATTAATGGCTAGGTTAGCTCTTTCCTGCGTGGGTTAAGACGCAAGTAAGTTTGGAATTTACCCTGTAAGATAAATCATAGTTGAACTACATATCAGCACTGGGGTGATGGTGCTAAAAGGCATCTCTACTGCTGCTATCCAGCTCTTGTGAACCTGCATGTATCTCATATTCGGTCATCACAGTTTCTTTCTCAGTTTAGCTACAGCATCTTACTGTGGTTGTTACTGTGGCCAGATAATGATATGAACAAGGAGATTTGTTCAGATTTGAAGAAAGGAGGAGTGATTTCGCTTCTCTGCCCACCAGGTGACTTTGTCTACCCACCTCTCTGGCGGGGTATAGGATTTTTTTGTTTGTTTTCTAGTTTGGATGCATAATTCCTGGACATATTCCATACAAACAAGAATGGTTAAAATGTGAATTAATGTGCTGAAATCACTAAATAATTAAATCTGCTTTAAATCCTATTCAATTGGGGATGGCAGTGAGGGTTCCACAAGCTGCTGGAGGGCTGGCTCTCGAAAGAGGAAACCTTGTCTGAAATAGAACAGGTTACACATTCTAACAATTGTTCTATTAGCACAGGCAGCGCCCTCTAATCTGCCACTCCTTGAGTTGCTGACTTCGTTGACACTGGGTTAGGGTACAATGGCTATTTATTAGTGGTTCTTTGTCCTGCTTGGCTGAACCAGTGCATGGATGCAATGTTCTGCAGGGGGGAGATAGAAAACTCAAACATTGTTATTTCCCCAAAGAAAGTGTTTTGACCTGGGCTTTATTGGCATTGAAAACAGATTTTACATTGCTAAAGCAAGTGTGAAATAACACGTTATTATCACATGCATCTTTTTACTTCTTGGTCATGATCATGGCTCCCATATTATGAGTTACCTAAAAAGCAATTACACAGAGTTTTTAAACTTTCCCCCACAGCTCCACTTAACATTCCCCCTGATTATCGACCCCTAGGATCCTTGTGTACAGGCAGCACACACACCCTCTAACAGCTGACATTAGCCATGATAATGGTTTTCCCAGTGGGGGGTTTAAAGGCTGTGAAATAATGTGTCTCTATACAGCAGGGCTCTTCTTTTGTCCCGAGTGAAAGCTAAAGTAAAAGCTTATTATACACTAAAAGCTGCAATTATTGAAATTGGGACACATGCTCTCTGGTAAAACTTTTTAGAAAATGGTCAGCAGCACATGAGATTTGTATAATTGGTTAAAACACTTTTACACTATTTTTAGGTATCTTTGCGTCTGTACAGGTTTGTGTTAATTTTTGTGAGTGTGAGTGGGCCTCTTGGATGGACCCATAAGAAGGTTATTAGATTCTTTCTCCATCATCTGTTGGTAAACGTCACTTCATGCCTGTTGTCTTTCCATGTATTTTGTTGCCATTGTTGTGTATGGTATGAATAGAACAGGAAAAGCAACAAAAGTTTGTCCACAGGGAGTCTTTGCACAAGATGTATCAGTTTGACATTTACATTGAAATGGAAAGTGTGACCGAAGTGAGGCTACATGTCTGACTCCTGGCGTAATTGTTTTAAAGGAAAGGCACAGAACCACTCTCCCTCAGGACCTTAGCACTGATGCTTGACAAGTTAGAGCTAACAGACACCTGTTTATACACAGCTTTGATGAGCGGCTGTGTTTTGCCACGTTAAGACGACAAACAACGTCTAAGCGAGGGTAACCACTGCTGTTTTTAATTAACGCACCACACTTGCAATCACAGCAATAAATTTGTCTGCTGTGTTGTCAGGTGAAAGTAGATCAAAGTCAAAGCTGCGCCAGCAGTGTGTATTTGAGGTGAGCTTTTTTGCTTTTTTTGCATTTTTTAACGTGAGAGCTACAGGGAAATATACAGTGCAGCTTTTTAATGTCACCGTAACTCAGTGGAGTAGCAGAATGAAATTCCCCTTTGTGTTGACAAGAGTGGCAGGTCGTCCAGAAATTTATATTCATGGCTGCAAATGGAAATGGAACAACCAAGAGGGGTGTCCTGCAGTGCCAGGGCCTAGTTATTGATGTGCAGTGGAGGGGAGAGAGTGACATTTAAGTGCGTGAGGATGAGCGACCCATGACCAGCTTGAATACTCTGCAGCAGATGCCCTTGCACATATAGAACCAGGCTATAGAATGGTTTATCTTTATAGGGAACTGAGGGGAGCTGAGAGGAATGGGCCTAAGAGCTGAGGGAGTCATTTCAGCTAGCCCCCACCTTGCCGCAGTCACGGGAGACAAACAGGAAAATCAATACTCCCACTCAGGACAGTTCACTACAAGGGCCTCCCTCAGCGCCGCTATCTGTCAGAGTCAGTCCCTCATGCGGGTTGAGATGGGAACTGCTGACAAGGTAGGTGTCAGAGCTCACTGATCACACTGTTAGAGAGCAACTGAAGTCTTGTTCAGCACCACGGACAGCTCCAGACAGACAGCCAGACACAAAGGGCTCTGTCAAAATGTTGGTCCCAGGTTTATCCGCCCTTTTTCTTCACACGTTTAAAACATGTTCTCATTAAATTTCTGGAAACATGAAATTAGTGTACAGGAGGTGCTTAATCATTTTAACATACTTTCTGTGTGACTGGCATTAAAAAAATAGAATTACCCTGTAATGACCTTTAGGTTTTATTAATTTTAATATGAATTTTGATTAAGCTCTAAATTAAACTTATTTTTGCCTGTTATTGTGGGTATGTTCAATATCAAATGGATAAAAGACATTATTGAATGAATAATAAAATATATAAATTAACCAATAGGCTAAATTGTGAAATGATTTAAGGATATAATAATGGGGTGTAATAGTTTTGTCATTCTTATTTTGTTGAAAATTTTATTACAAAATGCCACTTTTTCAAAAGTTCATAATAGCATTTATTTTTCCTAATGACACTTTTATTTCATAGTGCCTTTCCACCTTTTAGCCAATCAAATACCACACAACCCAAGGTTGTTTAACGAAATTGTTGTCCCTTTACGCTACACACACAGACATTAACAGATCATTAATGTGTATTAAAATAGCCTATGGTAAAATATGAAATAAAACAGGCTATATACAGTTATTTATATACAAAGGCTATATACATACACATATACACCCAGAACATTCTGCAGTGCATTATTTGAATTTGCATCTGTGGAGAATGTAAACAGCAGCAACAAGATGACAATATGGTTTCATCTTTACATAAAAAGTCATTTGGGAAACAGTGTCCATCTTGACTGTGTTTGAGCACCAGTCATCATTGATGTAAAACACAGAATCCGCCTCTTCTCATCTTGCCAGTGTCTAACTAGCCAGCTAGCCCCTGTAAGCTAGAGCAAAGACAATGCCAGCGTAATTCTGAAACAACAAACCAGAGGCTGCTGCTTTTAAATAAACACAGTGCGCCGACACAGAAAGTATTTAGCCTAACAAGGCCACACATGCTACCTAGCAAGTCAGCTAACTGGCTAGGTTGTCATGTGATCTTAGAGTCTTAATAGCAAAGTGAAAAGCCAGCAGCTAATATTAGATGGTTAATTTAGAGTTTCCTAAACCATGCTGATTCTAAATATTCCCCAGAGAAAGACACATAACTCTGTGAGGATCATAAATGGTAGTATGGTAGTAACGGTATAAAGGGGTAGGAGTACATAAGTTTTACTTCTTCCTACTCCTTTTTGCACATGTAAATAGAGGTTGTTTTCTTTAAGTACCGGAAAGGTCTTTAGAGACCTTTATTCCTGCATTCTTAAGAATTTTAAGCAAGAACAGTATATCAAGAAATTAGCTAATAAAGTACATTTTCAAAACTAGTAACACCTATCTAGCTCTAATTCAATTCTATTTCAATTAAAACTCTTATTTGAGAAGATATGAACAATAATTTCAATCTGCACTAAAAAATAGGTGAAATTACCAATACATAAACTCTCAAGCTTGTGACTTGCATACTTCTTTGTTTATTGCTGCAGAAACTTACTCAATCACTCACTCCTAGATGAGTAATTAGTGTTATATTCAATATAATCATATTACAACGGTCCTGTATTATCCGCATCTGGATCAGTAACCGCACACTATGGGCCAGTCGATCAAGGCCCATACCAATCGAGTTTTTTGTCTCTATTAATACTATGTGGTTTATCTGCCCTGGTCATTTGTCGTGGTCATTCCAATGGCCAGTCCGCCCTTGCTGTCAGCCATCCATTAAAGACAGAAAATGCCCATAAGAAAACCACAATCGACATTAAAAAATTTAAAACCTGATGGAAGATCATCATGAATCCAAGCACACAACTTGCAGTGCACTTTTTTGATACCTCCATCCATTCAATTAATAGCCCTGTAAATGGGGAGTGTGTGAGAGACAGAACAGTCACGTTCATTCTCACTATTTGCAGGGTGTGTGTGTGTGTGTGTGTGTGTGTGTGTCTGTGTCTGTGTCTGTGTCTGTGTGCGTATGAGAGGTGCAATCAGTGAGTGCTGCCAATGGTAATGAAGCCACCACTATAAATGGGCTAGTCATTCATGATTAACTGCCGTGTCATGCCTGAAGTAATTGCCTTAATTAGCTATTGAACAGGTTTCAGGGTTAATGGGACAACAGGTTGGCAGTGAACCTGATTTACCATTGGAAGTTAATGATTTTGCTCTCATCTTCTCCTCATTCCTCGAAATGATTTGATTAACAGTATGGGAGAAACAGATCCCCTTGTTTGTTAATACAAAATCAATTTCATGCCTGGCTGAGCTATCTCTGACAGTGTTTTTGTTGGGCGAGCAAGGTCTTCAGTCAGCCACTGGAGACAGGACAAACACAGAGAGGCCTGTAGAAGAGCGTAGACGGTAAATCTGCCTCGCTGAGTGCAGTGGCTGTTTGGAAGCTGGCAGCTCTCCCACCCTGCCCACAAATTTACCTCCACTAAGCTTTTCTGTCATGACTAGCAGCCAATCCAGTGGGTTTTCCCTGCGACTATGTCAGAGGAATAAGCCTTTGCGAGTAATTGGGAAGCAGGTACTGGAAAGTCTCCCCTGTTGTCCAAGATCAATGTGTTTGGAAGTGTGTTTCGTGCGCAATGTCAGAGGGGAGAGAGTGTGAAGATATTGTCCTCAAGTCCTCATATGCCAAGACCATTTAATTGGCAAAAGAACTCGGCCCTGTATTGAATAGAGGTCAAACTATAACAGCCTTTTTACTGTTAACCTCTATTTTTCTCACTAAAAACAGTTTAGACAAACAATTTGGCTCTGCATCTTTGTGGCATATTGTGCCTGCAGCATGGCTTGGGTATTTTGGCAGAGCTCGCATGCTGGTTTTAGAGCAGTTGCGGAAATAATACAGCCTTTGATTTTCCTTTCTCTGTCACAGATTGCTTTAGCTTATAAATACACGTGATGAGAATAGGTTGGTAGCCACATTATGCATCCTGGCCAGCCATGGTTTAACAGTGAAGTAGCAAATCAGTTCACTTTCTCTCACTGTCATACAGTTCACAGTAAAAACATAAAGTACATGGAAACACAGCTGCTTCCTCTGTGAGCTGTGAAATCATTGTAGTTAGGGCTTTGTACTCCAAAACACTGTTTCAACTTTTTATGCATGTAAAAAAGCTGTTAATCGACAGAAAATGATTTTAACTTTTTTGAAAAATGATTAATCGTTTTATTTATTTAAGTAATTTTTCAAGCATAAATTCCAGGATTACCCTACGTTACAGCATCTCAAATCTGATCATTTGTTGCCTTTCTCTGTCATAGTAAATTAAATATCTTTAAGTTTTGGACTGTTAGTCAGACAAAGCAAGCAGTTTAATGACAAGACACTGTCTTGGATTTAAAGAAATTGTGACATGCATTTTTTTTAACTTTCTTCAGACAATTCATAGACCGCACAAACTGTCTAATTGATGAAACAAGGCAATAATCGGAATTGACTAATCGTAATACTAGGACCAGACAATTTCACAAACTGGTGAAAGTTTTGAGTTGTTATTCTGAATTCAGTCAGAAAACCTTGCTGTGGTGAATAAAATGTACATTGACATTTGCTGATACAGCCCTGGTACCTATAGATTAAAGGCATATAGTGGAGCAGTAAAATGCAGGGAAGTTTCTGCTGAGCTGCTAAAAAACAACTTTGCGCTGCCCCATGGGAGTCATATAGGTGGAGCCACAATAGAGTAAATAAAGTGTGAGAGTTTTCCATAGCTTTACTTTGTTTGAGAGGTCGAGTTGGGGGGCAAGTTGACCTTAGAAGGAAAAAGTTGTCGCTGTAGATAAACAAGGGAGGAATATGGAGGATGAGGATCTGACTTATGGTGTCTCAAAGGAACTCAACCACCAAGTCTTTTCTGTGTTGTATTTCCTCATGCGTTGTGTCACAAAATAACAAAGATTATTTCATGCCCCCTTCACAGTATCATATCTATCAGCCCGGCTGTTTGTTCAGCACTCTTGAACTACGACTCTGCACACAACAGTCTTTGAGCAGTTCTCGCTCTGCAAGAACCAAGCAAGAGATTTGCAGAGTGGACGTGTTGCGTTGTGATGGAGAGGCGGGTTTTGTGTCACTGTCTCATCACAAGTCCTGCATTGCTTGTGATGAGGATGCTGACAAAGTTTCATCATCTGCGGAGCAACAGCGAGAGGATCACAAGCAAGTGAGCAACAAAGATATTATACAGACATGTCAGTCTCCTTCTTCCTCTCTCTCTCTCTTTGTCTTTGTTTCTTTCTCTGTCTCTTCCTCTCTTTTTCCTCTCCCTGCAGCCCCATGATCAGCTTGTCAACTCTGCCGAAGCCTTTGTTCATAGAGCAAGTCGTTCCATGCAGATTTCAATGAAACTTTGTGTTTGTGTGCCAGCAAAGCACTCAAAGTCCCACTCATCTGTCAGACCCAGCAGTTACACTGTGCCTTCTGATGATAGCAGGGCTACGGGGGGATCCTCGGCAGCAGCTGTCTTTTCAACTATTCAGGAGTAATTCACTGTGAAATACTTGATGTGTATTGAGCAGGTGGAGCAGTACAAATATTTGAGCAGACATTTTGACCTGAACTTTAATTGAACCAGCTACGTCGCTAATATATGCTCAAGAATCAAACTCGGCCTTGTTAAATGGTTTGATTATTGAACACAATACACAGCTGAGGTTTGGTTACTCACTAATATTTTTGTAACTAGTGTGCAGCACTACTGGGATAGAAGATATTAATTAGTAAGATATAATATATAGTAGCTAAGGTAGGCAGACAGACCTCTAGCGCCACCATGAGGTTGAATCTTAATAGGTTTGCAGTGGATAAATTATAACAATGTTAATGCTTCCTTTACTTAAAATATTAATTTATCCAATACTTTGGTTCATGACTAAATACCTGCAAAAAGAATGATATTCCCATCTGCCTCTGCTTTTTTACGCTGTGTTAACTAAGATGTTGAACATGGTAAACATTACACCTGCTAAACGTCGGCATGTTAGCAATGTCATAGAGTTACAAAGTGGGAGTAAAGAGTTCCAGGAGTCCCATTCATTTTTCTCACAGACAATGTTACGTGACTCACAGCTGGGCGACGTTGATGGGGTATGAAAGGGTGAAACATCCATACAAAAGATGAACAACTGTGTTACAAACTACCTGGTTCTTTAATAAAGAAAAGTCAAAGGTACAAGCCTGTGTACATTAAAACATTAAAGAAGATGTTGGCTACAAATCCAGAAGGTGCTTTTCGATAAGAAACATACAATCACCAAGCTGTTACGCGGCCCATAAACTCATGGCAGGAATTACAGAATGGCAAAAAACACATCGCCCAATCTATCTATCTATGTGATGTGACTTTTGTTACATAGTGACAGGTTTAAATAGACAAAGATTAAGATTTACATTTAACTGTCCTAACACAAGGCCCTCCATGCTATCCTCTTTTTGCCTGTACAGTGGTTTAGGTTATATCTGGTCTGCTCTTTGAAGCTCATCCTGTAATCGGAGCTGATCGGGCTGCAACACAAGTCAAAGGAGCTGCGGGGCTGTCAGCCCAGGGCCTGGCTGCTGTCTCCCACTAGACTATATTATAGCAGCATGAAATAAAAGAGATAAATCATAGATGTTATCAGGTTAAGAGATCCGGGACCACGCTGGTGCTCCTTTGCTCTCTAGGTGATCAGGGAAGTTGAACAGCCCTGCTCTTGCGAGATGCCCCAAGCTGATAGCTTTAAATTCTATGGAGCACTAAGCAAAAGCAGCTATCAAATGCCGCAACGCAAGACTGAGCCCTGGCTACATTTGTCTGATAATGATGGCCAGAAACTCCTATCTCTCCAGTTGTTCTCGGCGGATGCCAATTGTCCGCAGGAGGCAGAAGGGGATCTGACACCGGCATCACTCCAAATGGTAAGAGCTGTATGAGAGAGGGAAAGAATCGCCTGACCCTGTCAGAGCCCCCGACATACTCCACAGCTCTTCTACACTAACAAGCATCTGAAGCATAGCCTTCAAAACAAAATAGGATCCATTTGTGGCTGTTGTGTGCCGTGCTGGAGGTGTCAGACATCTGCTGAGTGTCACAGCACACTCTGCCTCTTTCAGTTTTATTGTTTGTCATATGTGAGATGATGATGAATTCATGATTTACAGGCAAATAAAAATCTAATTCGGGGATTTGGACCAAGGGATATGATAGACTGAAGCATGACTTGCTGGCTGCCGACTGAGTCGGTGGACCAATAGCACGTCGCTCTGTCCATCTGTGAGTCCATCTGGCACGACGGGGAGAGAAAGCAGAGCTAAGAGTGGACGTCTAATTGAGAACGCAACCCAAAATCAAGATTATGAACACAACATGACCTAACATGGGATAACGCTGAAAAGTACACAATAGAATAGCCAAACTGGATGTGTGACAGAAATAATTTCAAAACAATTTAAGGAGAGTTATGCCTGGCAAATATTTGGTTTCTCAGCCTTTCTGAAGTCAAATGAACAAAGGGAAGATCAAAGTCTATCTTTGTGATTATGTATATTGAATTTGTTTGTGGGTAGAAGTTATTGGACATTAATGAATCTGTGTTTTCAAATGTGCATGGGCATGTGTCCAGCCAAAGGTATAATGCCTGGCTAACTAGCTACAGGGTAGAATCCCAATGTGTGTGGCAACTGTTTCTGTGGATAAAATGTCAGTATTGATTGAACGGATGAGGAGAAGCCTCAGTGTTTGTGAGGTATGACCTTTCTTATAGTGTTGCATGATGAGATCGATTATAGCCATACACATTATATCCATGAAGCACACCATTTATTTTCCGCCTTTGGTATTGATATTGTATCATTTCAAGCCAAAGTAGTGAAATAAACCAGCATGATGGTTTTTATCTGTGAGGCATTACATGGATCGATAAAGAGCAACTAAAAATATTATATTTCATCTTTAGCCAGACATTTTAGAATACCCTTTTTTTAAATTGTTATGTGAAATGGCGACATAGCAAAGGAGAACAATTTTGTTTGCCTCAGTTGATAACAATAAAAAGTGCCAATTAGAGCAGTCCCTATGAGTCGTGGGAAAAGGTCATTTTGACAGTCTCATATTTTTACTAAACGCCCCTCACACAGTGAGAAGCTCAAGCCGGAGAGCATCTTCTCACAGCAAGGGCAAACCGTAATGAAATTTTAGTTCAATCTAAGGGCATGAAATCATGGTTGTCAGTATCAGACAAACCTGTTCTGATAACAACATGGACTGTTTACCTGATTGCAGCAGATTATATTTGTTGGATTTGAGTGTGAACGTGCACAAAATTAACAGTGTTATTGAAGGTTGTTTCACTTCTAACACAGACACAGCAACAAAACCAGACAGCAGGTGCTCAGTGAGCAGGTGTGATGAATTACATCTTTCTGTACAAAGAAATGGACATTCTGCTTATGTGGGCTTGCATCTCAAAGTTTTTTTTTAGAAATGTCACATAATAGAGCCGATAAATTTGCCGACATTGCCCTAGAGCTGTGCCACTAGTGTATCTAAAAAGGATGCACCAATTAATAGAAGGACGTTTTATCTTCTGAGGTTATCATCTCAGCAACTCTCCATTTTTATTAAATGTTGGAGCTGTGCTGGAAATATCATGTCCTTATGAATAAATTTTTGAATTCACAAAAGGCCTTGGTAGCAGGCCTATCAGAGCTACATGTAGACTTACTAAAACTGCCACCTATGACCACTTTTCCTGCTTGATAAGAAATTAATCTGACAGTCCCATTGTCTACAACCTGTCCTAAAATGTTGGACACACAGACTGTTTTATAGGTAATGGCAGATTTAACTGCGCGTTGCCCTGCAGGAAATTATTTTCCTATTCTTCTGTGTTTTTCATTTCCCTTATTCCATTATTTTTCAGTTTCTCCCCTTTGTGTTTCTTATTAATATTTTATTCATTCAACTCATGGTTGAAAAATGTCTAATTTGCATAGATGTGAATAAAGAAAAATGGCAGATGCACAAAAGCACCAGTTCAGTGATTTCAACCCAAATCAATACCTGCATAAAACGAGCCAAAATACAGATTTAACAATATCCCTCTCATATTCTCCCATACTGTTTCTTCAGGCTGAAATGCTATTAATAGGAGACCAAGGATCCATGAAGAGATCTCAAAGCATCCAGCAAGTGGAGTATGATTGATCTGAAAATCAATTATTTATCAGGTTCCAAAGTATGAAAGTAACACGTTC
The DNA here is from genome assembly GCA_024633595.2 of Lepomis macrochirus. Lineage (NCBI taxonomy): Eukaryota > Metazoa > Chordata > Actinopteri > Centrarchiformes > Centrarchidae > Lepomis > Lepomis macrochirus. Next base: position 15,882,925 of record JALXJV020000016.1, on the reverse strand, counting down.
TATTAAGTCTATATCTCTGCTGTAAGCTCACATAATGGCTGTTTTATGACCTCTTATCCCAAAATCCATAAAGCATGATCATACTTTACATAGTTAAGTACCACAGTTGACCATCACTCTACCCATTTAGCATAAAAGGTCATAAGGTTTTATATCAGTAATGGCACTTTTGCTGTAATGAAGGGAAAATGTGCCTGCCATAACACATTCATGGCAGCTCATTGACTGCTTCAAGTGAAGTAAGGGTCTATTAATATCCAGTGAACGTACCGAAGCGCTCAGACATACCACCATTATACTGTTTGTTGATCCTGACACCAGATCCCACCTTCTCAGTCCTTCAGAGAGCACAGCAGATATTCATATCAGAAGTGTGGCAGCACAGAACTTCAGCCTTGTTGAAAGAACATCCCAATTAATTTAGTGGGAATAATGGCTCCGGAAGACACACATTTTATATGTTTCACAACTAGCATAAGAAAATACAGCTCATATGACTGGCTTCTAGTTAAACTCCCTCCTCCATTTTTATTGTATCAATATTAGTTTGCAAATGGATTATATGTTCATGAAAATATATTGATAAAGTCAAATTAATAGCAGAAAACCTTATGTTTGCAATATAAATAGGCCTTCACTTGATTGAAACTATATATTATTTATAATATAATATATCAGGGCTGCAATGAACAGTTATTTTCATAAAGAAAAGGTCACAAGAGTGAAACATTCTTCAGATTTCTTGTGTTGTTCAACCAACAGTCCAAAAGTATTTAACTGGATATCACATTAATTGAAAAAACCCACAAATCTAGACAACTGAGAAGCTGAAAGTAAAGTCTGTATAGTCTCTTCTATTATCAGTTAGTTGTCAATTAATACTTTTATTAAATTACAATTGTTTTTCATGTTTTCTTTGAACCCTCAACTTTGACTTCTTCAATCTACAATACTTTGACATCAACATGTCAATATAATATAAGAGTGTTGAATTGGTACGACTAATTTAAAGTGACTGTAATTGATAAAAACAACTTAACAAATGTGAAACAATGTGACAATGTGAAAGTGCTCTCTCACAGTGATAAACCTTAGTTATAACCAAGTTATTGCCTGATTCTGCAAGGAGCCTCAGCTTTAGGGAGCTGCTGAGTTTCAGCTCATTGTTCAGCTGTTCAGCCAGCAAATTTATTGTTGTGGATCACTCTGACCAATTTCTTTATCAGCCACAGCAGGTAGCTGTTTAAAGAGAAAAGGTTCTATGATGAAGAGTCAGATATTTCCCTCAGGAGTTGGTAAAACAGCTAAAAGAGGGTGAATATTGGGCTCCAAATGACTGATAATGTTGATCCCTAAGAACTGGAAATGTAAAGAGGCAACTGCAATAACAAGTTGACCATATCAACTTTAATGTTCATTATATGTCAATTTTGTGGTTACAATTTGATTCTGCTGCTCCCAAGAGGCCAAAAATCAGTTATTGCAGGTTTAAGTGAGCAACCAAATTTCAACCTTATTATCGCAATCACTGATGTGAGCCACCAATTTACACATTAATAAAACCTTTATACAGAGACAGAAGTGCCCTCTGCATATGGCATTGCACCATGGCTCATGTGAAAGCTTCATTTTTGATATTTTGAACTTTTAGTAAAGTATGCAATTATTAGCAACTGATATAATTTAAATGCTAAAAAAGTTGCATCTTCAGCCATAAGGAAAAAATAACTTACATAACCCCTATGTTGCTATAAAATCAAATCAAATCAAAAGATTTTCAACTGATGTGACTGTGCTGAATGTCATTTTGCAGCTCAGTGGTGCTTTAATGACAGTGTTGCAATGTTAATGCAGAGTTGCAGCAGCTGCATCAAATAAGGACGGGGATGGCTGCTGTTCACAGCAGTATGTGAGGCTTTGGGAAAAGTTCAATAGTGGGTAGAAATTGTTGAGTCAGAAAATACAAACACAAACAGGGACAAATCTCTGGGTTGTGATTATCCTGGCCATTAATCTGCCTTTTGTTTGTATTGTATTATATGTTGTGCTTTGCGGCTCACTCTGCTCCCATGTGGAGTGTGTTGAGCTCTGCAGAGGGACCAGCGGACCACATCCAGTCTGTTGAACACAGGAGGGGGTTATTTTCCTACTGAAGTTCAGCTCCTTCCCAGCTAGCTGGGATGGGATTCCTGCGGGTCAAAAGAGACCGAAACTGAATTTTTTCACAATCCTAAACATGGAGCCGAAACAGCAGGACATTTTGAGATAGGTCAGTCAATAAGCAGTAATGCCAACGCTTAGAGATATGAATGAGATGAACTGAGCAGAATTGCAACATCAGTGAATATTCCACTATAATACACAATGATCTCTTTGTACTACATTTGGTGATGTTTTATTTTGCTCAGATCCTTGGCTCTAAGGCCCAGTTTTTACTGCACTGTGCTGCAGAGCTTGTAGGCCAAGCTGGTGAAATCCTCTACACAGAGCTCTCCCCAGACCCAATCAGCACTGTCCTCCTCTGCAGTGGTGGGGGTTCATGGCAGTAGCATATCAGTGATGGGCATTTGATATCGCCTCTGCAGAACAGAGTCAGATAATCCAGTTTGTGGCCAAAAAAAGAATAAAAATGTTAATTCAACTGCGGCCAAATAATCCCCTGAAATAACAAGCTTAAAAGCTAAAACCCTCCATAATTTTATCTGGAATCTTCCATACACTGACACCACAATGACATGAAAGCAGGACAGGAAATGCATGGCTAACAAATCAATAGACAGAATAGTCATATTAAGGCTTAATTCGTGGCAAAGTGGAGCTTTAGGAAAGCTGTGGGGTTCAGCTTGGCCCAAGTAGGATAGAGACAGAGACTGAAGCAGAGATATCTAGCCTGCTATGCCACTCATCCCACTGTGGTCTGGGGCTTGAATATGTACGTCAGAGCAAAGTAGTTTTACACTTCAACTGTTCATGTTTTCTGTCCCCTTTATGGAGCAAATGTGTCGGAGGCAGTACTTAACTGAAAAAAAAAGCCGGCCTCAAGATTTTGATTTCACTGGTCAGGTTGTGAAATACAAGATCTTGCGAAAGCAAGCTTGTTTCTTTGGATCAAAATGACTCTCTGGCTCATTTTCATTGTGCACTACCAACACACATGATACAATTAAATCTCACAAGTGACTTGATTACCTTTCTACTTAGACTATCGTCACATAAACTATGTTATCGTGCCACGCACTTTTCTTCTCAATTTCATGTTCCAGTCATGATTAACCCAACAAGTCCTCATACCTAAACGACAGGAAGAGTCATTTGCCACTAACTCCCAAAAGGACATATCGCGTATCAGACCTTCATCGTCACGGTAACAGTAATAAACCCAGGGTTAACATGAAATCGTCGCAGTTTGGTTAAGTTTAGGCACCAACCTTAATTGTATGTACAAATAAAATAACTCAGCGTTGACTGTTTATTTTACGTGAGACACGTCCCCCCATGCAGATTTTCTCCTTTGCTCCTGTCATGATTTTGGCCACTAGAGGTCGCAGCCAAACAATAAACGTAAATATGTGTCGTAATCGATCATAATAAGCTGCTAGAGCAGAAAGTCGTATTCAGTCCGTATTGTGGGAGAGGATGGTCTGAATTATCCATATGGTGTATGTCATAACAAGACAAGACTGTGGAGCCAACAGTTCTGTGTCGAGCTAGCTACCTTGCTTAGCAAGGTGCATCTGTAATTCATGTGAACTGTCATTTTATCAGGGAGAGAGAACAGACAACTCCTAATAACCTTTTTCAACGGTGTTTGTTAAATTCACACAGTTGCGTGGGTGCAAGTTGCCCTAGCCTGATTGATAGGTTGCCATGGTAACCACTTGTCAATCACAGATAATCCCGCCCTGAAGCATACTCTGCTTTTAGGTCTATTTTCCTCTAAATGGGACCATAATTTACTAAATGAACATCATGTTGTATTGAAGACGACATGAAACAGACGATTGACACCATAAAATCATTAGAAAAGTGTTTGAGTAATAAATGAGGTGAGAGGTAGAATGATTTTACCATTATTTATAATGGAACCGGACTTCTTTTTGCAACCAGAAGAGTCGCCCCCTGCTAGCCGTTTGATAGAATGCAGATTTATGGGACCTCCGTGTTCGCCTCAGTTCCCTGACCGGAAGCTTTCTGCTAAATATGAAGTTACAGCCAACAGTTAGTTTTATATCTTAGCATAAAGGTTGGGAATAGGGCAATGGAACAAATTAAACAAGCAATAACATATTAGTGAGCATTAGAGGTTATACTTTTACCTTTGGACAGCGCCAGGCTATCTGTTTCCCCCTGGTTCCAGTCTGGATGCTAAGCTAACCAGCTCCAGTAGCTTTAGCCTTAACAGACAGACATAAGTGTGGTACCAATCTTTTTATCATACTCTCTGCAACAAAACAATTCTATCTACCAAAATGTTAAATTATTCCTTTAAAAAGGGCCAACATATAACCATAAATCCAACAGAAAATATCCAGAGCAGGTCAAAATCCAAAGTCCAAATGACTAACTGGGAACAAACTAAACGAGACTGAGCAGACTGTAGCACCAGGGAACATACAGCAACTCAGGGAACAAATGGAAACTCTAGGCAATGACCCTGTCAGGATTTGTGGTGGTGAGGTAGGTTGGTGGACCCAAGTGCAGGACAAAAGGCAGAGGAGGTGCAGTCCAAACTGTTTGAGGCAAAACAAAAGGCGAGCACACTTACTTACAGAGTGGCTGAGAATCTCCCAGAGAATTAACAGTCCAAACAAAACAGAAAATCCAAACAGGGGCAGATCCAGGGCAGAGACAAGACAGGTCAGAGACAAGGCAGGCACAGAGCAACACATGACAGAGCGTCAACACGTGACAATGACCGGACAGGGAATCAACAGAAACACCAAACATTTAAACACAGCTGACTGGTATCAGGGCTAATGAGGCAGGCAGAGAGACAGCAAGGGGAAAGAGAGAGACGCTCAGATGCAAAACACAAGACCATACATTAACTGGAACACAAAGTATTTAGTGGACAAGCAAGCAGGGGAATACTGGGGGAACAGACACAAGCAAACAGATCACAAATAACCACCAACAAGGAACACAGACTGAAGCAAAGATAACACAAAACATAGAGCAGACATGGGCAAAACTCAGAAGTACACAGACCAGGAGAAAACACTAAAGACATGAACTAGGACACAGGGCTGAAATGCAGAGCTAAACCTAAAAGGCAAGACAGATAATAAGTAAACTTAATGATGCGGGTGAATAACATAATAAGGCTACACAGAAAACATAAAGAGCAGGACCCGAACCTAAAGAACAACTGACTAACAAAATGAAATAGGGAACAGACGGAACCAACTGGGAAACAGGACAACACTAAACACAGATATAAACTAGGTTACTGGACACAGGACAGCAGACAGGACTTAATCCCCAAAGAACAGACTAAATAACAGACAAACCGACAGGCAGAACGTGACAGACAAAGACAAGACAGAAACGCCATATATACACAGGGACTGACGAGCAGGGTGGGAGCAACACAGGTGACAGACATGAGACTAACGAGGCGCAGGCAGGGAGACAGCAGGGAAAGCAGAGAGACTAGCAGGCGGGCAGATTACTGAGGGGAAAAAGACAAAGCACTTGACAGACAGACATGGGGCAGAATAACCAACATAGACAGAACACATGTAACAAAATACCAGACAAGGATCCAACTACAGACAACAACAGAAACCCATGCAAACTGACAAAAACTGACCAACTATAATACAAGGATCATAACAGACAAAAACTGAACGAGAACACAGAACTAGGATACAGACTGCAGGAGGAGACTAAACCAAGATAATGAAAACAAGAACTAGGATCAAATACTAAAACATGAACTAAGGACCAGGACTAAGAACAAAGACTCCAAGAAGACAGACAGAGACGGACATGAGTGCAACACAAATCACAATACACTATATAACAGATACTGGACACAGGAAATAACCCAAAACACTATGACAGATACTAAATAGACTACAAATAACATGACTGACTAAAACTAAAAGAACAAAGCAGAACAGACACGCCCACAGTGTGACAGAATCCTACTGTTTTGTCTCCTGGGTTATTTGTTTCTCAGTTTTTTCTGCAGCATTTTGCAGACAGAAGTCTAACAGAGCAGCATGGTTTCAATGTGGTAATTAGCAATGGAGTGTTATAACCCTGCCTAACTCAAGGACACAGCTCCCACAGTCCAACCAGCACTCCTCTCCACCTTTAAAAACACCGTCATTTCTCTCCCTGAATATTGCCTGGAGGACTTTGATGGAGAAATGGACCTTCATTCTTTGATTTTTTTATCTGAATGCTACATTGGTCCATATTGGATCTGTCTCCATGTAGGCACTGCTGCACAGAGGAAATGAGTGCTAAATTACAGGAGGCCACTCCATCCTTCATCCTTCATTCACCCTCTTTGGGTCTCATTTTGCTTTATATACATATTCAAAGCACATGCAATGCAATGTCTTTGAATGGGTCTGAAATGGATTTTCAAAACAGAAAAGCTTAGGGAGATAGTATAAGATTAATGTGACTAAATTCATGCACTCTCACGAATCCAGTGACAACTGCTCTCTCCAGGAAAGATGCGGCGCGATACAGTGTGAAGCATATACATCAAAAAAAGATCAATGTGATTTTGTCTCATTTTGCATCTAGTCCTTGGAGGACTGCTCTAACAAGACTAAACGTTTGGCTCTCTGAGCTTCACGTAGTCTGAGGAGAAGATGAGGCATTAGGTTGGATTAGCTGGATGTTCAGCTACATAGGAAAGCCTCGTCATCCTGAGCCATAGATTGTACTGGTAAACAGTACAAGTAGTAATTGGCTGCCCTAGATGGAAGGTTGGGCTGAGGTGAAGAGAGACAAATGTTGTAAGTCAAAGCAATTATTTCATCTCAATAGTCCTTTATTCCAGTCCTGTGGAGAACAAGGAGTTAAAGAGAATACATCAACATGTTAATAGTGAAGAAGAGAATTCATTAACTCAATGTGATAACAATTGATTTTGCCTGTCATGTGTCAGATTTAAAGTTCTTACTTAAAGATATTTTGTCAGAAAAAAAGCCAGATTTTTCTCCAAGAAGTTGAGTTAAATGTAATTGTTTGGATGTATTGTGAGAAACACAACAAAGAAAAATCCACTTATCAGGACAGTTAAAATCAAAACTGCATTTCAGTTTGTAAAAGAAGAAAATGCACAGTCTAATTTGTGTGTACTCAACTTTTTGTACAATTAACAAAAATATAGTTCATTCATATAGTCTCTAATGTTTTAGTGGCTTTACCAGCAAAAGTGACTAAGTGGACACTGAGGTAAGATTATTTTGCGCAACTATTTCCAAGGTTAAGGTTAAGGTTAACTTTTAAGTTCCATTTAGAGGTGGTCAAAAAAATAAAAACAAAATTATAGTTTTTCAGATGCACTTATGCCAAATGTGTTTGGCATTAAAACAAAACATCAAATGCTTTCACAGCTCAGGAGACACTCAACCACAAATACCAAATGTCTGTCTCCATTCATTAATGAAAGTGAGGAAACAGCATGGCGATGGAAGGTTGTGAGTCACCCTCACCGAGGCCATGGATGGCCGATGGATGGTGGAATTTGCTTTATCCAGTTCCACCAAAGCATGATTTCCACCTTAAACCTCTCATGTTTTTATTGCAATAACAGTTTGTAGGTAAAAGAGGAAAAATTCTCCATTATGTCACAAAAAATTGAAACAAAGTATGGATCTTCTTTCCAACCCTATTAATCTTATTATGAACCCTTAGATTTATCCTTTGACACTACGGAGAGTTTCGACACCTGGATTGGCAACCACTGGACTAAACTACGTACTGAAGGGGTTCCACAGAATACTCAACTAGTCAACAACTTATATTATGAAGTAGTCAAAACTCCACATGGACCAGCTCCAACAGGAAAATGTTGCTTACACATTTAATAATGTCATAATATAATCACTCACAGGGGACATTTTACAGCAGAAAAAGTATTTGTACTTTTGTTATTCTTATACTAATCACATATAGCTGGTAATACTTACATTTATTATTTACTTGTATTTATACTTAATACTTCGTATTTTAACATGAGTAGGATTTTGAACACAGGACTTTTATTGTAACATTTGCATTGTTGTATAACTTACAATAATGCAATGTGCACTGAACACACATAACACTTTGAAACAACAATTTTTGGTAGCTTAACATTTGCTGTAAGGCCCCACCGGGAAAACAACCATGTAACGGGGAAGTCAAAATGTGTCTCAGTCTTTGGATTAGTGGAAAAAAGGTAGGAAAGCAGCACAACCTGTGTTGTGTCTGCTGCACTATCGTACTACCTCACATTGTAAGGAATTTGTGTAATTGTTGCCTTCACAGCATGCATTTCTTCTCACTCTGCTTCCATTTTTGGCATGTAACCAACGAGATACATTTGTGTCACTTCACATGTGACTTTCTTTGCGATATTTCTGGGAATGTAAAGGGGACTGAATGCATTTTGAAAAGAAAATATGGCTTTCTGCAAATTACAAAATCACACCTCAGTCTAATGCTCTTGGGGTAATATGCCTTGCTCAAGGGGTTTTTGTAGCATTCATGGTGGCTCCATAATATTACACACCCAGTAATTAAGTTTACAGCAGGATTAGTAGCAGGATCGAGTTTGGGGATTAAGCCAGCAGCTCTGTCATTGGTCAGCCTCACTACATTTTAAACCAGAGGGAGATAATTTAGCTAGACTCCATGTAGATTGGAAGTGAAGAATCCACCCATAATGAAGCTGTTTGTTGTGTTATTACATATTCCATAGTACTGAGCAAAGGGGAACATATCCATGAACACAACTTAAGGTAAAGAGCTGAAAGGGGGGAAAAAGTCACATACAGACATTAAAAATGTATTCTGTCTTTCATTCTAGCTCTCCAATCTCATTGCAATGCAATAAAGATAGAACAATCTTCATTTTACCACGATGAGCCTAAATAATTGAAACAGTGGTTATTTGTATCAGTCTGGCCCTTTACTTTCTGAACTGAACTCTGGGAAATGTGCTGTGACAGATTTCTCACATCCCTTGTTAACTGATGGCTCTGCAGCGCTATCTTTATAACATCAATAATACAGCTTGAAACAGGTCTTCAAAAGCTTATTGGACTCATTAACTCAGATATTGGGATGTAATGGGAAATCTTGTACCAAGGTTGCCCTCTCATTCTTATTTTTCCATACCTGCTGAAATATGTTTGGCTGACATGCATGAAAGTTTCCAAAGTTTTAGTCATTCTAAGAAGTGCATAATTTGACTATTACTTTGATGATGATTTTTATGCGGATTGGAGTTATGGATTTTTTTATCCTTCCTTCCTGTAAACCGAGCTCCAGTCTTTGAGTACCTCTATGTGGACTGCAGCTAGCACTCAAAGTTTTTCTAAGTGCTTCCACTCTGGCATGCAGTACACTGTGTCCAAGAGTCAATATGCTGTTGAAGACAGTTTGATTTGGTTTTCCACTCCTGCGGCATTTGACCGTGCTGTGGCCATGTTCCCCAGCACCCTGACCTGAACTGACAGCCCTGAAAAAAAACCCCAGCAAGATCAAGAGGTCATAACTTTCGCTTTGCTTAGTTGTTGTGACAGCAGAGTCGACCCAGTGATGAGGAGTCAAACCCGATGTTTCCTGCAGTGTTTCATAGCCTGAAAAAAGAGCAACTACACTAACTTAACAAAAGATTGGTATTGGTAAAACTTTAAAATGCATTACACAAAATGGTGTGTACCTAACCCCTAAACCTAACCCAGGGAATCACGAACAACCTGTTAGTTTTTGATTCAGGGAGAGAACAGACAGGGAGATACAATGGTAATGTTACATTAGTTAAAGGTTCAGTGTGAAATATTTAGTAGGATCAATTGACAGAAATTCGATTGAAAATACATATTTATGTTTTCAGTGGTGTATAAACACCTTGATAATGAACCATTTTGTTTTTATTACCTTAGAAAGAGTGATTTCTATCTACATACGCCGCTGCTCCACTTACATGTAACTCGCCATATTGCGACACCATATTTCTACAGTAGCCCAAAGTGACAAACTGCTCTAAAGATTTCAACACTACATTGAATACGTACGAAAAATATAAGTAGTAGTAGTGGTAATAGTCATCTAGGCCCAGTTGTTCAAAAATTTTTATCTGGTTAACGAGTCACTTTTATTTCAAGAAACAGAAAACACACACTATTTTTGATTTGATTGCGCCTGTGTAATTAATGTACAGTAATAAGTGATAGTATTTTTGTTTGATATAGACAGCTGTTTGAAGGATTATTTATTTTTTTTACTTTACTTTATGGCTTATAGGTAATGTCTACTTCACTTTATAAATGTGATGTTTAAACAAATCAACTGCAAAATATAAATAAATGTGTATATAAGCTCCGACATGATAATAATGTTGTATTATAAGTTTTATGACATTTTGTTCCTGATTTCAGAATTCTTTTTTTCTTTTGAACAACCCATTTTCAATACTTGATAGCTGAAATCCAATCAGATTACTTTTGAACAACTGGGCCCTTGTTTATTAGAAGTAAGAAGGGAGGTGAAATTTAGACAAATAAAGGACCACACATATTATTTAGCACAAGACCCGACAAAGCAAGTCGGTCTCCTCCGTGCTTGCACAGGGAGGGGTAAGCGTGACTGATGGTGCATTCATGTGGTGTTGGAATAATCAGATTTCTTTTTTTCCTCCTTAAATCTTTATTGTGAAAAGAGGAATAATGTGCATATGGGACATAAAGAAATATTCAGACCAGTACACAAATATAAGAAGCCATAAATGATAAAAACTTTGCCAGGAGTAGGCTAGAGTGACCAGACGTCCCGAAAAATCCGGGACAGTCCCGACTTACTAGCAGTTGTCCCGACCCCTTTGTCCCGAAAATCAGACCTAACATGAGTTTTCATTATAGCCTAATTAATCATTAAATACTGATCATTGTGTAGTTCTCTTGTTCCAGCAGGGGTTGCAGGTTATCTGTACATTGTGTTAATAACGTTGTTACAGCCACAAAGTAACATTTGTCGTGCTCTTTCCCTTTTTGTTTTCTTGTGATTAGTGGAAGTTACAGTCGCGAGAACAGGGAAAGTGTAGCTTCAGGAAGCCACGGCTCGGCGGAGAGATCTGACACGCGCATTGCGCATTGACAGATGTGACGCTGCACTGATGACATGAATAAAATTGTTAGGTAAAAGATCATGACCTACCTACAGTTGTGTTTTTCCTAACACACAGGTGACTTAATGAAGAAAAATAATAAATTTTAGTGTTGTGTTTTGATTTTCACTTGTATTAATATTAATATTAATTTTATTATAATATTAATATTATTAGTTTTAATCTATTCAATGTACTGGTTGTCTGACCATTACTTAACTTTGTTGTGCCGCTTTAAGCATCCTACAAAATGGAAAAACAGAATTAGATTCTTAATTACAAACCAGAGACAACAGGATTGTCAATAAATCCTTTGACCATACCATATTAATTATCAGATCCACCTGTGATATAGCCTACTAGATACACTTAGGCTGATGATACACTGGGCAACTTTTTAAGCAATGTTGCTGGGCAATATTGCTAGAGGCAAGTCCAACTATGTTTTGACTGGATAGCGGCAGTGCGGGGCAGGTGGCGGAGTGGTGGGGGAAGGGGATTACGGTAGTAATCTTTACTCATTACCACTGACGACAACGTTGCCCTGCACGATTGCTCTAAAAGTTGCTCTGTATATCATCAGCCTTAGTCTCGAGTCTATCTGGTAAACATATGTTTTGTTGTTGTTATGTTAAATAAAATTGAAATATTTACCTTAAGGTAAGCAGAGGTGTTTTCTTGAGTGTGAGGATTGTTTACCTAACATCCTATAAATAAATTAAGAGGAAGTGTGTCAGTATCTGTCTGGCTTACCACCTTGGCTAAACAATACGTTGTCTGACATTCTGCAGTTCATATGAGGAATGATGACCATTAATACCTTTAGCTTGCCAAAATATACATATCTAACATATCTCCATATGTATAGTACTTACACTCAAACAGTTTATACATGTAAACAGCCTCATGTATGCACACTTTGACATTTCCTGTTAGTTACATCTAAAGAATTCAGTTCACCTAAATGACAAATGTGCCATGCAGATAGTTTTGGTTTTTCTTTCCAACTTTTAAGATATGTCTTCGAGCTTTCTGCCTCACCACTACAAATTTGGGATGAGTGGAACTTTGTTTGTTGTGCTCACTGCTTAAAATATTTTTATTTTAATTGGAACTACTTTCTACTGAAGGAACAGTTCATATGAAATCTGTTGACAGCACATTGTGTGGATTATCTAGAGTTAGAGCAGCCCTGTCTTTGGAAATACATATTGCCATTTTTGAATGTTTTTTAAAAAAATTACATTGTAAGTGAGAAAAAACATTTTTCTAACTTAGGTTTACATTTGAAATCATTCCATTACATCTTTCTTATTCTCATACATTTACTGGAATAGATATTCCATATTTGCACATTTAAAATACAATAAATCTGCGAGTGCTGATGAAGTCTCTGGAAGACATTATCTCTTTGGCAGCATTTATATGACAGACTGTGATTAATTCCTTTCATTTAGTCTCATTTGACCATGGGTGCTGATATTCGAACAGATCTTGTGTGTTAATTATGTCATTTAGTTTAACACAGCCGCAATGTGCTACCCCTGTGTTTGTTGATGAAGGCATTTCCCTGGTATTGACTCCTAATAATAACCGGGCTCTTGATGATAATGAGTAAAAATTGGCTTTGTCACATATTGATTTCAGAGGCTTCATTTCACAATTGCACTCTTGAAAAAGCTGTGAGCCAGGGGAATAGATAGAGAAGCCATTTAAAACCCTGATAACACTTTTCTTACAATCAATAGAATTCTATTTACAAAACAAGAGATTGGTGGCCAAGTTAGTTTCATCATGAAAATACCATTTTGAGCTGTCAGTCAACACAACAAAATCAATGTATATAGTTGTAATTCCCAAAAAATAATAACTGAATTTTACAAACAGGATTGTATGCATATTATCCCCCAAAATGGTCAAAAAGTCATAGTACTGTGTAAAAAATAGTGTTAGCGGTCACACACTTAGAGTAATTAGTAACTCTGATATAATTAACATGGTTATTCATGTGATATTAATTACAAACCAAAACCAGCAAACAGAAAGCAGGCAGAATATAGTTAAACCATCCTGAAAGATTACGATGTGGTACAAAGTCACATATTACTGTTAGCAGGGAACACAGTTATTTATTTAAGAGCAATCGTAACAGTCTGACACTGTTCTTTTCATTTCTAATGATACACTCTTCCCACCATAAATGAAACACGCAGCACTGCAGGGGACAAGATTCATTAAAGATGCAAAAATGTCTGCAGGCCAAACCATTTTTCTAGTACAAACCCTCTGCAGCATTATCAGGATATGTCTATGAAAATACTTTATTCTTGATATTCTTGGTATTTGCAGAGTATGTTGTTATAGTTTTCACCCAAGCAGACTAATTCTGCTTGGGTGAATTACCTGCTTTTGTGTGCTCAGAAAATTACAGAAAATTGTACATAACTTAATTTACTCACATTTTATACAAGACTAAAGATCTACAGTCGTGCTAACATTCTCCCAATGTCACAATGCCATGTTCAAGATATTAGTTCAGCGTATTAGCATGCTAACATTTCTTAGCACTAATTTACAAAGTGCGGCTGAGTACTAGACACATTCATGTTTGACCTGGTGATAAAATTGTGACATTTTGATGCCTTCAAACATTTGTCAAAGTTTAGTTAAGATTCAGCCAGATGTCGATAACCCTCCACCCAGCCTGTATTCACACCACTTGTTAGGGGGCTTGTAACTTACCTTAGCTTTAACTGTATAGGTTTGTTGTGTAGGTGTGGCCATGTATGTGTTTGTATACATTAAATGCATTAATTAAAAGTGATTTGCATGTAGTAATTTCTTCAAAGGAAAAGCTACATCCGTATTAGACATATGCTATGTGACAAAGAAAGTGAAACATACAGGCTTAATAAGTGGGGCCGTATTCTACCTGTGGGCTGCAAAGGACTGACAGTAAGACGGGTTGTGAACTTATGCGGAGCTATGGTCCAATGAGGCTCTGCGAATTTGGGCTGATGGAGTCAGTGGACCAGAGAGGAGCGTTGAGCCTGCCCAGTCTGACACCGCACATCAAAGCCTGTATGAATAAAAGCCTAATGTGGCAGAATAGCACTAGTGACAAACAAGCAGTCTCCCAGACATGATCAGTGTTTTCTGTCTAAATAATGAACAAATCATCTGCCCAAGAAATATACACTTTCTAAGAGTTGTCTTTCTTTGTGAATAATGCTGACAATGTGATTATTTTACTCATAGTCAGAAGCCAAGTGTATTTAAAAACCTTTATTCTTCTTGGACCACACTGAAATAAACGTGTTGAATATTTCATGAGATAACAGACAGTTATTTCCACTTGAGGTCCTTTCCTTTTCATTTTATTCAGTACTTTGCATATTGCAATGATCGGTTATTCTTAAGAGTATTCTCATTACTGTTAATATTGTGAATTGTAAGATTTTGTGTTGTTTTATTGCTCTCTAAGAATATGCTGCTATTTAAGCCCTGAGGTGTCCTCAGTTTTAAGAATCCCAAGCTTGTAATTAGAAGGTTCTGAGTTTGGTTAAAAAGGAAAATATTCATCTTAGAAAGTTGCTGTAGTCTTTTCTGTTTTGTGACTAAGTGTTGCAAGACATACATAACCATCAATGTATGTGATTCTCAGCCTTAAAACTCTTGGCTTTGTTCTAGTACAAATATTTGATATTTAATTATGATAGCGATTCTTGAGAAAATTGAGTATAATGATTAAAATGATGTAATTCCAACAAAAGAATATACTGAATTGACCAATCTGGGCCTATTTTCCCTTCCATTGACGAGACACAGCATTGAGCAGGCACACACAGACACACCATGCCACCACCTTGAGCCCCAGCACTGCCAGCCCTCTTCAGAAAGTCTGTCGCTGTTGTGAATAATTGATTGTTCTCTATCTCAGATCCAAATACCTGTCTGTTGTTTGATTAACTTGCTGATCTGATTTACTGTCTGTAAATACAGGCCTCAGGTCGCTGCTTTGTACAGCATGGGAGTCTCAGCTTGCACATCCTGGTCACTCAGTGCCAGGAAGAACTCAGAGGGAAGCTGGGCACGAAGCCATAACCTAGCTTTTGTAGATTTTGTGTTTCTTCTACTAAGCTTTTCCTTTCATTTGAATTTAAATGTAATTATTGTGTCACTAACACAATACTATTTTAATTTATTTCTGGTGCTCATTTCAGAAAAAAAGGTTTTTAATCTGCAGAGTAAAGTGAAAATGCCCTCACTAGTAAAAGCTTGAACAGGGATTTAGCCCTAAGCGGTGGTTTCTTAAACTTATAATTTCAGTTCGAAACATGTGTGATGATTGATTGGTAAACAAATATGTAGTCGCTTGCTGAAGCTTTTCAGTAATGAGTAAGGGATTCCAGTTTGGAATTCAGTTATAACAATACAATTATAATTAGTAGCTTCGTTGCTGCATTAGTCACTGTATATGAGGGAGGGCTGTTGACGTCTCTGAGCCTCTTGAGGAGACTGTTCGTGTTTGCTTCCGTGATATTTCCGTATATTTTTGACTACTAGTTCTACAATGAAAGATATTGGTCTCGCTGTACCTCCATAGGATTTGAAGGAGGACCCACACTCATCTCGTCTGCACACATACAGCTCATATAGTTAAACCCATCTCATTAGTTACACACATTTCATGTCACAAAAAGACCTGGCTTTGAGATGGTGACTTACTGTATGGAACAAATGTGTTTACATGCGTGTCCTTTGATCATTCCTCATAGGCAGGCTGTTAGAGAGACGGCTAAGAGGAACTGTTACTCTTTGATCACAGAAGAAATACACTGTGGTTTCTTAAACATGAGAGCAACAGATCACTTCTGAATAATTTACTCTGTAGTTATCGTATTAGTGAAAAAAGCAAACCAAGATATGAGCCATGAAGTGAAATCCTGAGAGAGAACAGCACAGTGATACAGTGGTGGGTATGCAGCTGAGAAGCTCCACTATATCATCAAACACAGTGCTCATTAGACTAATAAGTAGGTGTATCGATGTGTGCTGAAGAAAGCAGGCAGAGCATATATGTGTTGCTCCATTGAACTCTGGCAATGTTGACTTAGGCTATAAATGCTGTGGTATCTAGCTTTGAGACATGCTGTATACTTGTCCCATTAACAATACATTTTTACTTTTCTGTGGATCACCTCATCAATTGATCATCTAATTGTTTCAGCTCTTGAACTGTCTATTCTAATCTGAAACCCTAAATGTTTAGCCTACTATATATTCTCATTATCCATGATAATAATTCTTACTCTCTCACATACACACACACACACACACACACACACACACACACACACACAACACACACATACATTTCCCTCCAAATCCAGACTCTCAGCAGGGCAGGGATTATAGCCATGGTTAAAACCTTTCCAGTGCTGCTGGCTTGTTCCTCTGCGCCAAGCAGAGACTAAAATGAGCTTCAGAAACTTAGATAATAGGCCTCATCTACATGACTCTCTTTGCCACACTAATATTTTAGAGACCCTCACTTCTTTACACTTTGCAACCTCCACCTGGCTGGATGTGTGGGGAGACTAATAAGTAAGTAAGTAAGTAATAAGTTGAAACGCTGAAAAGCAGCAAGTCCAATTTTCCAAAGTAGTATATTGGATATGCAAGTATCCATTCCTGGATAACATGGAAGAATCAAGCAAAAGTAGAGCCAATTCAATATTCAATTCAATTTTCAATTCAATTTTATTTATATAGCGCCAAATCACAACAACAGTTATCTCACAGCGCTTTTCATAAAGAGCAGGTCTAGACCATACTCAAATAACAGTTATTTACAGAAGCCCAACAATTCCCACCAAGAGCAAGCACTAGGTGACACAGGCAAGGAAAAACTTCCTTTTAAGAGGCAGAAACCTCGAGCAGAACCATGGCTCAGGGTGGGCAGCCATCTGCCTGGACCGGTTGGAGGTGAGAGAGGGGGGGGGGGCAGCCTACACAGTATACACATAGAGGTACAGACACTAAAGGTAATGTTGCTATAGACTGAATGAAAAATGGTACAGATATTTATAGTTGTGTTAATGATAATAATTGTAATGTTAATGATAATAATAACAGTAATAACAGCAATAGGACTAGTAACAGTAGTTGTAATTGTAGCAGAGGGTGTCGAGTAGGAACACGGGGACAGCAGGAGACTCTCAACCACAGATCCAGACTCCACAGCTCCAGAGCCAGGAACACCTGCAGGAAGTGATAGGAGGAGAGAGGAGAGGGACGAGAAAGCACACGACTATGGGAAAGGGAAGAAGTCGAGTTAGTAACATGCATTAATGGGATGAGGTTGCACTCAGAGGGAGAGAGAGAAGAGGAGAGAGAAGCTCAGTGCATCATGGGAAATCCCCCGGCAGTCTAGGCCTATAGCAGCATAACTAAGGGATGGTTCAGGACTCACCTGAGCCAGCCCTAACTATAAGCTTTATCAAAAACGAAAGTCTTAAGCCTACTCTTAAATGTAGAGACGGTGTCTGCCACCTGAACCCAAACTGGAACCTGGTTCCACAGGAGAGGTGCTTGATAGCTGAACGCTCTGGCTCCCATTCTACTTTTGAAGACTCTAGGAACCACAAGTAACCCTGCATTCTGGGAGCGCAGTGCTCTGGTGGGGTAGTAAGGTACTATGAGCTCTTTAAGATAAGATGGTGCCTGACCATTAAGAGCTTTGTAGGTTAGAAGAATGATTTTAAATTCTATTCTGGATTTTACAGGAAGCCAATGCAGAGAAGCTAAGACAGGAGAAATATGATCTCTTTTACTGGTTCCTGTCAGAACATGTGCTGCAGTATTCTGGATCAGCTGAAGAGTCTTAATGTTTAGCAGTCTAAACATATAACTGGTTTTACAGCTGTTTCTAAGGGTCCTAAGTTTACAGATAAGTCAGTGGCAGTTGAGGGCAGGTCTTGGTGGATTTTGTTTCTGTTTCAGTCACTAGAGATGGAAAGAACTGTGAGTGCTTAGGCAAAATTACTGTAAGAATAAGTGTTTAGCGGACAGTTGGCCACTGTAATGACAAAATCTAACAATTTTATCTGGTATTTAGTGAGAGCAGCAAACACGCTACCAACACACAAGCACCGGAAACGGAATGAGTCAACACGCTTACTGCAGTACGTCAGCCAGTCGTCTAATATTAGACCACTTTAGTGCTGGGAAATGTTTCCACATCAATTGTACTTCAATTTGCTCAACATGGCCGAAAGCTAAATTGGCAGAGGATTCTGTCCATTAGAAATGTCCATTAAAGGAAATTTAAACCTTTATGTATCATGATTACAGCTACTTACTATATAAATCGGAAGAACCACACAAAAGTAATTATTGAAAGAACAAGCTTTATTGATGGTAGCATTATAGTATTTGCAAGAATAACACAAAATTATTTATTAGTCATATTAAAGTCTCCAACTCACGTAAGTGATAAGCTCTTTGCTAGTGCAGTTCAGATAAAGCAGGCCACCCAGTATTGTAGGGTAAAATCATATAACGGTCATAAAAGCAATGCCATCTCCAGTGCTCTTTATTAAATGTATTCATTATAACATAGTATGGCTCAATAAGCAGAAACAGTAAAAGCACTTAAGATTTTGGAAGTAATTGTATAAATTATCCAGAGACCATCACTTTAAGCAAGACATTGGCAACTGTGAGGGTGTATATGTGTGAAGTGTCTAGTTGACTAATAGAAACATGTCCATCATGAGTTACTTTGTGTAAATGCAGTATATTGTATAATATGTTATTATTTTGTTATTGTTCATACCTGACATTATCTAATGTCTTCAGTCAACCAAAAGAAATACAGATGTGCAAATGTAGAAGAGTGATGGTCTCATGCAGTGACTTGCTGGAGTTTTGTTGTCTCCAGCGGAGACCGTGTGACTCCAAACATATAGTCTAAAGAAGTGGATGTAGTCACTGTGACATCACCCACTGGTTTATGGATTACTGTTTTGAAGCCTTGAGTTTGGCATTTTGGCCATCACCTTCTTGATTTTTTGCAACCAGGCACCGGACGTGATGATATTTGGACTGTGGTGCTAGTGTGTGTGAACCTGAATGCTAATGTTGGCTACTTAAAAAATTAAAAGCCGACTCCTAATAAGCCTTTTTAGGGGCACTGGATGTACACAGTGGATACAAATGCCTTGATTGACAGGTCGCCATGGTAGTGACTTGTCAATCAGGTAGTTTAGGTGAAATTGTGATTGCACTGTTAAAACAAATTGACTTTAAACAATTATCTTGTAACTAATAATCCAGATTACATTATAAAATTACAAAATCTCAGAAATGTCAAAATATTCATAAATACTTTACCTTTTAAATCTAGTAAATAATTGCATAGTCCAAGAGTAGCCTAGTAATATGTAACTCAATTACAGTCCAGTAGGTTGAATCCACACAGTTCACCTATATTTGCATATAGTTGCCATATGGCAACAAATTAATTTTAGCATTTAAAAAAAAGATCATATCCTAAAAGGATTAAATTATGAAATTTGAAAGTTTACTTACCCCCCAAAAAGCTTCCATTTTTTTCTGAAAGAATTATTCTTAAATATTGAAAAATTTGTCCATTTTAGCTGCTTATGTGATGTAATCAAATAGTGATAGTTTCAAAGTTCAAGATCCATTTTCACCATTAAAAAGTAAAAGCATGGATTTTGAAGCATTTCATATCAATATAATGAAGGTAAAGTAATTGTTGCCATATGGGTGTCATTTTGTATTTTAAAGTGGTGGGAACATAAGGAATCAGATTAGGGGCATGATGGAACACTTGGATCACGAGAAGTGATGATGCACAAGAACAAGATGAGAAGATTTTTGAGTTTATTTGGAAGAAATATGAAATCCTGAAATACATGAGCAGGGGGTCTGAAGGTCCTCCCCCAGAAAATTAGAGCATCAAACCCTTAATTTCTTAAATTCTGCTTTAATTATGGTCAAAAATGTCTTTATTAATATAAAGGCTAACAAAAAAATTAGCTGGCAGAGAACAATTCATGAAATAGAATAAAGTGCAGTAATCAGCAGCTTGTTTTTTTAGCTCAAGTTAAGTTTTTGGACAATGCACATTTGTTTCTTTTATATTTAAATTGGATTGCTTGTTTTCTTGTGCAAATAAACCTTTCTCAAAGCATTTTCAGAACATTTTTTACAAATGATTTCAAAAAGTGATTGGGACCACTTCAAAATGTGGTGGGGCATGTCCCTACCTTCCCCAGTGTAAATGACACCTATGAGTAATAATAATCTGTGATTTGTGCTTAATCCTGTACAGTTTGAAATCTCACCACATTTCAACGCTCTTTTCTCAACACACTGTATCCTACAATTAATTTACTATTGTTAAATGAGGCTTGCTATGAGTATAAGTATTTCTTCTTGTTTATTAAGCATTAATCATTACCAAGGTATAAGACAATGTTGAAAAATACCATCTCAGTTGTCATAGCTCTACATTAAGAAAATGCTTGCTATACTGCATAATAAAAGACAACTGAACAAGACTTCAGCAGAGTCATGTTTCATTTGCAGTAACAAGAAGACAAATAAATCAGCTTTCAAATAAATGGTAGCCTTTACATTGCCATTTGTATACTTTCACTACATTTAATTTTGTGTCCAAGTCCATAGCGTAAGTTAGTGGTTCAAAGGCATGTAGACCTGAAAGCAAAATAATTCCTATAATAATTCCTCGCTGACTGCCTTTCCTGGGTAATCAGTCCCACTTCACCTCATTTTTTGAATGTTTTAAATTTAAATTCTGGGCATATCTTACACATAGCAACTTTAAAGCTGATCTAACTACATGTTTAAACACTGGATCAAATAGAGTTTCCCACAGCTCTATAAAGCTTTAACATCTTTCTGCTCAGTTCATTTTGGTTTTACAGACTGCACGCCATTTTAATGTTGTGCTTCATGCTCACCTTGTTGCCAGTCTCACCCACTGTACGCCATATGCCCAGTACCAAACATCAGCCAAAGTTACAGCCAGATATTTCTCCAGAGTTAGAGATCTCAAACGGTCTAAAAGGAATATGAATATAGGACTTAAATTTCCAGGTAGCCAGAAACATAACACTAAATGAATGCCAGTGTTTCTGTGTCTTTAGGCTATGGGTAAATAAACTCTTTGCTAAAAGCTCACTTCTAACAACTTTATGATGCCCCTATAGTAGCCAAAAATTCAGACAATGCAGGTTTAAATAACTTAAACTCTTTTAACTAAAATTAACAAAGGAGACTAAAGCTGATGAACTTTTTGAGCAATGTTGCTGGGCAATGTTACTGGTGGCAAGTCTGACAATGGATAGCAGCGGGCAAGGGAGGGGTGGCGGGTCAGTGGGGTTAGGGATTACAGTAGTAATCTCTACTCATTACCACTGACGGCAACATTGCCCAACAACATTGCTCTAAAAGTTGCTCCATGTATAATCAGCTAAAGATGCTAAAGCTGTACTAGCTGCTCTGTGAGGATATCTAGAGATACAGCTGAACTTGAAGCTAAATGCTAATGTCATCTCGCTAACATGCTCACAATGATAATGCCATTTTTTTGCGAGTATAATGTTTGTCAGGTTCAGCATCATAGTTGTGTTAGAATGGTAAAATTTGCTGTTAGCACTAAATATCAAGATAAGGTGAGGCTGCGGTAGGCTACTACAAGAAAAGTCAGATGATCACCAGTTAAGTTATCACACTCTAAGTAGGACATTAATGTCCCCACCAAATTCCGTGGCCTTTCATCCCATAGTTGTCAAGACATTTTGCTAAAAAAAACAAAATGTCAGAGTCATGGTGGCACTATAGAGAAATAGTCTGGGGATCACCAAAGTCTTTTGGATTCATCCTCTACTGGCCTGTACCAAACAGTAGTTAGATAGATTTTTCAGTCTGGACCAAAATGGTGGACTGACTACTGACATTTCCATCCCTAAGCCATGGCACTAGCATGGCTAAAAAGTGTGTAGGGTAGAAATACAGTAACAGTAGCTAACAAGAAGTAGTATCACTACAAAGTATATCAGTGCCTGTGGATTGTTGCTGATATCATTAATAATTCCCCATCCCTCCTTCTTTTCACTCAACACACAGAGGGAGATACTTGCTACCTCAGCATTTATTGTATTGCATCAAAAACCATGATGATGATGATGATGATGGTGGTGATGATGATGGTCATGGCCACAATGATGATGAAATGCCATAATGAGGGTAATATCTATCACTTCTGAATTGAAACGTTTTTTCCGGGACATGAAATACAATATGGTGAAGGACTGAGAGGATGAAATGCTAAAGTTGTGCATGTGAAAGTATTGTGGAGACATTAGACTCTCATGGCAGCATGCAAAGCTCTCAGTGTCTTTAGCTCTGTGTTATGTGATGTGACATGAAGTGTGGTTTCCACTGCCAGCCTGTGTGCGTCCCTCCTCTGGCTGTATTATTAATTCAGAGACCATGCAAGTACACGGCTTGTCTCCTCCTCCGCTGTGTCTTGGAAAGATCTTTGAAAGAGAAAGATTAAAAGGGGAACATAATTAGACAGGAGGATTTTCACTATGGTGGTAATTGAAGCCGTGCTGTCATATTACAATGTCTAATTGGTCTCAAATTACAGAAAAGCAATTAAGACAGCGGGGAGTCACTTGCCAATGTAAAGGCACATTCAGAATTCCTGTCCAAACTATAATTTTCAAGATATCTTGTCCAGTTATAGCGCAGCCATTTAGTAGTAGTAGTAGCAGTAAATGGAGTTGTATTTGTACATTGCAACTGTATCATACCATTAGTAAGTAGCATATGAGATCTATTGTGATTGTTACACAGTAAAATACCTGTATCAACACTGCTTAACTGCCACTTAAATCTTTGTAATCTGCTGCCTGACAAGCAGAGGAGGTCAAACAGTTGCTGTCCCAGAAGCTGAAAAGAGATGACAGATCTCATTAAAGATACACAGCCATTCAGATTTGAGTGAAGATAGTACCGTCCCTGAGCTGCATCCTTAGCTGATTCCTCTAGAGGTGCGTTCATCCTTCTCAAAGTATACCACTTGGAATTTAGGTCCTGCTCCAGTAAATACCCCCCGCTCATATATGCTTCTGCTCATTGCGGCTAGGTTTATATTTTGTCTTTGTAGATCATGCACCTTTGTATCAGACTGTGGAGTGCAAGGACATCACAAAGAGGATAAAGGCAGGGAGCCCTGTGACCTGGCTTGCAGTGTATTCCATAGGCGAATAGTGTGTGCTGATTTCACCTTCAACAACATTATATTCTGTTAAAGCAGTCGGTTACCCGAAACTTCAGTCCACACTCACTGTGTTCAGGTAGTACATGGCTCTGCGTAGCATCCATGAAGTGGTTTCTTGTGTCTCAGCAGAGGAAGATTTTTCTGTGAGCTGATGTATTGTTGTCTGGGCTTCAGGAAGTCCCAAATTATATGAATAAGATGTTAAAAGAGTGTTACATTGCCATTTCTTTTTTTTCTTCCACACATTCTTGTTCCTTGTCAAAACCTGGTGCCTACATTGCACACAATGCAACCAACATTTTGGTCAGAGATTTGGGTGTATTAGTGTTATTATTGCCAAGAAACAATGGTTTAAATATGAGTTTGCACACATTTTTACAAATTTTACAAATGTGCCCCCCCACCTTTAAAAGTGTTGCCCTGGGTTGCCCCACCTCATTCAAAAGAGCAGGGTACCGGGGTCTGGGAAGCTCACTTCTTTCAGACTTCTGTCATTTTCAAACTAGTAGTCTTCAGCTCAAGCTGACGTCATGCTACTTTCCGACTTTGCATCCCTCACAAAAGGCTTAGAACATTTTTCCCACATGCAGTTGTACTCCCCAAGACCTGTAAAATCCCTGATGTGTAAAATCTCTGTATTTCCCCTTTAAATAGTGTTTAAAGCGGTTGATTATTATGGGTGAGAGGTGTTATTTTTATGTGAGCCATTAGTTCTTCCCTTAGATAAGTAACATTTATCCTTTTATCCTCTGTTTTTGTAGTATAAAAGAAAGAATGAAATGTTTCCCATATGAAGGGCAATTCTTCCCCTTGTTGTTATCTGCCACTCCTAGTACAAGCACTCTCTGTATGCACACCATGTCAAGTGCAAGCAATGCCAGCTTCCTGACAAGTAAATGAAAGGTCCCATCGTTCTTCTTGTTTCTTCCCAGGTGACACCCACTGTCCCCATTCCGTCACCATCAAAAAGCCGAACAAGACGCTGAGAACCTCAAAAACGGTCCATTATGGGCTGCCAGGGGGAGCGCAAACACCATTAAGGAATGGTATCAGTTACAAATAATGCATGTCTCCAGTCTCATTCTCATCTTGTCTGAGAGAAACGGGACAGTGCAGAGATGTACAGATGCACTACAGAGACCTTGCATGCTGAATAACGCCCTCGCACTCACAGACCAAGGACATCTGCTCACCAGAGAGATGGTGAAGAGAGGTTTCAGGCAACATGCGATATAATCCCACTTTAAAGCCTTTAAACAACTGTATGAACAAGTGAAACAAACCTACATTATTGATGTTCAAAGCACACCACATTTGGGCGCTCTATTTATTACAGCATACTGTGATTGTCTTTATTGTTCTGCTTTGGGAATGGCGGTAATGTTACAGTTCATAAAGTGGACTGATAAAGCAGAGTCCTCATCAGTCTCAATCACCTTACCGCCGGTGATATCAATGTCACTTCTCATGACTGCTGAAATTAAAGACCGCAGGGATGGAGGAAGTCATTACCCAGAGAAGTCATTTCTCTGTAAGCATCTTTGCACGTGGTGTATGGTGCAGCGCTCAGGGTTTTTTTTCTTTTTCTCACAAGGTTAAGCACATAGCACTTACTGTAACATCTCTAAAGTGCTAAAAGATGAACTAATCAAGAAAAATTGTAATCATATTAATTTGTTAATGATTCATGTACACTGTGAGAACCCAGTCTGTTCAGAAAATACCACCCACAAAGCTTGCCCCACACTGCATTATCTCCCTGTGTAAGATTTTATGATGAAAGGTACAGATAAAACGTAACATGCTGGTTTGTGGTTGATTATGATCACAATTCCTGATTCACCTACTATTGTTTTCACATTATATCTGTGCAGATACAATCAGTGTAGAAGTTATTTGACTAAAACACATTAATAACATGCATCCTGCAAAATCTAACTATTAAAAGTAGTTAGTGCAAACAATCGTTCATCATTCAAACAGCAATGAGTCAACATTGAGCCGATACCAGCTCTTTGGCTTCTATTCGCGTGACAATCTTAAAATGTAATCTCAAAACTCCAAAGGCTCTCTCTTTTACTGTGAGATGCCATTAAGTTCTGAGGCGTTTATGTCTTTTTAATGAGAGAGCTAAATTGCCTTCATACGTGCTGATTTTTGTGTAAATGAAAGCCTTGCAGACTATGAATGTCAAGTAGACGGCTAAATGTTCCTCAGCACATTGTGGGCCACAGGCTGTAGCATTAAGCATTCACACTGACGACCATGTGACGAAGCCGAGCAGTACTCTCTACTAGAAAGCATTTAAAATGTAATGAACAAAATGTTGTTGTCTACTAGAAAACAACATTGTCATAGCAGTGCGTGTCACAAAAATGATCTGTTTCACAGAAATTAAACAAAATTTGCTTCAGTACAACAGTCAGACTGCACCAAATGCTCATACCGCTGTATCCTTTCGATTAAGACTAGACACCCGTATCCCGCTGAAGATGCCTGATGATTCCTTTGGTGCAAGAAATATCTGAAAAGTCTTCAGACACGTCCAGTATTGTGACAGTTACAGCAGAGCGTATTAGTTATTTCATACTAGCAATATAGCTTCTAAGAACACATCCCCAATTCACCTCTGTACTCTTTACACTTTCTGTGGTTTGACAGCTGCATCTACCTATAGCTGCATCTATTTTTCTAACAGCAACAAAATGTTCTCACCTTGTGCTTAATGGCTAATTATGGTCATCTGGGCAAGCAGATCTGTTATTGCACTAAATAATCTCACATCAAGGGCCAATTACTTGCAAATGGAGTTTGTTCAGTTGTCATGGATACGGCTCATTTTCCATCACATGACCTCCACGTGGAACGTATTTCACATGACAAAAGGTGGCTTTATGTAGGGGGAGTTGTGTGTGTACTAGTTCCCCAGAGCTGTTTCATGTGATGATCACAACTAAGTTGCAGCTGTGACAATTGAGAAAACTGTCTTCTGTTGAAGACTGAAGAAGAAAGAGATGGAAGCTCCAGGAAAAGCTAGTAAGCTTAATTATTTTGTCAATTTAATATTTCCAAGGCCAAGAATGAAATTGCACGTGATTTCTTTGTCAGCATGAGAAATCATCAACAGCTCTTTCTTTTTCACACTAAATTAGCTGCTAAGTATATTGGAAACATTAATCTATTCCAGTGTTTTCCTTTCTCTTCTACAAGTCATTTCAGTGAGACCAGGGCACTTCTGTCACTGTACAGAAACAAAGGTCAATTAGCAGATGATCTTTGCTGTAATTGCTGTGGTGTTTATTTTGCTTTTATCTTTATTTCATGCTATATTTGCTACAAGAATCATCATGGTTTATAGAATTTGCACTTAATTTACACCCTTACATGCCGAATATTAAAAAAGGCATGTGATAGGAAATAACTGAGAAGGGGCTATAAAACCAGATAACTTCAAAATAAATTAGATTTTGAAATCCTGGCTGTATAAGACACTGTTTTGCACTATTTAATGTTTAATCTTTATCAAATGAGAGGAGGAAGTTAATGTGTTGAGTTTCTTGATTTATAATTACAGAATCAGTTAATACGTTACATATAGACTGTGTTATTTAATGAACCAAACTAGGCTCTTGTGTATAGTCTTAAGGTGTCTTAAGAGTCTTAAGTTGAACAAGCTGTTCTTTGGGATATACTGTTCATTATATTGTATTTCTTGTAAAATAATTCTTATAAGACCTTGACTATAACGCAAGGCAAACAAATTTTTGTTTTGTGCAGTTTAAGTGAACCCTGAATGAGTTTGTTTTTTTGACATTCTGAATCTAAAAAAGATAAGCAGCTAAGTAGGATCATTAGCTTTTTTGCACTACATTAGAAGATAGAAATTAATAAATAAGATACAGTAAAGGATTGCAGCATCTGGTAGGTAACACATTTACATTAAAGGTTAGTCTTTCTTTTTCAGGAGGTGTAAATTGAAACTTCCCCTCTTTAAGGTATAATCTGCTTTTCATTATGGAATAACTTATTGTACCATGGGTATATTAAATCTTGAAATACACAATCGGATGAAGGCATGCAACACTGTGGAAGGCTTTTTAGCTATTTTACCGAATGTAAGAAATGGTTTAAGACAATGAAACCATAGGTTTTTTGAGTAGATGAATTATTCTCAAACTGCTTATTATTTGTACATTATCACTTCCTGGTTCTAAATAGGTAGTAGGAGAGTATATACATTGTGCCTCACCCCAGGCTATATGGCCATACTCAGTGTAAAACAATTCCATTTGTCCTTATCCTACAATAACCGCAGAGTAAAAAGCACTTTAGCTTCGTAATCTCTTTTTGTTACAGAAATCTGTATAGGTGAGCCATAACATCATTCAATTACACGTGCTGTGGGGTGTATAAGATATGAACCTTTTGCCTTTTACACCATCCTTAAGCGTCTACTTAAAGCCAAACTTTCAACAACTCCTCACTGTAGTTGGACTACAATAATTTAATACATAGTGATAGAGGAGAGCTCATCATGTATATTCACATACAGGTGTATTTTTTGAGTGTTTGGATCAGTTGATTATTGGTTAAAGGGGAGCCCTTGGGCCATCTGACTGAGAGCTAAAGTAGATTAGCTGAGGGCAGTGCCACTGGCATACCCGTGTTCCTGTTCAGTGCTGCTCTAAATCTGAAATTGGTTTCACATTGGCAAACATTAAAATGGTCTTATATTCAATTCAGTTCAATTTTATGTATACAGCACCAATACATAACATATCTCCTTGCACTTTTCATAGAGCAGGTTTAGACCATACTCTTCATGATACTATTACCAGAGACCCAACAAGTCTCACCATGACCGAACACTTGGCGACACAGGCAAGGAAAAACTCCCTTTTAGGAGGTAGAAACCTTGAGCAGAACCATGACTCAGGGTAGGTGGCCTTTCCTGGGAATGGGCACTTTGTTAGTGTCCAAAGAAGGTTTAAGTTGAGGGCAACTGGACTTGGTTGAAGATACTAGAAGATGTTTCATCCCTCATCTAAGAGACTTCTTCAGTTCTGAAATTACCAGTAGGGAAAATCAACTATTTAACCTCTGTCAGATCGTTTGTCAGGATCGTCAATATCGCTGCTTCATTAATTACTGTGGTAATGACAGTTGTTATGGAGAACCACCTGTGGCCGAGTCTGAAGGACCATCGTTGGTATCTTCACCTGAGGCCAAGAGGTAATGCTTCTTTAGTTTCCTGGGAAGTGATGAAAGGACAGCATTGTAAGTGGGGGATAAGTGGTGGCGTAGACACCCTCCTCTGTTCAGCGACGCCTTAAACGCTCTTTGGATAACTATGACCTGGATGACTGAGAACCTTCACAGACACTTTGTTAGTGCTAAAAACATAATATTCTATGATAATATAACACTGTGAAAAGAGAAATTCTGCATTAGTACAGTTTGCTGATAATACTTTAACTTAAGTAACTTTTTTAACTCAGGACTTTTACTTGAGTATTTTTACACTATGATATTTCTGGTGGTCAGTGTGGATGGAAAGCATATGAAAGCAAGGGGCTGTGATACTAAAGTCCAAAGTTCACATCCTGGGGTCTCCTCTGTGGTTTAGTTTAGGCACCAAAAGCACATTGGTTAAGGTCAGGAAAGATTATGGCTTTGCTTAAATGTTAATAAACATTTTGTTTCACGGTTCAATTCACTCTATTAAACCAGACAACAATCTTTTCCTAACCTTATCCAAGTGCTGTGAATGGCTAAACCATAAATAAAACATTGCACAAGTTCAATAACGCTGTACCCACTAAGAGCAGATATGTTATTTGAAGATTGGATATTTTGGCAGAAAATAAGTGAAATATGTTGTCAAAACATTTCCTCATTATGTTAATAGAAATGGTCAGAAACCTTCAAACTGTTGCAAATAAGTTGTACATAAATGTAATTTTCTACGAGACAGCATTGATGGTTAAATAAACACTCTCTATGCACTCAGTTCTGTAATACACTCCATGGTCCATGGTAACCATGGTTTTTATTAAAAACTGATTTCCTCAGGAGCAGGTTGCAACATTTTTTATGTTCTACTCTTTGATTTCAGATCTTAAAATACAAAACTATACCAACCTGAAATTGTTTGTTGAGATGAGAATCAGACATCACCATGTTGCTGTCCTCTCCCATAAACATTTATCATTACTGTGATTTACCTGAATGAGGAGTCTCTTGGAAAAGGCCATAAAAAAACAAAAGAGTGAAGAAGGAGAGTGGGGAGTTGTTTATATGCAGTGCCTCAAGTGGAGGGCAGTGAAGAGAGACGACGCACAGCATGGCGAGAGATAAACACAAGAGATACAGAGGGAGATTGACGAGTGAAATCAGCAGCGTGATTAATGTGACAACCTTTAAGAAAAGGTTATGGATCCGGAGGGAACACTAATGTCTAATGTTAATGTAGGACATGGAGGAGAAGCAGAGTGGAGAAAAGGGCAGGAGTCAAGTGAGGTGCAAAATTATAGGAATACCTCATTCTCATGGGTTACTGTACTCTGTGCTCCTAGAAACATACATATAGGCCAATAATAAAAGTTACAATTGTTTTGTTTTATTTATTTTTGATATACTGTAAAAAACAGCCAGGGCTTTTATTTGCTTAAATCACTGAATTCACCCTGCCTATATTTGGGACAGGCGTCTATATTTGACAGACCTTTAATTTGTTTGTTATGCCAGCAAATCTGAATGAATAATTCTTTGGTGCTCATTGTTTCCATAAAATAAACAACTGAATTGTGGAAATCTAACAATGTGTAATATATGTAATATTTATATTGGCAAGCACGATCTAAGCAGCTGAAAACTAGCTCTAGCAAGTGGGCTTTGAGAGGTTTTATACATCCAGAGAATTTGTTGAGACCTGTGTTTATTTGTCAAAACGTGTAGCCCCACCGGGCCAGTAAAAGGGACAGGCGTCTAATTGGGACTAGGCTTTTAAATGAAGTTTTACTGTTTTTGCATTACTTATTTAACACTCAAAACTAGCCTGATAATTAGACTGAATTGCCAGTTTATGTCATCTCATTTATTTATCCTGATATTGTGTTCATGTTATCTAATTTTCTGTTGAGAGTACGGGTTATTTTGCTCTGTTTATCCCTTGTTTAGCCGTGTTGTGATTTGATTTTCAGTTGACACTGAAGCTAGTGGTTGGATCGGTTTGTATATTTATCAAACAAATATGTGGACTTAAAGTATCATTTTGGTATTTTTTCACCTGGGCCTGATTTTCACATATTTTGGTGTCAAAATCACTATTAGGTACAAAACATGTTGGAATCTGTGCATTAGATGGCTTTAACCAGCAGCTACGACCCGGCTGCAGTGGTAGAAACGAAGTCAGAGTTGAAGAGAGGAGTTTGCTGGGTTGAAGTAACGCTAGGAAATACTTTTGCTAGCAGGTCCTCTACGTACACAAAATACTCCTCTCCCTCGTTTCCACCATCTTCTTCCTGCACCAACTCACCTCTCATGATATTTCAGAGCAAGAATTGTCCTTGAGCAAGACTTCTGTTTCTTGTTAAAAACAGAAGGTGTCACTGGGTGTTACTCATAGGGATCCTTTCCATGATGTTTCAGACACCTCGTATAACGATCTGAGCCTGCTAAAAGAGAAGCACTTTTTGAGAATGTAACGCACAATTGTCCAGAAGAAATACGTTGCAGCCACTGATTGCCGCACAAATGTATCACCTAGTACCTCTTCCCACTTGAAACTGGTGGGCCGAACACAGACAAAACAGCAGTCATGTTGAATATCCTAAACTCCTCCTTCTGTGACTGAAAATTTGTTTATTTGTTTTCACTGCCTTTAATAATTGTAAATTGAATTAATAGTACAATCCAGGGGTGTCACGGTGGCTTAGTACCACACAAGTTTACTGTGAAGTTCCTAGTTTGAATTCAGCTTGTTATGTCCTTCTCTGTCTCTCGATCACCTAGAGGCAAGCATGGCAAAAAAATATTTTGAAATGAAAGGAAAAAAGGAATGACAATGCTAAGAACCTCAAAAGGCCAATGGGAAAATAAACAACACAGAGTATACTGTAGGGAGCAGTAAGAACTTGAAATTATATTTTAAAAATAACATTAATACAACAGACAAGACATTAAATGACACTAATTTAAAGTCTTTGCAGCTTTCTTTGAAGAGATAACCATGAATCTACTGTAAGATATGATTCAAAATATGACTAGTTCTTTGCCATGTAACTGTCATACACGGTTTCTCTTAACTGTGACTGTTCTACTTTATAAAGGCAACTATTCCCAGAGAATGACAGTAAAAGGATGTTTAAAAAATGTTCTTCTTAATGCTCTTGGACTGGAGAGGAGTAATGGAGAGAGATCAAAGATGTAACATTGTGAGGATAAATCAGAGAAGTCAGCAGACTGTAAACAAGTAGAGGTTTCACACAATACAAAAGCAGCTGCTTCAAACTCGGACACCACACACACATTGTGTACCACACTACATCAGTTAGTCCCACTGTTGTACTGGGACATGGTCTGTCTTTACTTATTTACTGCTCACTGTGTTAGCCTTTGCTCTGAACAACTTTCTGCCCAGCTGACAGAGACAGCATATTGTTTTCGTTTTTCCCAAGTGTCTAGCCCACCCTCAAGCACCTGCAACAATATCCAACTCCCACACATATATGTTTTGACGACTGAAGTCGTTTCATGGACTCCCAAACACCATGCGCTCAGGCTGAAAGTACAGCGTCCCTTTTAGCAGCCTGCAATCAAGGAGAAGTGGGCTGAAAACGTGTCATTGAGGCTAATTACAGACAAATTAATATCCAGTTGTCTGTGGCATTTGCTGAGAATAAAACTGTTACTTTGTGTTGCATGCATTCAGGGGCTGTTTTAGTGACAATATTCACCATGTGTCACCATGAGGTTGATATTTTAGTTTTTCAGGACAACTTTTTGATGAATCTCCATGAAATTTGGTAACACATTCATTTCCCCTTTCAGAATTAATTGTAATAACTTTATTCTCTAAGTTTTCCTCTAATGTCATCATCAGGTTAATTTTTTTTAAAATGTGTCCAGTCCTTTAGTTCTGGATGAAGACTCCTGACATTCTCGTTATCTGTAGGCCTACTTTGTGTTCAGTGCTAATTAGCTAATTTTAGCGTACTGACATATGGAACTAAAATGGTGAACATGGTAAATATTATACCTGCTAAACATCTGCATGTTAGTACAGTCATTTGTGTTAGCATGCTGACATTAGCATTAAGCTTAAAGCACAGCTGTGCTTAAGTACAGCCTCAGGAAGCAGCTAGCATGGCTATTGACTCTTCAGCTGTGTCCCAATTCCATACTTCATATGTATACAGTATATGCTATATATAAATCTTTGTAGTGTACTGTTTCTGCAGTTAGTATACAGGAAATAAATATAGCATACCTTAACCAGGTTTCACTCATTTGAGTTGAAACAGGCCACCTCTCCCAAAGGGCCCAGAATGACCTGCAAGAATTGAATAATTCACCCACTTTTAAAATAAACCAAGCCTACTTATTTCACTCAATGTGTAGAGACCTGGACATGGGAAGAAGGGGTCCTGCAACCCCCTCTGCACCCCTAAAACCAGGCAAAATCATCAATTAATAATTAAAAAAGAGAGGGAGAGAGACAGAAATAGCTCACGCAGGCGAAAGAGAGAGAGAGGGCATACAATTATGGACAGATGTGTGGACCTGATATAAAAAACATTTTTGATTATGAAGCCTTATGTTACTCTACAGCTCTGTGGTTTATGAGTGAAGTGCCTGAACTCCACTGCAGACTGGAGTCTCTGTTAACAGTAACGGACAGACAGACAGATAGATCCTTGTTATACGCTCGTCTCTTCTGTGAAACATCTGTATCCTCACTGCGCTGCATTATTATGAACTATGACGGACTGGTCGTGGGTCACATCTCTCTCTTGTCCAGGCGCTGTCTCTCCCTCTTCATCCACTTCAGTTCTCATGCATTAGTTCCTGTTGTTGACTGCCAGTGTCCCTGCGTAGGGGAGACTGTCCTCACAAAAAATACTGTAGTATTATTATAATGAATTGCCATAGAAATAAATCAAGAATAGTAATGTCAGTATTACTATAGTAGCTAAGTTTTTTTGGAATGCACAATATAAAATTATTATATAAATAGCATAGATTTGCCTATAGTGGTCTTATTGTGAAGATTTATACTATGGTGTATATAAAATGTAGTATTACTATAGGAATATAATATACTATAGTGAGTGTTTAATAACAACTACAAAATACTATATAATATAATGTACAATACGATACATGGTATTACTACTGGAATTATTATATTATATAGCTACTATACCTAATAAAATAGCACTACTAAGCCACCACTAATAAAAAGTTTAATATTAAGAGTACATCTTGTTTTTGCATGGCCAAAGAAGCCCTTAAATAATTTGTTACCTTGTGGTTTAAAACCATTAATTACATCTATTTAAGTCACATTAAGCTTCAGTTTTCCTATTTGCAGCAGCTCCATCCTCTATTCGCTTCATCATTTCTTGCTTTAGTTTCCATTTTTATCCATACTTTTGAATTCATCTTCCATCTCTGTTTAATGGCCCCTATTTAGTTTGTGCTCCAGTGAAGTCAGGCTGCTGCTGCTGCTTTAGAGAAGAATATTCTGGGGCGGAATGAGTTACATTATGCCTCCTATCCATTATTGATCCATGATTAACTAGAGTTCAACAGGGTTCTTCACTGCAGGGGGGTCATGTTCCTTTTAAATACAAACTATGGAAAACTGTCCTCCCCAATATTTGTAATGACCAGTCATCAAATGCCAAAAGCTAAAATAAAGCTAATTTTCTCCCCTCAATATTCAGTGTTAAAACAAATCTAAAACAGAGTGGCTGTACACAGCAACGTTTTTGGTTCTGTATCCTTTACATACAGATCTCTAAGACACAAGTTGATCACTCACAGGTGAAACACAGTCAGTTTAAATCACAGCACCACTGAAGCACATGGTAAATATAAACCATTGTGTTATCGGTGTTGTTAATGAGCACATCTGAGGATGTGGCTCTGTCACAGCTTTGCAATATGAGACAGTATATTATTAAAATGTCCTTGCTTTTCTTATAACAACCATTTACTGGAAAGCAGCAGCACAGTGTAAACTTTCACAGTGCTTTTGGCAGTGAGGGTGAAATGACTGTAGGGGTGGTACTGTTGATAACACAGGCTGGGGGTAAGAGAAGCTGGTTAGCTTACCCCCTTCCCTCTCAACAACCATCTGTATCACTCAGGGAAAGCCTCCTCGAGACAGCTCTGCAGACCCGTTGATCCTGATGCATTTTGATACTGATGGTGCACACAACTGACCTTTGGGCTGTCGAGCGCACTCAAACAACACTTGCTGCATGTGTTTATGTCCCAGAGACAGCCTAATGAGGTTGTATCTGCAGCCAGCCAACTCCAGGAGCAAATGCCAGGATCCAGCTGCTGCCACCAGGGCTCGTATTGGGTAACATTGTCAGCAGTAGTGTTCCTATGTCACTATTAGGACAAATCTTCCCCTAGATAAACTCAAGACATATTTTTGGCTGTCTTACAGTTTGTTCAGTCAGATAATGTTGCTATTTGCACATTTGAACACACCTGAATATATTGTGGACTCATCTCAAACCATATTTGTGTGATATCTTACATAATTATGCACAGGCAGATAATAATTCTGCCAGTGTATTAAACCAGTGTTGTGTTTTGGACTAGACAACCAGAAGAAGATTACAGGATGTTGAGAAATAGGTTGTTCATGGTTAAACAATCAAAATGTACGTCAAAAATAACACATTAATGCACAGTGGCTTACAAACTCACTCATTTGGAATTGAACCTGGTTTGCAAGAATACAAATAAAGTTTCTATATCCTACCTCAACACTTTATACCTCATAATCAAACTACCCCCTGTTTCAGTTTTCAGGACATATAAAATAACTTTTGTAAATGTACAAAGGGTTGGTATGAGAGCAGGGTCAATCTTTGGAATTTATAACAGGTTTTCAGCATGATTTCTGCAGGCAGGAAATTGATACTTGACAGATTTGTGTGACCAACTGTGCCAAACTCAAAGATATTCAGTTAACAACAATATACAACTAACCTGATCAGTCAGTCCAAATCCTCATATTGGATACATAGAGCTAGATAATCTTTGGAGTTGTTTCTTTAAAAAATGAATGCAATTATTAATACAATATCATCGACTAATCGATTAACTGAGCAATTGTTTCAGGTCTATAGCAGACCATCCTCATCATAGGCAGATAGTGATGATGCAGATTCAGTCTCAGATAATGCCTGTGATGTAATCTCTGAGTTAGAACTGATATAACACGACTGATAAGGATAAAGAATGGAACAAGCAGTTTATTAAAAAACAAGTACAAGAATCCAAACAAACTACATATTTTCCCTTAAAAACAACCTGAATAAAGGTAGGCCAATATATTCCATTGAGTGTACAATTTTAGATTTTTTTTCATCTTAGCGTCCACATACAGTCTAACCCTGAAGGATGAGAACCTATAAGAACAGGAGACTGTGAAGCTCTTTTATTTCCTCTCCTGGGTGAGACTGTGTAGATGTTTGTTGTGTTGAAAGAACTGAAGCAGCACTGAGAGCAGCTTTGGAGTCAGTGTGAAATCTCAGCACCACACTCCACTTTATCTGCCCAGCCTGTTCTCTAGGGAGGGGGGTCACATCATTAAATATTAACATGGCACTCACAGGACATCACCTTAGGAGAGGTTTACCTGGCCAACACCTGTCCAATCTTTGTTTTCCATCAGATTGCACTTTGACATATCTCAGGTTCAGGAGAGTCTTTGTCCTTGGGTATTCTCCAACTAGGGCTGAACGATTTTGGAAAATAATATAATTGCGATTTATTTAACCAATATTGCGATTTCGATTTAATTTGCGATTAATTTTTAAGCTCTTTAACTTCTGTATTATTCAAAACGGACAAGCAGTAAATCAGTGTATAGTGTGATATTAGACAGATTAAACTTACACTGTTCTTTCTTGTGGGTCAGGCCTGTGATGAATTAGGTAGAATTGTTATTATGAGCAATAAGATATATCAAATTATAATAATATGAGAAAGACAATTTGAGTCAACTCATGCCATTAAATAATATTATAATATCATCAGGTCGGCCTACCTTTTCCCCACAGGGTATTATACAGTAAGCGCTCAATACAAAACCCACAGTTCAACCACCAATTAATGAGTCCTGATCTCAGATCAAATCTCCTGGAGTCCATCTTTCTGTATCCCCGGAAGCAAACTAAAAATACTCAGTTTGAGGTTCAATTCAAAAGTTGGCTAACTAAAATAGAACAGAGTGACGCCTCTCGTGTTTAATAGACAAGCTTAGTAATTCTCCGACAACACCGGAGTCCCCCGCGGCCTCCGATGCTGGTGAGCGGCGCACAGGCTTTAACCAGGCTGTAACTCAGGACACACTGGGCCTCTTTCGGCGTTTAGTTTGAAACGCCAATTTACAGATATTTCCTGAGCTGACTGGTGGCTGTGTGTGTGAAGCAGGAAGCAGGACGACAAGAAGGCAAGTTACAGTGTAAGGTGCAGACGAAGTATTAACTTCGTCAGACTGCTTTCCGCTTGGGTGTCATGTGACCAGAGTATAATCGCCGCCTTTGCGATTAGAAAATTGCATTAAATCGCGATTAAATCGCAAATGCAATTAATCGTTCAGCCCTATCTCCAACCTAGGCATGAAGGACAGATGTAAACTCCTGTCTGTGTGGGCAAAAATCAACTACACAGATGTGATTTGTACCTGTTCAGTTGAAATTTTTGTTTGGCTTATCATTTAAGGGTAGTGACTGGCAGTTTTGCTTCCTCAACCAAAGACTCCTCTCTTTGATACTGCAGAAAACTGATGAATCTGTGTTTGCCTTCCATGTTCAGTGACTGCCCTTTTGCAATAATTAAGGACATATTCACTCTCTGGGGGGGGCGTTCATATGCCAGTTTTTCACCACTAAAATGTCAGCTGAATGTGCTTTCACATGTTAAATGTGCTGCTGAGATTGGGTGACATATGATGGGTGGGACACCCAGTTAAAAGTGCGACAAATAGGCACAAAAACTGAAACCTCATTATTCTATAAGGGTGACATGTTTGGGATTTTGTTGGGTCACTTTTGTATGTCCACGGATTACCATTATGACTAGATTCCCAATTATTCTCCATGCTGGCAGGTGTGAGAAATCTGTGGAATGGAACCAGTTCTAGCTCAGTTTTGTAAAACCATTACTCTGAAGCAAGGATCCGATTTTCAAGGTCAATATATAGACACTCTGTAATAATCTCATTAGTGAGACTTTCAGTTTGCCAATTTGCCAATTCAACCTTGAATTGTCATACACAGACAAAAGTCACCATCTGTCAGCACAATGCAGGGCAGCCCTCTGTGATGATGATGTGCTCACAGCTCTCTAACTGTGTTTGTTTTGGCTGCAGGAACTTCTACTACATCACCATGCTGCGTGACCCAGTCTCCCGCTACCTGAGTGAATGGAAGCACGTCCAGCGCGGAGCCACATGGAAGACCGCCCTCCATATGTGTGATGGACGCTCGCCCACCCAGGACGAGCTGCCCACCTGCTACAGCGGGGATGACTGGTCTGGTGTCACCCTGACAGAGTTCATGAACTGCCCGTCCAACCTGGCCAACAACCGGCAGGTCCGCATGCTGGCTGACCTGAACCTGGTGGGCTGCTACAACTTGTCCTCTATGAACGAGAGCCAGCGTAACCACATCCTTTTGAGCAGCGCCATGACCAACCTGAAGAACATGGCTTTCTTCGGCCTGACTGAGTTTCAACGCAAGACGCAGTACATGTTTGAGCGGACGTTCAGCCTGCGCTTCATCTCCGCTTTCACGCAGATCAACAGCACGCGAGCCGCCAACGTGGACCTGAGCGAGCTCGTGCGCAGACGCATCGAGGAGCTTAACTTCTTGGACATGCAGTTGTACGAGTACGCGAAGGACCTGTTCCTCCAGCGTTTCCAGTTCACCCGCCAGAGGGAGCACCAGGAGGTGCGCTTGAAGAGGCGTGAGGAGAGGCGCTGGCTGAGGGAGCAAAAAGAGCAGAGCAGGCCGTGGCCGCCCAAACACAGAGGGGGAGGAAATAGAGGTGGGAGAAGAGGAGAGGGGTTGGAGAAAGGGACTGATGGTGACTTTCCCACCACCACTGAGGACTACACAAGCCAAGTGGCCCGTTGGTGAGGTTTTGGTTTCAAGAGAGAGGAGCAAGAGAGATTCCTCACAGACTAGTTCAAACATTTCCTTTGACTCGCTCTCTTGCGCATCCTATGTCTCTCTCTTTTTGTCTCAGCATTGATCTGTCTCCTGCATCTGTCTGTTTCTCAGCTTCAGTGTGATCCAAGTGCTTTGCTGTTCCTTTATGAAAACTGCCAAGTCTGTGAGTCTCACAGCAGCTCTGCCTTGGAGTGCCCTTTGGTGTCTTAAATCTTTAAATGCTCTTTATATATTTTTTTGTCACTCAATTTTGTTGTGTTGAAGATAATAAACTGAGGTGAAAGAAAAAAAACAAACAATCAAAAGAAGCGACCACAGACTGCATTGCTTTTAATTTTGACATTCGCAAAATTGATTGATGAATGTTGTGGTCTTTGTTGCAACTAGAAAACATATTCCATTTGAAAGATGTAGTTGTAGAAGTACTAATGGTTGCATGACACATGTCCACAAATATACTGACAATTGGGGAGAGCAATATCCAAAAGATATACAGTACTGTAAACCAAAGGTAACAAAAAACAAAATGTATTTATTGTATTTTCATTTAAAGACCATGTTGTATGCATGCAATACCTATGTTTTAAACCAAATTAAAGGCTATATCTAATGCTTATATTTAGGTTACAGTCCAGAATATATTAATTTCTCAAGCAAATCCCTGCAGACTTCAGCACGTCTTCCAAAGATAAAATACCATGTACACACAAAGCCAATTGCAGAGTCACAAAGAAGGGATCCTGCTGATCAAAATAACCTCAGTCTTTTCCCATACTTTTGGTAGAACATTATGTTTTTACATGAGAACTGAGAACGAGTACTCAGTGATGAGAAAAGCAGATTTTGTGAGTAACTCCTTTTTGAAGTAGTGGCCTGCAGAGAGAAAAAAGTTGGTAAATAGTTCAGGTGATGAAATGTGTCAGCGTAGCTCGGTGTGTGGCTTGACTATGAATGAGATGATCAGCATTCAGTTCCCATGCCCCTCCCCGTCACACTGGCTGCTTTTACATGTTTGTAGAGCTGACGGCTACTGCACCGTGGGTGGTGAGAGGGCTTTAGCCAACAGAGTGCCAACCTACAAAGACCGGCCTCAAAGCAGATAGTCGAGAAATAAAAACATGTCTGTTATTTCTTCTGCCCAAAAGCTTCCAGTCCCTCAAATCCAACCAGCGTGGCAAACACACAAAGATGAAAGACTCGAAGGCTTGTCTTTATATGGTTAAATAGGCTTCACTGATGCTTTTTATGCCTCTTATCTCATATTCACTCAACATCCCTGCTTATAAAATTAAATGTTCACTAAATGTCAATATTAAAGTGGTATGGCTGCTGCTATTTCTCATGTTTCTTCTGATTGCAGTTACTTGTAAAATACCTCAGATGGCACACTTTTGTTTCATTTTAAAGAATCAGCTGTGTTTTGTCTTGTCTTGTATGAGTGATTCATCCAGTGAATGTGTTGAATGAATACCAGTTCAGTTGTTTGAGCTATTAGGAGTTGTACAGGTGCCCGCATGAGTTCAGTGAGTGCATAGATTGATGAAAAAGAACAAAGACTAGGTGTGTAGCACATTGAAAACACTCGATCAAGTGTTTCAAGTGGAGTTACAGCTCTGAATGTTGAATCATTCGGGGTGTAATTTATAATAGAATTCATGTAGTTATGCCATTTGTGGTGCAGCAGTGAAATAGCATGGTGACAATGTTTT
Organism: Lepomis macrochirus; assembly: GCA_024633595.2. Taxonomy (NCBI): domain Eukaryota; kingdom Metazoa; phylum Chordata; class Actinopteri; order Centrarchiformes; family Centrarchidae; genus Lepomis; species Lepomis macrochirus. The sequence continues at coordinate 15,842,104 of JALXJV020000016.1, read as the reverse complement.
GTGAATGTCAAATGATTGATAAAGGGTCATTTATACTTGTCATTTTCACTCAAGAAGTAGTATGGGGAACTTTTACAATAAATTTTTGTCTCCACTTTATACATTTCAAGCACTTCAAACTCCACTACTGTAGTTTGTAGCTACACTGCATACTTTTCATTCACCAAAATGTTGCTTATATTTTGACGTATTGTACAATAATCTAACTATATAAAATACTTTATAGTTAAAATGTATTTGAAGACTTAAAGTAAAAGTTGTCGTACAGTTATATGTTAACCGTAACTGAAATATGATTATTAGTGTTGTAGTATTCGAGACCGGTCTTGGTCATAAGACCACTTTTTGATGGTCTTGGTCTCGTCTCGGACTCGACCGCTTCTGTACTCGGTCTTGTCTCGGTCTCAGACATTGAGGACTTGGAATTTTATTTCAAGACCAGTCAAGACCATAACTTTGGGAATATCAATAAATTGCTTTTGCATTTTCTCATTTGTTAACATCCTAACTTTGATTGGAAGTAAAACATATTGCTTCAAATGTAACCAATAACCCTTATTAATCACTGTCACCCCTCCCTGCGATGCTTACGTTGATTTCAGCTCTTGGTGTATGTGGGTATTCTAATAGGAATGTAAATCTTTCAGATCAATTTGTGAAGTACCTATGATCTTGTTCCAGATTTTATTGTGTGCCATGCAATACAGGGAACTGGTCTTGGTCTTGACTCGGTCTTGCCCTCCCTTGGTCTTGGTCTCGACTGCTCTCAGCCCCCAAAAGTCTTGGTCTTGTCTCGGTCTCGATAAACTCTGGTCTTGGTGTTGACTTGGTCTTGGTTTTGGCTTGACTACAGTACTAATAATTATATATCAAATGGTAACATTGATGTTTAATATTGTACATGGTCCCTTACAAATACAATTGTTAAAATAAAATTACATTGTTAAATAATTAATACTGATGTATCAGCAGAACTTTACTGTTGTAGCTGATTGAGGTGAAGGAGTACTTGCAACCTCTTAAAATGTAGGAGTCATGCCCCCTTCAAAGGGTCACAGGATCATTGTGGTGGGTTATGAGATAATTAATGGCATAGGAAAGAAGAAAAAGTGTTTTTTTTTCATATTTTGGAATTTTCTCTAATCTTTGTTTTTTGTGAAATATTGGATATTTTACCTCTTTGGGCTTAAATAATTATTTGGATAAAAACAGACAAAAATGACAAGGAGCCTCAACACTGTTTTTGAGGATGTGATCACAAGCCATAATTTTAGCACGTAGCCTACTATTAATGAAAAAACGTAACTAGTAACAATATCTGTCAAATACATTTAGTGGAGTAAAAAGTACAATTTATCCCACTGAAATATATTAAGTCTTCCAAAGATAGAATACTCAAGAAAAGCACCTCAAAATTTTACTTAAAGGTACAATGGGCACAATATGGCCAGGTCTATTGTGTTGCAGAGATATATCCTGAAGTACCTGAAGTTAGCATGCAAACCAACTAGCTGCTATCTCTACTGTCCCTGCCTGAACCCGCCCTGTCTTAGCCGTCCTGGTCGGAGTTGCTGTAAATCACTTTGTTACTGAATTCCCTGTTGTCAAACTGCCCTCAGTCTGGAGGCTAGTTCGGCCCTGGTCTGGCCGTGATCAGTTAGAGGGCTCCTGAGCTCGTTTCTGTTGCTCGCTTGCCTGGCTCCTGTTCTGATGCTCATTCTGGACTGCTATGCTAGCTACACTACTACCTGAGCTAACTATCTAATGGCAGTTAGCAGTTATGACCTGATCGCTGCCCCCTATGAATTCAATAGGCACAGAGTAGTCTCAATTCTTACACATTGTACCTTGAAGTATAGTACTAAGTAAATCTACGTAATTAACTTCTACCAGTTGGATTTGACAGACAGTGGCTTGACACTGTGATCTCACCAACTTTTGATTATTTTTTATATCCGTTATTGCCAAAAGGACATTTATTCTGGAAATTTCTTTTAATAAAAACAACATGCTGCAGCACTGTGTGACAAGCTGTAGGAATTACAATGTTCCCCAGTGACAGATGGCATGAGCACCGCATGATCAGTAGAAGGGCCATAGAGCTATTAATGAAACACTTCTGGTGTTGTTAATGTGCTATATTCCCAAATTTATACACACACACATACACACAAACATATATATGTGTGTATATATCTATATCTATCTATCTATCTATCTATCTATCTATCTATCTATCTATCTATATATATATATATATATATATATATATATATATATATATATGTGTGTGTGTATATATATATATATGTGTGTGTGTGTATATATATGTGTGTGTGTATATATATATATATATAGCTGGCAGCTAAAAAGCTGACACTGAACTGTATTGCTTGATGAACAGCTGGGAGCTAAACTTCATTGCCAGTTTGACTATTTATCAAGGAGCAGCTGAAGGAGTATGAAGAGTTGGAATAGAGTGAAAGGGATCGAGGGTGCAAAATATAGTGTAAGGAATGAAAGGTGTTGAAAAGACAGTTTTAGTGTAAGGACTTAAATGAGCGTATGTGTACAGAGAAGAAGTTGAGGTGTCATTGAAGTGTCTTAGTTGGAATAAGGGTAAAACAGATGAAGTCTAAGCCCTGTAAGCACTGCAATTAGCTGCCATGTAGAAGGAGTGGAGTGGTGTGTGTGTATGTGTGTGTGTGTATTTTTGTTACCACTAACATTTTGTGCTGCCTTACAGCTTTATGTGAGATATAGTATACAGACTGATCACTTACTAGAGAGGCAGTAGAGGGAGTTGAAATATCAGTTAGAGTTAATAATGTTCAAATGTTCTTAAATAACACCTATGTTTATAATAAAGCTACTTTGGCACCACGGAGATCAGAGAACCACTCTAATTAGCTCATCTCAGTAAGCTGGTTGCCCCCACCTGCAATTAATACTTGCTGTGGTCATGGTATCTGCTGAGTAAGTCTCAGATCAGACAGTTTATTTAGTTTAGTTTATTTAACACATTGAGAAGCACCAATCAAACTCTGATTTATTAGTCTCTCAGCATCATTAGATTTTTACATTGTGTGAGAGAATGGACTCTGCTGAACACGTTGCTTTAAAATAGGTGTTTAGTGTCAAAAATAGGAGAAACAAACAGTCCCCTTTTCTGTTTTAATCCTGAAGTTTCTGGCCTCTTTTAACATTGGAGTCAATTGGGGAGTTGGATGGCACTTTTAGGTTCATTGTGCAAAATGTGTATATCTGTTTGCTTAAATAATTACAAGAGGGCAAATTCTTCTATGTTTTGTTGAATTTTTTAAGAAGAGTTAAACAGCTTAACCCACTCTGTGTGTGATATTATCCACTCTAACTCTGAACGTTCCCTCCAGTCATTTGTATGGGGAATCCCCAAAAAACATACTATTTGGGACATTTTGAAGTTTGAACGATGTTTCTACAGTGAATTGCGTTGAAGTACTGGTGCCCAGCAATGCCACCAATTATTAATTTGTCATCAAGTCATTTGCCATTGCCTTGGCATGATCAACGAATACATAAAAAACTCATATTACTACATATTTAAAGGCTGAGATGTCATCAACTCATGAACAAATTTTTTACTCACAGCTGACACTCTCTATGCTATGATTTATCTGTACTATTTGTCCTCTCTGCTTATTCTCCGTTTGAACACAGAAAAGATATGGGACAATTCAACTGCTGGTTAATTATAAATAAAACTGGAGTTAAGTATACAAATTTAGATTTATTTTTTATGTGGCTTCTTAACATTTGTTTTCACAAAATTATGTCCCAAAACACTTCCCACCAATTTTGAAACTGAAAACGTGAAAACTGTGTAAATAAAATGATGAAAAAAAGCCAACATGGATTTTATTTTAACTCTAAATTTTACTGCCATTTCCAGAAAAGATTGACATGCCGCTTTGTATTGGAACATTTCAATGAATTTAGTACTGTCACTCCATGAAAACGCATATCTCTAAGAAGCTGATTTATCTGTATTTGTTTATTTATATCATTTCAACTGTTGCTTAAGAATGGCTTTGCCTGATTGAAAATACCAGTATTACCAACACCTCAGTGATAATGGAAGAGAGCTTTCTTAGTGTAAGAATTTCTATGTACATGTTAAAAGTCTTGTGATGAAATGAACAGTCTAAGAGCCATTTGGCGTGTATATTTAATCTGCCATTTTTCTTGTCAGACCAGAAAAAAATTGTGAATTCTGCTTAAGATATCAGAAATAAATGCATTGAATGGCCATGACGTTATGACAAGTGTTGCTTTGATATTCTCATAGACAGTACAGATGCACACATACTGTACTAGATTTTGTTACAGTCACAGTGATTAATATTATCCATCCGTTCACTCATATCTCCATCTGCTCTTTCCCTTAGGAGACTGGAATCTATCACATCATACATACATTGCACTTAGGTGTTATGTACTGTACCAGTCACTATACACAAACTTTAAAGTAAAGATCCACTGGTAACGGTGTTTATGTTTTTATATTCTAGGAATACCTAAAAAAGATGAATATATATTATTTCAAGTGTTTTGCAAGAACATTTCTCTTCCCAAAGAGATGTTTAAAATTGACTCAAGAAAGTTGTTTTGTGAACCATCTCAAAAATGCACAAAGCAACTCAATGCTAGCACAAACTGCATACTGAGAAGGGAGTGTAATATTCACAGTTTTGTGACGCATACACAGAGATTTCATCACAATTCCTTGATAATTTTGTTGACTAATTTAACATTTGTCGACCAACTGAAATAAAAAATGTAGAGAAGGACACCAAGAAGGAATTATACAGAAGGTACTGTAGGCTCAGACTCAGAAAATGCTCTAGACTATTACAGAGCTAATATTCATTTCCTCTGATCTGAAGAAATAACATGGTAACCAAGTGTCTGGTGTTTTAAGGCCTAATTAAAACACATCCAGTAGTTTTCTTAGAATAATGGCTTGATATTTTCATTTATTTCAGTATATTTCAACGCAAATAAACAACTAGCAGACATTTACTCCTATGCCAGAACAGTTTATTCTGTATCTGCAGAAAATGTGATGACACATTTACTGTATATTAGCTAAATAAATGTTGAATTTTGAAAGTGGAGTATGTTTTTTTTTAATGTCATCCTTAAAAGCAGTGTGAAATGCAAAAGAGAAAATGATTATGTTACTATTACTATATAAGTGATTTGGTGTTAACAAGTACAACAATATTGTATAAAGTACACCTACTTCCCTTCACCGTTAAAACAAACTGCCCGAGTGCTTATATTGAGTTCATTTGAGGTTTTCCACACACACTTCACAAAAAGCTCTGTATCTACTGACATACAGAACCTTCTGCTTCCCCTCTGGGTGTACAGTATGTATGGCTAGCTCAGCATTTCAACCACTGACTGCAGCAAGTCATTTCCACCCAGATGGTATGACCGTGTTATCCTCCACTATATGTTTGACTGTAGGAAGTGTGTAATGACTTTTAAAAACAGCATTGCCCAAAGACAGTGCTCTACTTTCTGAGCTTTTCTAGTCAACACAATATCTGATACTAAACGCTGGTACACAGAAGGAAAATAGGTCTTAAAACATTTGGAATGCACATATCATCAGCAGATTACGTATAACTCTTTATTCAAATGGGGGGAAATAACACAAACTAAGCTGTGTTTTTGCTGTTCTATAAAATCACAAAATAAAATGAAACAGGTAAAAAGAATCACTAGATCTAATCTACTGTTAAATTACGATCACAATAATGTTTGCACAAATTCACACACAAAAAAATTTCATAAAGACTGCTGAATGTATTATTATATATATTATTATTATTGTTAAGAAATTAAGTATTAGTAATTTACTTTGCTTTTAGTTCTATTATAGTTCATATTTACATTAATTTGGTCCTTTTGAACCAGGCTGAGCTGGCCTGTTATTTGCCAGAGATGGTAAGATCAGATAACAGTACAAGCAGGACTCTGAATACTGAAGTATATTGATCCTCATTTTAGCAGGTCATTATTTTACCCACACTGTACACCCCCTGGATGTAATACTGCTTGCATTTCAAAATTAACGCTCCAGTGTTGTGTTTACCATATCCCTTATGTTGAGCCTCTGGGTTTTTAAATTTGGAAAATATAGTTTAGAGAAGACTGACATCTACAGGTCAAAAGATAGAATTGCTACTTTTCTTGTGTCCCATGCTGGTATCACGGGTGGTTATTTCCTATACACACACAAGAACAGTTTTCCATATGACATTCGTACAACAGGAATGAATGGAAGATGAAATGAGTCGTTTTAAATTGGACATAAACATCACTTTTGCTTTGCCTCTTTTACATTTTTTTACCACTAGATGGGAGTGCTGCTCTCAACAATTAATTGTGCTGCAGATATACTGTGTACTCCAAAACCAAATGCTTTACATTTTCTTTGAAATTAATCAAATGTTCAAAAGCAAAAGACAATTTAAAAGTGCATATCGTGATTCCTGTTATTCTAAATGAGATAAACTTTCAACTGGATGTGACTAAGGGAAACCAGATTTTACTTTTGTTTTATTTGTAGTAAAAGAGGACTTTAATGTATAATCAGTTTCATATCGGAGGCTTTATTATAATTATTTTCCAATGAAGAGGCTTGTTCTTCTCAAAGCCTCAGTTTCCCATGTAAAACAGTCTTTTTAAGCAAATAGTTTTGATAACTGGCAGCAACTTTTCCAAGTAAATACCATTTAAGTAAGGCAGGTTGACTGAGTGATGTACAGCTATTAATGTTCAAAGTGTCTGCTTGTTAACTGACAAGCCACTATTTAGTTCAAGTGAAGATTTATGGAAAAGACCTTAAAATGTGACACCAAAGTCATACAGTGATGCCAATTGCCAAGTAATATTAAATGGGGTGTAAATAATAAAAGCAAACAGGGTTAAGGTCACATAAATGAAAGCATGGATTGCTGCAATCTCTTTGTTCTTTTATCTGACTCACTCTGACAGTGACATTTTCCTCAAAGGGAGCAATATGGTGACCTTTCCCTGTGGCACTTGATGCCACAGTCACAGTTGAGGAAATCTGTCAGTGTGACAGATCCGATAAATCTTGCCTGTTGTCTCAAGAAACCTGGAGAAACATAAAAGGAGGGATCAATGAATTTGCCATAACGGCTTTGTGGGCGTGTGGGTGTTCTTCATAAGCACAAACGATGGCTAAATAATTTCATGACAAGTGATGGATAGGATAAAATTGTTACATTTGCCACTATTGGATTTTTTATTTCTAGTTTTATGCTCAATTGTGATTATTCCTGATGAACACAAGAGTCACAACATTTTTAAATGATTAATTTAATCATGTAATTTATTTCTGTCCTTTAAATTTCATTCTTTTTCCATGTTCTGATGTCATTAGACAAATTCCATACTACTTTGAACCTACTTTCTTTCCAGAAACTGTTTGTTACAAAATGACTGACAAGAAAAAATAGCCTACAGCTAGCCATAGGCCTACAACTGAGGCGCATGATATTTTATAAAGCATAGCATAACCCAGAGAAGACAGAATGTCTCCATGTAAGTGGCACTGACAGAAAGTTATTTTTTATCTTTACTGCAGAAGTATGCTGTTAAACATAAAATAACATAGCAAAATATCCTCCCTTCTCTGTCTTCCTCCCGCTCACCCTCCCTGACTGATCCTATCTGGGTTAGCATCTATCTCATTTGACCTTGAGCAGACCTATGAGACTGGGCTACTGTTTTGCTTCTTGTTACACAAGTCAAAGTCATCATAAATCTTTAAAAGTCTTCCATGATGATTATTTATTATAGCCTTCTAATAGCTCCTCACAATTCTTTAGGACACATTGACTATTTAATTATGCAGATTATTGGGCAGACTACACACTGTCTTTGTCAAATTTATTTTGTTTTACTTCGTTAATTAGATGTTTATATTTGTGCGTGAAAGCGTGTTCTCGTTAAAATAATCCAGAAAAACCAAAACTCAACAACAGTTTTATTGCTGTTACCTTGGTAACAAGCAAACCCTTGTCCTACTGGCATTCGTGTGGATCGTACCACGTTGTGGTCGTAAGGGGGATCCTAGGAGGTATAAGTTATATAATTAACTATTTTTGTGAAAACATGATTAGGTCAAATCAACTTAATGCATCTAATACTTTATGTTTGCAATATTTTATTTAAAATGTTCTATATTCAATAATCGATAGCCTTTATCCGTCTCAGCGCTCTCCGGTAACCCCCCTTATCACATTAAACTGACGATCGTACAGTTAGCTGTCAAAAGCTTGTTGCTTAAATCTGTGCAGTGCTACAAAGTAATGAAGGAATGAGGTCGGATAAATAGACGAAATAGCACGCTGTACTTTACGAACAGAGCAATAATTCAATGGGTTGTTGAACAGACATTTCGGGTGCACTTGACATCTTGTTTTCGTTAGTTCAGTTGGACTGTCGTGTCGTCTGTTCTGGCTGGTGCGTGATCCTCTGGGAAGCGGTTCATCCGTGATGATGAGGTAAGCAGGTGCTGTCTTCGGCTAACAGTGCGGCTAACGTAAGCTAATACATGTTTAACGTTAGTGTTAATATTCTATTCTATTAAATATTGGTTACAGCTGCGTCTTTAGTTTGCTAGCTGACTACTTGTGATTAGCTAACGTTAGCTAAAGCAGCCTAGGATGAGAATGCAAATCAGAGACATAAACATGTTAGTTGCGTTTGAAGTGCCAAACTGTGCAAATAAGACTGTGTCAGGCTGTCATTTTAGTGGTGTTGTGTTTTCTTCTGTTTGTTAGCTGCGTTTTGAAGTTGAGAAACACGACTGTACATACTGTAACGTTGCATGGGCGGGTCATGTATTATCCGACAGGCGAAATGAACATCCCCTTCAATCAAATATGGACAGCAACCTTTCATAGACTAAACTGTTTTCTAACGGGTTTAAACAGAGTTACAATCGCACAAGATGCTTTAAACCTCCAAGTAGCGTCACCATATGGGTGTAACTACTGTACAATTACTAAATGCGACAGCATGTCAGAAATACACTGAAATAACGTTAAACATTTACCTACTGTTGAAACTGGAAAATGTTTTTCAGCAAGAATACTTTAGATGTCTTAAATCACTATCATGATTTACAACACAAAGTAAGCTGTGCTGTGTGATATAAACACCAATGATAAAAATGTGTAATGATTTAAGTGCCATAGTTTTGAATTTAAGTGCTCTGTCAGTACAGCATACTGTAATGTCATGAACTCATATTTTACTGCAACATAATTCTGTATTATATACATTGTTATTACACGTGATCAATTTTGAGTCTATGGTCTGTCCATCTTGGGAGATCTCAGACTGAATTTCACATGAAATCCCCTTTTTAGTGAGACATTATATATCAAAAGGAGCATGCCAGGGACATGAATGAATTATTTATGCAAAAATTTGCAAAAAATGAGGCATAATGTCTTGAATTAACACTGAATTATTACTTTTTTTCTTTTTCTTTTTTTTACAATTTCTGATTTTTTTGGCATGATGTTGCTTCACAAAGAATATTAACTTACCACATTCTGTATGGTGGGTCAGTAAAATTGCCTGAAAAATTACATTTAACACTTGTTTTGTTGCACACATTTTCATGTCGCAGTAAATATGACGGTACAGGACTGTTTCTATATTCCTAAACCTCTGATGTACCATGATATATATATTCAAATTCCAGTTGCAATAGAAAATTCCAATTGCAATAGAAAATTCCAATTGCAATAGAAACATTCTGAGACTATTGGACTGTGACTTACCTGCAAATAGAAGCTTATGGCATTGGGCTACATTTACAGTAAATATACTATTTTACTTGCAAGCCACTGTGTAAAGGTTTGTAAAGTGTTAGTAGTTATATAATTTCTTAATTCTGTACTTGCCCATCATTGTAGTAATAAATTCTGGAGGCAAGATCAAGTGTAATAAAATTTTATTCATAGATAAAGGGTGAACTGCGGGCAGTGCCTTGCTCCAAGCTATGCAGCCAGCTTTCACACAGTGCATCAGCCTCTGGTTTTCTATTGGCCAATTTCTGACTGGGAGGGTCTTCCCAGAGGCTGTCTCTCAGGCAGGAAGGGGGTGGCTGGAAATGTTTCAGCCAGAGTTGGACAGACAGTCTGTTTTCACTGAGAAAATCTTTGGTCACTGAATCCATGGGACAGAGAAGCCGGATAAAAACAGTTGTTGTGGTCATTACCTTAACAAGTTAGCTATCCAAAAGTTGTATCTTTAACCTAGATTCTTCGTCGTAGGGGGAAAGAAGTTCTTTAGTGCTGCATGAAGTGAGAGAGGTAGGTTTTCTTGCACCGTTTCCTGACTTGCGCCCAAAGGAATTTGCTGCAGTATGCGGTGGGATAGCATGCAGTAAAGCTGAGAGGCTGTTACAGATCGGGGTTAACAGGAGCAGAGTTTATTCTGAATCTGTGCCTTTTTAGTGTTTGTACATTTGTAGACCATGTTATTTCCTATTAGTGGAAAAATCTTTCCACTCTCATACAAATGTATTCAGCTCATGAGTTAACCTTTTCTGACTGCTCAGCAACTTCCTGTGTGTTTTACCACTTAGCGTACTGGTCTGAGTATCCTGTCCTGTGTGTGACACCCAACATGATGTGTATTTAAGCACTGTCTTGCTGTCCTTGCATTCTGTATGTGGGCCAAAGCACGTACACTGTATTTGACTGACTAGAAAATTTGAGTCACTGAATTTGAATGTAGCAATTTGGCACCAAATGCTTGTATCATCCTACAATATTAGCAGACAGAGAGTAACAGTATAATGGAAAACAGGTTATAGAGAGCAGAGAGAAAGCACATAATTGATCACAGTGAAATGTGTTATTATTAAGATGAAATCTAGTTTTAATTGGCAGCCTGTTTAGTCAATACTCATGTACGATAATCAGTAAAATATTTTACAAATGTAACATAACACAAATCTTTGGCTCTATGGATTTAAGCTTCGGAAAGGTTCTTATACTGTTATTGATGTATTGATTACGTGACACCAGCCAGCTACGTAGCCCAGACTAGCACAACAACTGTGGCCCTGTGCTTGTCAAATGCTTACATTGTTATTGAAGAAGCATCAGCAAGAGAAAACAATTATGAAATGTGATGAAATGATAATGAAATGAAATGACATAATTGCATGTACAACAGCCATCACAACATTTATGAAGTTTAGAATGGTGAGTCTGAATTATGAACATCTGTATGCACTGTTAACTAGCTAACATTAGCAACATTAGGCTGGAAAAGCATAGATGTTCGCCTTGAGATGTGTGTACAGACTAGGCACAGGGCAGAAAAAAACATGATGAGGAATTAATGTGAAGTAAACCACAAAATCACAAAAGTAATACAATACATGGAAATCGTTCAGTTTACCAACCAGGAAATATAACTTCCACTGTACATAAAAAGTTTATGGATCTCGTGATCATAGCACTACATATTAATGAATGCTGTTGATGAGGTGAGAAAGAAATATCTTGTGGAAGGTAAACTAACTTTGCACCTGTAAGTTTAGGGTTTGCACCTGTATGTTTAGGGCTTTAATGAGAAATACAAGTTTATCAGGCTGTATGATCAAAGCTCTGCTAATCCATGTAAGTATTTTGTGGAGTAGGTTAGCATTTTAGCATTAGCATGCTTAATAGGGAAGATACTAGGTTTACTTTCATATTTTTTCCACATACAGGGTGGGGGACTACGACACAGTGGCCTCACTCATTGAATGAATCTGCCAGTTATTTTCTTGAGTCCAAGAAAATAACTGGCAGAGTCATTCCCAGAGTCCAAGCTGACGTCTTCACATGGTTTGTTTAGTGCAACCAACAGTCCAAAACCCAGAGAGATTAAGTTGAAAATAGTGAAAAGCTGGAACCAGAGAACCACTGGAGTTTTTGCTTTAAAAAAATGACTTAAATGATTAGCCTCTTGAGAATCGGACATGACTAAATATAACTTAACTAATTACACAAGATCACATTTGTTATTCTTTCACCTAATCAGCTTTCTGCTGTAAACTGCTAAAGAACAGATGACTCCAGAGAATGAGTTGGTCTCTAGAGAGAAGAAATTACATGAGATGCAGTGTATTCAAAAATAATTTATGGTAGCTCGAAATGTGCCAGCAGTAGATGAATTGCCCCCATAATGATAATGTTTTTTGGATACAATTTTAGTAATATGCATGTTTTTTGTCTTTCAGATCACCAACAGAAAGTGCCTTTGAGAAGATATCACCGACTTGAAATTGGTCCAATTACATTGCCGGTCTCGGCTTTCTTTGAGGCCAAACTCAAGCACCAATCCTGGATACCTCATCTGCGATCACTTTGCACAACAGCACCTAAAATTCTAAAAAAGAGCCATAATATAAGAGGAGAGAGAATAACGACCTGAGAATGTATGACTAAAGTGACAAATCTGCATTAAATTTTCCTCACTTGAATGTGAATGTTTATGGGCACCATCATTTGTGGAATATACAGTAGAACGTGTCACAGAAAAAAATAAACATTTCCAGTTGTTTCTTTTTGATAGGTGACTTTACAGCCAGATTGACCATTTAGCTTATCTTCTGCTCCAGCTGATGGAGGACTCACCAGGTTGTTTTAAAAGACTTTTTACATAGAGCCAACCTGCAGCTTTTGGTGTATGAGGTACTTGACTATTACGTAGACATTTTAAAAACTAAATTTATGATTACAACCTTTGGAGATGGCGTTGAACCTTTCTTCAGTAAGAGACACCAAATGGCTAACTCTGGAAGTCTGTCGGCAGTTTCAGCGAGGAAACTGTTCACGAAGTGATGAAGAATGCAAATTTGCTCATCCACCGAAGAGCTGCCAAGTGGAAAATGGGAGAGTTATTGCCTGCTTTGACTCACTGAAGGTAAGAAATATTGCATACATGGTATTATCTGTAACACCATAATGGTCCTTTGCTGAATGTAAGAACTTTAATAATCTCATAAAGCGAACATTTTGTTATGTCCCTAAGTGAATGGCTTCACTGTTCTGTTCTCCCAAATCAAATACATTTGTACATTGCTCTTTTTGAAAAGTTATTTTTAATTTTGAGGCTTACTCAAAATGCTCTGGGGGTTGCAGAAGAGTGTGATTGCAGATTTTTAACGCAATCTAGCCAGCCCGTCCCATCACCTGCAGGTCTACCAAGCTAAATAGCAATAACATCATGACATGGGTCGGGTGTGAATTAGAATACATCCCTGATATCATTGATACTTTCTACACTGCGAGATTCCAACATATACTATAAAGTATGGGATAAAAATATGACCTCCGCTTTAAGTGTTAACAATAGAGGAGGGAAGTGATCTTCAACTTCAACTGTCAAGTCCAGTTTAAAGTCTTTACTCCGCCTTTTGGTGAAATCTCTGCCGCAGCATCCGGTTTCATGCAGAAAAACTGTAGGTGAAACCACAGAGCAAAACTTCAATCTCATAGCTTTATCTTTCATTATGCACAGCTCCAATGAAATCCGAAACCTTTTCCTAAAAATACCTGTCAGACATTACTCTCATCACTTGTCTAATGTAGACTAAAAATTTTTTCTGATAGCCAGTTGGATTATAACCAGTTATTTTCCTGTTTGCTCAGTTGCCCTGAATGAGACCAGGACTGCCTTAATCCACTCTCACACATTCACTATCACAACACAATACAGCTTTGCCCCCAGGATTATTCTCGTGTTGAGTCATCGTCTTATCTCCTCACTGTAGGTCGTTTATAAACAGCTTGTCTGGACAGGGAGAAGGCCTCCTCTGTGCCCCAGTCAAGGGCCCGGGCTAAAGGCTTTCACACAAAGATTCAAGATTCAATACTTCATTGATTACTGTAAAGCACTTTGTTACCTGTATTGGAAAGTGCTGTATGAATCAAGCTTTAACATAGCTTTAACAAGTTTAACATAGTCAAAAGGATTTGTTTTGGTGAGCCCACACACAAAACAAAACAAAAACAAGGCAGAACACCTCACATACAGTGACCACCTTAGGACATAAGAGTAAATAAGTAAGTAATAATAACAAATAATTAAAATTAAAACAAGTATTCCCATGGGGATGCTATTACAAGCTATGATGTATACCACTGTATACGTGCCTTTACAGTGTCTTACGGACAAGAATAGTAACAGCACATTAATCATTTAGAAGTTGAGGGCGCGAACAGCCTGTGGGTAGGTGCTGTTGCAGAACCTAGCTGTCCTGGTTCAGGACCAGCAGTTGAGAAGAATATTGTGTCCTTTTTTTCCTAAAGGTGTAGATTTCACCAAGGGACAGTAGCTCCTGGCCTGTGACTTTTGATGCAGTTTGCACCGTTTTGTCCAGCTGTTTCCAGTCTTGTTCCCATACTCTTTTTGGTAACTTTTTTCAGCTGTCTTAAAAAGAAAAGTCTTTGCTGAGATTTATTCAGTACTGTTCTTGAATGTTGACTTCCCCACTTTAAAGAAGAGCCGATTGTTGCACCCAAAAATCTGTAGTGTTCCACCAGCTGAATTTCCTGGCTTCCAAAGTACCTTAATCCTTTATCTAAAAACAACTTTTAGTGATTCAAACAGTGCTGCCATTCAATAGTTTGTCCACCATTAGAGTAGTGACCACTCTTGGTTGCAATTGTTAAAAAAATGAATTCAAGGGAACCCTGTCAAAAATGTTTTTGTTAGGGTCTGTGTAAAGAAAATAATATAATTATCTGATTTTTCCAGCTCTCACCTCAAGAATCCTGTACTGGTGAGGCTGTACTCAGCACACAGTTGACTTAGTTAGCCATCATTGTTTGTAATGCCTAACTTCCCATGACAGTAGAAATTGAGTGATTTTGCAGCAAAGAGATGATGAAACCCTCTGGGGACTAAGTGGGGGGATTTCACTAAATATTTAGTCTAATTTTATCTTATTTTAAGAATGCAGGCATTAAGTATTAACAGATTTACAGCCTGTTGTGAGGATGGAAATAAGAGGTCAGCTAGCAGATCTACAGCCGTTGCAGTCATGTGACTATGTCAAAGCTCTTCTTTCTGAATAGACTTTTGTCTAATGTACCGTTACCGACATGGCTACTGGTATAAAGTCAACTGGTACTAACTCAGTAGCTGTTACTTAGGACAAATAGCTAGCTAGCTACCCACATTGTTTTAGCTTGTCCACTGGTGGCATTTAATTGGCATGTGGTTTCAGGCTTGTGAATAAAAAAGATCAGATCAGAACACTGTGTCCTCCCATTCATTAACTCCTACTAACAGAGTTAACTTCATTATACTAAAGAATGTGCACATGCTTTGGTATTGTAACTAGTATCTCATGACTTCCATTAAAGTAGCTGAGAGTCTTGTTGATACGCAAATCTAACTTGAGCTGTTTCCTATCGCTAGCTCTCGCCAACTGTGTTATGCCTCTCAGACAGGGAAGCATGTGAGCATACCTGTTCATCGCTTCAGTCTACTCTATTTAATACAGACTGGCAATAAACTTGTCGTAACCAGTAGCAAGTTTTGCCACTGAGAATTCTTTAAATGAGTCATGTATATCTTGGGGACAGTGGGGCAGGCAATGGCAACCAGTCCTCAAAAATATGCCCTCTCTAAACTAGAAAGAAGCTAAATACAGTCAAGACATAGTAGTCAATGGGCAACAGCTACCTTGTCTCTGGGTTTGACTTAGCCCCATAGCTCTGGCACATGTAATGTGTAAGGCATATTTCATTTCATACTTTTAAGCAACTATAACCTAGAAAGATGTACAAAGTTGTATAACAATAAAATATTAAACATTTCAGGGGGTACTTTCCACTAGCACTGCATTTTCTCAGAGCTATACAGACTAATGAAACACTGATGACAGTTAAACCTATATGGATTTTCACTGAAAATAATTAATATAAATCTCTTGGGAGCAATGCAAATGAGGGAAAATTAGTTAACTTGATTGAAGGATTTCAATATGTAGAGCAGAGGGAGCTCGTCTCTCATTAGGCTAATACAGATGCTTGATTGGCAGAAATTGTGTTGGTAGGTTCATTTTGAATTCTAGAGTCTAGATAGTAATATTCAAGCTTAATAACAAGACTGCTGAAATTTAAAGCAAATCACCACTGGATTCCAACAGCTTGCAAGCTAAGGGATTTCTTACGTTACAAATCTTCTTTTTTAAGTCTCTCATAATAGCTACAATATAGTAGAGCACGGTGAATGGATATCTGACTGGTCTTCATCTAAATCATAGTTCTTACAGTGTCTATTGCATTTATATTGGATGATTCTGCAGCACATCAGCTACGTCCAAACAAATGCCAACATGGGAAATGGCAGTTATGTAGATAGAGGTGATGGATAGTTGTGTAAGGAGGACGTCTGCATTTCATTTAGGCCAATAATTAAAGTCACTATGTTTGAAATTAAAATGGTTTTCTCTCCAGTTTTGAGGAAGAAAAATGTCATAATAAGGTACAGTGAGATCATTTTTAGGAATAAGAATAGAGGAAAAGTTCTTAATCTTGATTTTACTTTGTACACTGTAGTATGTAGGGGTGGGCGATATGGCCAAATTTTTTATCACAATAAAAATGTTTATATCATTCGATATCGATAATTATTGCGATAAATGTCAAATCATTATTTCTTTAATGTTTATAGGCTGATTTTTGCTTTTGGTTTGAAACACGAGCCAAACAGTGGATCACTTAACAAATCTGAGAAAGAACATTCAGAACAATTAAGATTAAATCTTTTTTCAGTCCCATTTCCTCACCAAAGAAAGATCTTAATATAAGTGCTAATTTGTCCTTGATTCAAATAAAATAAATCAAACATTTATTGACAATATGTTGAACATTTGTTATATTGTTATTGGGGAAAATTATATTGCGATAATTATCATTATTTTTTATTACCCAGCCTAACTTTATGCCTTTTCTATTTTCTCTGAATTACAGGGCAGATGCTCAAGAGAAAACTGCAAGTATCTTCATCCACCTTCACACTTAAAGACCCAGTTAGAGATAAATGGGCGCAACAATCTCATCCAGCAGAAGACAGCAGCAGCTGTGCTTGCCCAACAGAT
The DNA here is from genome assembly GCA_024633595.2 of Lepomis macrochirus. Classification (NCBI taxonomy): domain Eukaryota; kingdom Metazoa; phylum Chordata; class Actinopteri; order Centrarchiformes; family Centrarchidae; genus Lepomis; species Lepomis macrochirus. Next base: position 15,824,892 of record JALXJV020000016.1, on the reverse strand, counting down.
GCAGCTAATGATCCCAGGACCCAGTCTGCAGTCTATGGTAAGGTCTTCATAGTTATTAGGGAGGCACTTCTTTATGTATTATGGTGCTTGTTTCCCTTGTAATATATAACCTCTTCCCCCATGGCCAACATTTCCTGTTATACAGGGACTTGGCACAAATACTGGTCTTGGTTATGGCTCATACATGACTCCTATGACCCATGGAATGAGTCTCGTCCAAACAGACAACCTCCCCAGCACCCAGGTTCTTGTTCCTGGGAGCCCACCTGTCACGATCCAGAGCTCCTCTTCTTCTTCTTCTTCTCCCTCACAGAAGCTGCAGCGTACAGACAAATTAGAGGTATTGATGCAACACACTGCATGTTTTAACATGAAAAATGTCATCAGTACTTCTGTATTTTGACATAATCTGGCTACATGCTGAAGGCTGTATTCCTCTCACTGTCTTTATAATTGCTCCTCTCAGGTGTGCCGTGAGTTTCTGCGGGGAAACTGTGCAAGAGGGGAGACAGATTGCCGCTTTGCTCACCCCAGTGACAGTCCAATGATTGACACCACTGATAACACTGTCACTGTTTGCATGGACTACATCAAGAGCCGCTGCTCCAGGGAGAAGTGCAAGTATTTTCACCCGCCTGCACACTTGCAGGCCAAAATCAAATCCAGTCAACAGCAAGTCAATCACACAGCCGTGGCAGCCCAAGCCGCAGCTGCAGCCATGGTAAGAGCCTTATCCTTCTGGGAAAGAAAACACATTATCCTGCCAATAAAATGGTGTTTATTGGTGCACTTGTGTTTGCCTTGACATCACTGAATGTGGAGCACTATATATATTCGTATACTATCATTTGTGATGGGGCATTTAATGTAGTAGCATAGTATATTATCTGTCAGTTAAAACTGTAAGTGAAAGCCCAAATTTGTGATTCCTAAGACCAGGGGCTTTTCAGTCTGACACTGTGCCCCCGCCTCCTTAAGCCCCATTATTTTAGCCTATATTTGGTTACGATTTGGCAAATTCAGCACCATTAAAATTTAATTCAATTTTGTTTATAAAGTGCCAAATCAAAACAGAAGTTAACTCTTCATATTTTTCATATATTGCAGAGCACCAGAGAGAGTCTAGCCCGCACTCTTTTGTCATTATTTACAGAGACCCAACAGAGACCCACCATGAGCGAGCACTTTGGAACAGTGACTAAGAAAACTACCTTTTAACAGGCTGAAACCTCGAGCAGAACCTAGACTCACGTTAGGTGGCCTATTGCCTCAACCGGGTGGCAGGGCAAAGACACCACACAGTAGCTTATAGATTTAAAATGTTACTAATGGCAGTGGTAATGGTAACGCTATTACTATTAATAATAGTAATAATAATTATAGCAATAATAATAATAATAAGAAGAAGTCTAGCTAATAATTGTAGCAGTGGTTGTTGAGCAGTATGGAATAAGATTTGTACCAATTTAGTCAAACAAAACGTCTTAAAAATTTAACAAAAAATAAGAATTTGAAAGAGAATTAAACTAACTGAAACAAAAAAATGAATCTCAAACGTAAAACTTGCAAACAAAGTATTGGTCTTTTACTTTTTTGATAACAAGTCCTTTAGTTTACACCTCCGTCTGCTGCCCTCTCACTGATCAGACTTTTTGCTCTCACTGCACGGTTTGTAGTCACGCTGCCAGCTCTCCTGTTTGCACTGCCTGACTTTTTGTTTGCAGTTCTGACACAAACATCTCATGTGAGCAGGTTTTTCAGCCCCAGACGTTTTTCAAAATGGATTGCTACAAGATTAATAACTTTTGAGTATTGATCATTTATGTTGTCTGAGCTGTAGCCTACTATCCATTTTGTTGTCTTAAGTTAGAAGTGAAGCTAAGCCTTGCTAGTTAGCTTTTACCTAACTAATAACGTTAGCTAACTTGTTATCTATAATGATTGCTAGCTAAGTAATGTTAGCCTGTACTCTGTGTTTGTGTATGTTAGCGTTTGCTAAAAAAACAGTAATTTGCCTTCTCTTTGCAGAACAATGTAACAGTGAGACCTGCAGACCCGAACAGTAGATGCAGTCTGCAAGGCTTAGCTTTACTTCTATCTTAAGAGAACAAGTAGGCTACAGCTCAGACAACATATGAGCAATACAGCTCGCTACACGTCTGGGTCACGGAGCTGTCGCTCAAACACTCACTAGCCAATGGGGATGCACCCCAAAAAGTCAGGCAGCAAAAAGATCAGTGAGAAAGCAGCAGAGGGAGCTGTAAAGAAAAGGGCTTATTATCAGAAAAGTAAAAGACCAATAGTTTGTTTGCAAGTTACATGTTTTACTTTTGAGATGATTTTTTTAACTTCAGTTAGTTTTATTCTCTCTCAAAGTCTTATTTTTGTTTGAATGCATATAGATGGGGAGGGAGTGGAGGAGAGAGGAGCTCAGTGCATCATGGGAAGTCACCCAGCAGTCTGAGCCTGTAGCACTATATTACAAAGGGATGGTTCAGGGCTCACATAAGCCAGCCCTAACTATAGGAAAAGAGGAAAGTCTTAAGTCTGCTCTTAACTGTGGAGATGGTGTCTGGCTCCTTAACCCAAACTGGCCTTAATTTTCCCAGTAATCCTAATATAAAAGCATGCCAAATTAGGTATTAACACTGTTTCTGTTATCATTGAATTGGTTTGATATGGATAAAAAAACTTTAAAATGTGATGATTTTCAGGCAAGGTCTGAAGTTATAAGGAACATCTTTTTTTTCTATGAATTCCAAGTGGATATATATTAGCGTTTATTCACGATGGACACTGAAAATAATAATGGATTATGACTCTGAGGACTGTATGTTGTAAATTGCAGACAAAATTACCAGGCCAAAGTACAATAACTTACTTCCTGCTGTTTTTAGAACAGCTTACACCTGTCACTTTCACCTCATGCACTATATTTGCATCACCTCTCTTCCTTATAAACAGTTTCATTCTATGCTGTACAGTATGAATCACTGTAGGTCCACTGACCCCTGCTGCGACCATCATTGCCGGAGCTAATCATGGTCTTTCTAGTTAATGCTTGGAATCCACCAGATGCGGCTCTCTACGTAGCAGATATATTTTTGACAGAAGCAACGTCAAGCAGTACAGAGCAGATCAAACCAGGCAGGAAGTCAGACACAGAATGGCTCCCGATCGTAAAACAACAATAAACACGATGAAAACAGACACACAAGAAATCATTTAACTGCTGCTGAAACGCTTCTGAGACGCTTCCTGTGGACTTTGACGCTGGGCTGAGGCCGTGGCACAGCCGTAACGTGCCGTAGCCGGAGTCAGTGGACATTCGGAGTAAGACTTGTGATAACTGCCTGCGTGAATTAGTGCCCAAAAGAGCAGTGGGTTTTTTTCTTCTCAGTTTTCACCTGCATAATTTCTGCCGTTTCTTTTGCCAGTTCTTGCATCTAAAAATGTTTCTTGGTTTGGTTTCAGCTTTAACATTAACTTACTTCACTTAAGTTACTTTAAATGTAATGCATTTTCAGCCTCTTACTTGCCATGTGGCTTCAGTAAAATGTGCTTCTTTGCCCTCCATAGACCATCTACGTCCCGTCATGTACATCATCTTACTTATTTACTTCCATTTACATTATATTTTTGTTGCATTTGACACTTAGGCTGTATGTACAACAGCAATCATGTTTTGTTGTTTACAGTACGAGTACCAGTACAGGAGGCGTTTGCCATTCCACCAAAACCCCTTATTGTGAATGTAGTAAATGGAGCTCCACATTCGGTGCTTTGTGACATTGGATGGTTATTTCAGCTGTTTATTTGTGATGTTTACTTTGGCTAACTCTCACAAAACCAAGGCATCTTTAAACAATATGTTCAGTGCTTGCTTTGCATTGATTTGTTATTATATAATATGCATAGTTGCACTGATTGCATCATGGTAGTGGTGATGTTTTTATTACAATTAACAAACTTTGATCAAGTTTTGTTACCATAGTGATCAATATAAATTTTAAATAGCATAACAAATTGGGCCCTATCCATGTAAATCAGTGTCTAAAGCTATTGATTAAGTGTACATGTTAACCTACTAATTAAGGAATCTTTAGTTAGTGTGTCCTTTAATCTGTTGTTTTGGTTAATGTGCATGCATATTGTGTTTTATGTGGTATACTACATTCAGATTATTTTGTTTTGTTTTCCCCTTCTCACCTATCCACAATGCTGTCCCCCATGACGCACCTCTGCTTGCTGTTACCTGTATGTTAATACGCTTGAATCCCATTGGCCCACTACCATCATGTGCTCGCTGCCTGCTATTAAAAGACTCAGTCGACTGCCAAAGCAATGAAGCGATCCCTCGAGGCAACTGTAGACCTGGTATTTTCACCTTTTGCTTTGGTTGTAGCTATTAATTGTACTTTAATAACTTTTAATTTTCTCATGTAGTCTTTGTGTACACAGTGCTTAATTTGAGAGATATTTAAACATATTTTTGTTGTTACATTATTCCATTCCTATTTGTATCCTAAAACCATGCTTGATTTTCCACTATGTGATAACAGTCACCTTTATTGTGTAGTTGTGTTTGCTGTTTTTTCACCTTTTTCTTTTTTTTAAACAATGTATACTAAAATTTAAGTGTGTAAAATGTAGTTGAACAGAGAGATGGGAAATTTGGGAAATTTGGGTGTGTCATGTCCGCTCTTGTTACTTTTCAGGGCTTTCCCCACAGTCTCCTACAACCCCTACCAAAGAGACCAGCTTATGAGAAGAGCAGCTGGGCCAGCTCCCTCCTCAGCCCCAGTTTTTTTGCACTACCATCAGGCTCTAGCCAACTCACAGCTGCAGCAGCCCACTGCGGCATTTTATCCTGCAGGTGAGCATCTAAACTTGGATTTAGAGCTAAATAGGCACTTTATACACTTTTCCATTAGAAAATGTCATGTCTGTCTTAATTCTTTGGGTGGATACTGCTCACAAATATCAAACACACATTATGCCATCCCCTCACTTTAGAACTTGGCAGAGGTTTTGCATGTTCTTACTACATAGCAGTGCTGACCATATTGATACAGTCTCTCTTTCCATTTGATAATCAAACAGGTTCTGTCTTGTGCATGACTCCGGCTAACAGCATCGGTAGGTCCCTTCCTTGTTTTGTAAAAACTATGTCTCATAATCAATGGAGAGCACAGGTGAAACTTTTATGTTAATCTGGCTTACTTGTAATTCTAGCAAAGGAAAGCAACCCTCAGGAACCCTCAGTAAAAAACACATAATTCAAATTTTACTGTTTTTTTCTGTAAATATTTTTGTTAGTGTTACATATATGTATGTCAGTGATATACAGAATTATCTAACATAATATATTGATAATCTTTTTTAAAACATAAAGACAATATAAACTTTTAAGCATTTTGTTTGTAGAATTGCACCATGGGTCAGCATCCCCGATATTCACTTCAGTGATTTTTACACTCTTAAATGTTATTAATATGACTCCTCAGATATCTTATTAAAACACTGTGATCATGTCTGGTACATACATTAGTGTACATGCCCTTTCTTTTTGGATATCAAAGTATGGACAGATTTCCTAATTTTATCTCTTTATCAACCCTCCTTTTATGTTCTCCCCTGCTGTCTCGCTTTGCTGTGTGATCACATGCCATCTGCTGGTCTAACCCAATGATGGCTTGCTGCTAATGTCATTTTGTATTTGCCTGGCAAGAGAGAGAAAAGCATTGCTATGGTTACCATAATGCTCCACCTCCCTTTTCATTGCTTTCATGGTTCCCTTCCTGAAAAAGTCCCCATGATGTACAGTGCTGCGCCTGCTACTGTCTCTGCAGCAACTACTCCCGCCACAAGTGTCCCCTACGCAGCAACAGCACCAGCCAATCAGGTTTGCTCCTTTTTAAAGCTTTCTGTCATAAATCCTTGAGCTCTGGATGAGCGCTTCATCTTTAAATCAGGGGAGTTGCTTCATCAGCATAGCATTGTCCTGCTTGCATTGGCTTTCATTCAGCTTCATCTACCTGTAGACCTTCAGTAGAACTAGGCTGCCTCTCACCCCTTTCCCTCATGACAGACATCATTTATTCAGAGGTCTTCCACCTGCAGACAGTATATATGCATATATTCTTTGTTGCATGTTTTTTGCTTTGTTCAATGTCAGTGTCTGTGTCATTACTTAATATGTATTTCAATTTCAAAATGCACTCAGAAGTGAGTAGCAAATACTTAAAACAGTTGTATCTTAGGTACTTGTCATACTGGTTATATTAATTAGTTTATATTTGCATTCGTTATGTTATTATCATCTGGGAAAATACGCTATCCTGATCAGGGTTTTATTTTGTGATGCGATATATTACAGGAGTGTGTGTGCGCGTGTGCTGCATTTGAGATTTGTATTATTTATATTTTGGTAATCTCAGTTGCCCTGACTAAAACATGTGATGCTTTTGATTGGTGGAGATTGTAGAAAAGTCAATGTAAAATATTTAGTCCTCCAAACAATCTTCTTTACTATGTTCATTTTCTTCCTTTCTTAGATCAAACAATTGCTCTACACTGTAAGTGTAGTGTCATATGCACTTAAACAAAACTTTATATTTAAAGTCTGCCTACCCACTGGTGGGTCCATGTTTACACTTTACATGTTGTTCAGCTGAGTGTTACACATAATTTTACTTTATAGTGCAGTGTTCTTACACAATACTGTTTATGTTTGGCAGAATTTTGGGAAACTGTAAAAAATGATGCATAATGCACTTGAATTTGATGTACCAACCATGAAAACCAAGTCATAAATTGTGAAAAAGGTTTTGGTTACGTTACCTAAGGGGTAACGTTAGGTTAAGTTACCTAAGGGGTTTTAAGTTTAAGGGGCTTCGTTCGTTTCATTTCATTTTATATCCATCATAATGATTGTTCTTGATGAGCACTTGATGATCTCTGACATGTAACAAAACACATTTGGACCAAGTATATTTCCATTGTATGCAACCAATAAATGACTGTCTTTTGTCCCTGAAACAGATCATCCTCAAGTAACCACCAGAAACAGACGTCAGTGCTGTGTTGCTGCTGTTAAAGACCCAAAACATCTGCTCTGTAAATACTCTGTTAACTCCACACACAACTTACAACAGACTGCATGCTGATAACATCACTGATGAAAAAGTTGTAGACATCACTTTGATCCCTCATAATAAGCTCAATTACTAGGATAATACTGTGTTTGATACGTGTCACAGAATATTATTGTATGTACGCGCCTTTGCACCTGCATTAACATGCATCCTCAGTTACGTGCAAATAACATGCTGGTCCCTGTTTCCTAAACCAGCTCTTATAAGATGAGAGGTGCATTTAGCCTCTTAATGAGCTGAATAGCAATGTGTCTCCAGTTCACAACTTGGACACAAATTCAACCAGTAAACACATGGAAATCAAACAAAACAGGCAGGGAAGATACGAGTCTGTTTTTCACTGGCAATTTAGAATTTTGTAAATATTATAAGAGAA